>JBBHKE010000876.1:41174-183014 GCA_037447655.1 Zygnema cylindricum
CCAGAACAAGTGTGGTTTTAAAACCCTGCCTCGAGGCTAACTTCCACAGTGCACTGTGCAATGTGCGAAGCTGCAGTAGTTTGTATCCGCGCTTTTGTTTGGACGTCAAAAAGTTTAAATGATTTCGCAGGCGGAAAAGAGAAGGCGGGGGGACAACGCGCCTATGTTTGATGACGTCGAAGCGTGTAACGTGTCACGTGACACCTTCAATCGGAGCTCCGTCCCAAAATTTTGGTGTGAACAAGACCCGTTTTCCGATGACTTTTCGGAAAATCATCGGAATCTGAAAAAAGTTACAAATGCTCAGGTGGGTATAGGCTATGACTCGCATCGCGACAAACGTGTCGCGTCATAGTGGCTGAAATCCGTGACTCAGGAGATTTGCCCGTCAGACATACACAAAAGTCATCTTGTCCATCGGATGAAATCGATGAAGCGGCCGATTGGGCACTTTCAAAATGTGGTCCTTCCGCCAAAAATATTGAAAATTGTTTACCGCGCCTTTCGTGCCCTTCACGCCGGCGGCCTTCCAGAAGCTTCGGCCATGGCTTCTGGCTAATGTTTTTTGACATTCTCTTTGCATATCCGGCGCCAAATTCGACGTGCGGGTAGTCTTACCGGTGGGCTCATCAGCTCCATCCGTTCTCTCGTCCTTCTTTAGTTGAGACTGCCAATTTCGGCCGATTCCTCCTTTCCTCTTTTTGGATATCTCTCTACATCCCTGCCGTCAATATTTGAGGACGCCCATGTCTTTTACAAATTTTGGCCAGGCTTTCTTTTTCGTTCTCTGGCCCTCTTCTTTTGCATATCTACCGCCAAAAGTTAGTTTACAAGATTAAAAAAAAAAATAATAATAATAATTTCTAAGCGGTTTTTCCTTAGTTTCAGTTTTTCTGTTTTTCTTTGTCGGATTCGGCCTGTCAAAATTGGCCGCCCTTCTGCTATCGATTTTTGGCTTCCTCCTCGTACCTAATTTTCATTCCTTATACTCAAGCATCTTCGTGGGAGTTTCCAGTCTTACGCCCTTTCTGTGCTCCTGACACCCGGTGAGCGTGCCACATCAAAGTAGCCAACCACCAAAAACAACCCAAAAAAAAAAAAAAAAACAACACACACACACACACAAATATTGGTTTTGTTTTTAGGGCTTCAACTTTCATTGGGGATTTTTGGATCTTACGTCGTTTAGCAAGCCTATTATCCCTCAATTGGTTTTTTTCGACAACCCAGCCCACTTCTTGCCTGTGATCATCCTTCGATCCGGTACCATCAATCGCCTCTCTTTTTATGGAACCTCAAAAACGACGGGCATCACGGTCTCCTTCCCCGTCATCTCCTACACGTTCCCGACTATGTCACTCCTTCTCAGGGTCATCTCACCCTCTTATGTCAACCCCTCAAGTGCCCATTGCCACCCCTTTACCTCAACGCTCTCCCCTACCCGCCGACACGCCGACACCAACGCTGATACCAACCTCATTCCTTCTCCTCCACCTATGGTACACAATCCCCTCTCTTCATCTACACCGCGTTATTGTCCCCCTCATCGTCCTGGGCCATCAAACACTTTGTCTTTGACCCCTATCCCAAACTCTCACGAGCCCCAACCACTATTGGTGACATGTGCAAAATCTCCTCCTCTAGCCCCTCCCAAGTTGGTTCCCCAAGCCAAGCCGAACCCTCCACCCCACCATCCTCCCTCCACCTCACTTGTTACATCTCCCTCTCCGTTTCCTCTTTTTACTTCCTGTTGTTTTTGAAAACTTAGTTTCGCGCGTACGCGGCGTTTCGTGCGTGCGCGTGTTCGCGTGCGTACACATTTACGCAATGTAATGTGGAGGTTCGAAGGATTTGCGGATTGGGGGAGTAGAAGCAAAATGAATTGAAAGTGACGTAAAGTACAAATTGAGTGACGCGAAGAAGCGTACGAAAAATACGGAATGCGAAATAGAAATGGACGGCGGATCGCTTCGCGATTCGATTTGAAATATTCGAAGGATTTGAAAAGTACGCCGGCCATACGAAACATAATGCGATAGACCGCATTTATTAAATGTGACGCCGTCGGTACGGAGCGTCGTATTAGATAGGTGTACTTTAAATTTGGCACATGAGATTTACGACGAAGTACTTGGTTTCATACGAACAAGATTTGGATAGTACGGTTTGATTTCGGCAGCGGTTCAAGTTACACGTGGAGGGCGAACGACGTTCGCCGATATTTTCTAGGGATCGCATTATTTTAATGACGTATTATTAAGTGGACCGTACGTATGCGATGTCGGTTAACTACGTGGATTTATCTGCAAGTGACTAAGCGAGTTGTCGCTTATGACGCGTATTTTGCGGACGCGTCGGTGTAAATATTTGAAACAACATTGTCTTGTCTTATGTGTAATAATAATTTAGAATTGCTTATGACAATTTTTATTCAGGTGATCATTTAGGGTTTCGACAATTTAATTTGTGTGTATGTAGTGTCGTATTTGCAGACAAGTGTACCACTTTGATTTATGTGTCGTATTTACAGACAAGTGTACGCTTACGATTGCTTGACTTTCAGGTGTACGCTTACGATTAGTTTTTCTTTGTAATTGGTTATTATGGTTATTTTGACACTTAGTGATTCATTGACAGCTCACAAGTGTATATATAGGAATGAGCTTTGTTAGGAATTAATAATCAATGCTGGTTAGAAAAGAAGGGACCAAAGATGTAGTATTTTAGGGTTGTCGATTAGGTCATGCACTTTGAATGAAATAATGATTATTTGATTATACTCTTGTTTATGTGTGATGTATTTGTTTGTTATTATTTATTCATGTTATTTTATATATGTTTGATGCGCTTTGTTTATGCATTTTGTCATAGGGTTTGTTTATGTTGATTATTCCATGAAACCCTAAATGTTGTTTGTTGCGTTTGTGTACGCATATGGAGGATGCATTTCAAATGATTGTTCGTCGACCTATTTTTGCTTAGCTTCTTGCATGATAGTTTGGGTCCCTTCTGCGGTCTATTTTAGACCAAAGAACAACACTTCCCACCCTCTTTCTAGTACTCCGACTTCTCGGATTCCTTGTCCGGGTTGTGGGAAGCCTTACACTGCCGGGGTCGTTATCGCGAGGCATGTAAGGGCGTGTCCAAAGGCTTCTTCGAATCATTCAGATTTTGAAGGTGGGACTCCTCTTGCTAATCCCCCTATTCAACGACACCCCTCTCACACCGACTGGGAGTACGTCCGTAACCTTAACGTGTTGGCTTGTTACCATCTCGGTTACCCTCGGCCTTGACTTTACTCCCGCATTCCTTCTCATCTCCGTGAAGTCGTCCAAGCAGCTCTTTGGTTCCCTCTCGGGCTTCTTGCTGACAACATCACAAATCAAGCGGCCTGGCACCTTTTCCTTCTGTTTCCACTCTGGGTTTTGGTCTTACCTTTACGTGGGGGTGTAAGTGGGGAGCGTGAAACACGTTCTCGATGCCAGCGATTCTTGCGTGGAGATTGGGAATCTCTTCAGCAAGAGCATACAGACAGGGTCATTTCCATTTCGGTTACTCCTCCTCATCGTCAAACTCCTCTTCCTGCCTCTATAGCCCGCATGTGTCGTGCCGTGCACCTTGGCCGATGTGGTGAAATTTCTCGCGCTGCTCGGGCGCTGCACCTTTTCACACCATTGCCAACTACGGAGTCAACTGTTGAGGCCCTTCATCCCGCTGCACCAGCTAAACTTACGTCTTTCATTGATTCATATGATCCCCTTGACCTGTTTGAGCTAGACGAAGATACTTTCGCTAACGCTTTAGTCCGATCCCCTCATCTCTCGGCGGGGGGACCCTCTGGAATGGTATATGAGCTTTTGCGTGATATTTTTCCTCCAGAAAGTCCATCGCAAGGTTTTGATTTGTTGTTTAAAGTGGCTTCCTATTTGGATCGAGGAAATGTCCCACCCTTTGTTGTACCCTTTTTGGCAACAACACTTCTTGCTAAAGTCTCAAAACCTGCCGGTGGTGTTCGACCTATCGATGTTGGGGAGGTCTTATATCGCCTTGTGGCTTGATCAATGTGTATGCAACTTCAAGGGGCTTTCCACGATTATTTTTCCCCACATCAATTTGGTGTCGCAACGCGGGTAGGTTCTGAGGCAGTCGTTCATGGTTTACGCGCGACAATGGACTTGCACCCAGAGTGGATCGTTCTCCAAGTTGACATTGCGAATGATTTCAACACTGTTGATCGTAATGCCATCTTCCGCGAGCCCCGACATTCTCCCCTCCTATCAACCATCTTTTTCCTTTTGTTCGCACTTTCTACTCCACCTCTAGCTCTCTCCTTTATTCCCTTGGTGGCCCATTAGGAGATGTTGCCACACTGGAATCCGTTACACGCACTCGTCAAGGTGACCCTTTGGGGGCCCCTTTGTTTTCTTTTAACCACTTACAAGCCTTACGAGCATCTGCTACCGCTTTTCCAAGTTGTTTGTTCCCTTCGGTGGCCGATGACACACATGTCATTGGTCTGCCAGACCAAGTTGTTCTTGCATTCCACCATTTTTCCGACCAACTTTCCAAAATAAGTCTATCTCTCAAAATCCTTAAATGTGTCGCCTGGTCACCTAATGGCTTGCCACCAGATTTCCCTCTCCCTTCGAGATTTTGTGTTTGTACACATCAAGAAGGTTTAAGGGTGTTAAGATCCCCGATTAGCGCCCCTGATTTTGTTCACCAGTTTGTCAAGGATGCCCTTTTGGAAGACCTTTCCCACTGTGAGGACATTCCAAAAATGTCGGACTCCCAAGTGGTGTTTGCTATTCTAACCCGTTGTTTTCCGCAACGACCTTTGTACTTGGCGCGCAAAGTTGCCCTTAATCATCTTTCATTTCTTTGTTTCCAGACTTTGATAATCGTCTCTTTGCAATTTTACATCAACTCGTCAGTCATGGAATATTCGATCTACGGGAAGGGCTCCTCGCTCGTCGACAATCTGCTTTACCAATCTCTTTCGGGGGTCTTGGTTTGCTTCGTACCGCCATCATCCGGCCAGCCGTGTACTTGGGTAGTTGGGCTCTGGTGACATCTATCATTAGTTCGAGGTTGGTGGTGGATGACACTCCTATCTTGGCCCATGCGATCTCTACTGTCGACGAAGGCTCATTATCTTTTCAGCAATCCTTAGTATCTACTCGTTTGCTTCTACCGGTTGAGGCCCAAGATGTCGTTCCTCCATTTTGTTCCCTCATCACCAGCAGTCATTCCCGAGTGCAACAACATATCACCGATAAAGTAGCCACCACTGATTTCCAAAACCTCGTTGATGCGCTACCTACGGCGGATGCGCGAGCTCGACTTAGTTCTTGTTTGGGACCAGGTGCTGGGTCTTGGCTCGTCACTACACCGATTTTTACCTCACTCCGCTTCTCTTCTCAACAATTTTCTTCTGCACTCCGCTTACCTCTCGGCTTGCCACATCCCTCTCTCTTGGGCAAGCCTCGTTTCCTTTGTGGCCAAAGTACTGATGAGCAAGATGTACATTTGTTGCCTTATTCACAAGGTGGGGAGCGCACTATTGCACATGATACCGTTCGAGATGCAATAGTTTCGGTGGGTAGTGAGGCGGGATACACAATGGAACGTGAGGTGTCGCATACCCTTCCTCCACGTTCTCAATCTAGCGGTGTACTCGGCCTTCGGGTGGATCTCGTCTTTCTACACGGGGTGGAGAGAACATTGGGAGATGTAGTCCTCACAGATGCTACGGAATTCTATTTCTCCACGCTTGCGGCATTACATATGGGTGTTGCGGCTCGGGATGCAGCAGCCTCTAAAGAACGTGATTACGCTCACCGAGACCCAAATGATAACTACGTACCGTTTGCTCTGGATATGGACTCGTCGTTTGAGAACTTCATCCACGATTGCGCGCGGCGGACGTTTGAACTTCGGGGACCTGGGAGCCCTTCTCCAACTCTCATGTCTTCTTTTTGCCGACAACGTATCTCTGTTGCGCTTCAACGTTCTCAAGCTTTCGCCCTTATCCATCAAAGCATGGTGGTGACCAATGGTAGTGGGTAAAGAAATTTACCTCCGCGCCACCCGGTGCACATTGATGATATTTGTCATTCTGACCTTTAGTGTAGACTTGTTTTAGCTTTTGGGCTAACGGCCAAGTCTATCTTTTAGAGTTTGTGTATAGTGTTGTTTTTTAGTGCTATGGTAGTTTGGTTTTGGTATTTGTTTTAGTTTATATTGCTTCTAGTGGTTTTGTTTTTAGTTTTGTTTAGCTACTGTAATTTTTGTGTTTCTTGACTTTTTCTAAGTGTAGCCTTTAATGGTAGTTAACATTTTTACATTAACAATCACGCTTTGTACTTAGATGGTTTAACCATCGCAATTTTGTTAAGGAAGTCTTCTTCTTCCCTATTAAACCCGCATAAGACCCAGTTTTCGCCAGGTGTTCGTACATCCACAGTGCCGAATATATTGCGCTAGTCTCTCCCAATCTAGATCGCTTCTCCGTGACAATGCTCGAAATCACTGTGTACTTTCAATGACGTCCGTACACATAAATTTTGTACTTCATATAGGGGAATCGTTTGCGTACACCAAACTAAATCCTTCGCTAGCGTTCTTCTTCACCAATCCGTGTAATAGTTATTTCCTCGAGCCTTCATCTTTACGTCTACACTAAATCTCATGGTTGCCATACTTCAATCCTCTTTCTCAACGGTCAAATATCAGGGTCTAAGGGTACGGCCTCATGTGGCTAAGTACGGGTTTTTTTTTGTCGTTTCCCCCATTGAAACTTAGCGCCGTATTGCTAAAGTTGCAACCGTACGAAGAAACCGCAAATTGTAAAATACAATTTGCGTCATTGTTTGTAGAAATTAATGGTCCGTTTAAAGTATATTCTAGGTCTAAATAGAAATATAGAAAGAAACCGAGGCAGTCTACCTCTACCTTCTCTCTCTAACTCTCAAACTTGTCGCAGTCACTGAGAGTTAGGAGAGGGAGCTAGAGCCATGGCTACCTAGGCTATCCAGAGGTTTACGGGAAATATATATTAGTTAGGGGTTTATTTACTAAAAAGATATGTGCCGGCCACAGGATTTTATCCTGGTACCTGCCGGGCGGCAAGCTGCCTGTAGCCGGTAGCCTTAACCGTTAAGTCTTTAGCTAGTGCTACGTACTATATGGTTTGATTTTTAGTTATATATTAAAAAATAAAATAATTCATTTAACAGATACTATTTACTGGATACATAGAATCAGTAATGTAAAATACGGATTGTGGTACGGATAAAGAAACGAATACCGCGCATTTGTTTCTTTAGCGAAACGAATACCGCGCAGGTATTTATTACGGCTACGAATAAATGTAAATTTAATCGGACGGCCGGAATGAACGCCGAGATCGCGGAAGAGAATTTTGGCGGTTTGTGGTCATCGCCACATCGGAAGACACGTGGCGAAATTACATTGGATCGTGGTATCTCCGGAGATTACGGCACCGAATCCGGATATGACATGTGTCGACATTAAGGCCATGTCGAACAATGTCCGTACAAAAAGGACACCGGCAGCTGTACTTTTGTGTACGAAAGTGGAATATGATTGGCTCCGTACATCAGTAGATAGAGTCTGTGAGAGAGATAGGACTTAGAAAATTTAGGTTATAGGATCCTCTCTCCCGGAGAGCTTCTATACAAAAGGTCAACTTTGACCCTCCATAACTTACTACTCAGGGGAGCAAATTCAGAGATTCTTTTTCCTATCGACTCAAGGGAGTCTTGCCTTTACAGGGGTGAAGGTGGTCAGAGTTATTGTCTGCCAGGGTGGCAGTTGTTTTTGCTGAAACACAAAGGGGTCAAGGTAATCCTAGAGGCTTCTTGGAAGTTGTCCACTCTGAGGACTTATGGAGTGTTGTTTTTGAAGATTTAGTTTCGTGCGTACATGAAATTTGGTGCGCACGCGACGTTTCGTGCGTGTATATTTTACATTTACGCGATATACTGTGGAGGTTCGAAAGGATTTGAGGGAGAGAGGGAGAGAGGGAGAGAGGGAGAGAGGGGGAGAGGGAGAGATAGAGGGAGGGAGAGGGGGAGAGGGAGAGATAGAGGGAGGGAGAGGGGGGGGGAGAGGGAGCGCGGAAGTGAGAGGGGTAGAACGAGAGAAGGAGACTCACCATAGTGGCTGCGGCAAAAGAAAAGGCTTCCTGTCTGGCAGGCTTTGCAATAGTTTCTCGGGCAGCCCAGTAAGGATTGCTTGCCAGATCTGTTGCCCGGGGACCTCCTTGTTTCAAACCAGACCGTCGCCAAACTTGAATATCTGGACCACCGTATCACAGTAAAGAGTTATTCGCGTGAATAAAAATAACTTTTCTGTTCCTCCTTAAGAATATTTTCCAACTGTTAGAAAACGATTGGGAACACTATTTGTAGTTCTCCCATACTAAACGCATATTATACGGTGTAACACACATATAGTAGCGTTTCCAATGTTTTTAGACATGTGAACTGTCCTCAGGTACAAGACTTGAATGATTTTTTACACCACCGCCAACATCAGTCGATAGCAAAACCTCTCCTGACTTCAATCAGAGGACCGGAATGATGACATGTATGCATCAACCAAATTAATAAAAATAATAAGACAACCATTATCCTGTGCGTAAAAGAGGAACTCAAAAGTTTTGCAAGTTCTGAACGCTATATTCACCTGCCATTCCAAGACGAGTAATGCTCGTTGCTGCCGCAGTGACAGGAGGTTGTGGCGAAAACCTCCGGAGGTTCGCAGGAAGCCTTTGAATAACTGCTTCTGGTGTAAAATATGTCACTTTTCTCGCATCCAAACTTGCTGTGAGACGAGCCACTTCTAAGCATGCCTCCCAAAGTTCACGTTCCAAGCGATCGATTCGAGCTCCACTACTGCTTCCAGCTTGGTCAGGTAGACTGTCCTCCACCCACTCCACATTTGCCACAAGGAAAGGCTCCGAGCGTTCTACATTGAGAAGGCGAAAACGCCTCCCTCCCATGTGCTCCACAGCAACGCTTCCATCCGCAAACCGCTCTTCTCTCTCCACCTGATGGGTGCATCGCAGAGGGCTTCTTCTTCAGTCCAAGTCCATCATGACAGCCCATCACATAAAGGAGCCTGTCACACAAGAGTCGCCAGCAGAAAAGATATGACTCATGAATATATGACTCATTGATACAGCATTGTTGGATGGATGGGAAAACAAATTGCAGCTCACAGACATGTGAGCTATATTCTTTGATGTTGGAAATCAATATGTAAGGTCGTCCCACTCACAAGGCAACAGCACCCGATAGGTGAAAATGGCATTTTATCTCCTTCGTCAATTAAATCCCGTTGCAAACATCCAAATTGCGGAGCCGTTTTCGTTGATTCTGCCACAGCTCTGATAACGTCCAAGAGGTGGAGATAGCGAGGCTCGTATAACTGCATCACACATACAATCCAAGAATGTCCGAGGCTCAAAAAAAAAGTCGTGTATTGGGCTGAAAAATAATCTCAAAAACATTGTAAAAGAAAATGGAAGGGATCAAGAAGGAATCAGAAATTCACCCATGACAAACTAAATGCCATTTGTTAAGTAATACATGAACAGAAAGACCCAGATTCAACAGAATTAAATGATACAAAGAAACGAAAGCAGGCAGAGTCATTAAAACAATAAGTTGCCTTACATGAAGTGCACCTTTTGCGGTTGGCAGACAAGGGAACCTGCAGAATGCAACAAAAGATATTTTAGAATTCCACTTTCATTCACAAAGATTCAAAAGATAGATCGGTAAGTTACACGATATAAAACAGCTTCAACTCAGTTTCTTGTGCTGAAACTAGCAACTTTGCGACTCTTTTTAATTTGCGTACAGTAACAAGCCTTCGGCATCTGAGCTGCCCACAGTAAAAAAACATATACACTCAGACATTAAACAGCAATTGCAAAGTTTTTTTTTTTAATATTTGCTTTCGAATGCTAAACAACACAAGAAATTACAGGCTCTCAGTGTCTTTCGCTGTTGCGCATTTCGTCTCACTCCATCGACTATAGGTTGGAAATAATGGTTTCAACTTCCCATGTTGCATACCTTCATACAATCAATGCAACACTGCACACATGATCCATAAACTCTCCTTACCCTTCGTTTACTTACTCAAACTGTGTTCAAGTTTTAGCTTTTCCATAAAGCATATAAAAAGTAAGACTAGTCCAAAGTAGATCTTTAAAGGTTCAAACAACAAGGATTTAGAATAATAAATGAAAATAATAATAATAATTGAAGAAGAATAATCTTAAATTATAAACATGTCGCAGAAAATCCTACTTTACCTAGAGTTCTATGACCAGAGTTGGTGATAATTCAAATTCTTTAATTTCATGCCACGACTGGTTCTTCTAGTCACATACCGCCATTGATACATGCCAAACTTCTAGCTTCAAATTTGTTACAGCAGTAAATCGATACAAAAAACAGGCGGAATCTTTGCAGAAACATCCAAAATAGACGCAAAAGAGATAAAAAAAAAGCCTCTATAATTTTCAAAGAAAGAGAGAAAGGGAGAAACAGAGGACCAGAAGGCAGCTTTTCAAGGACCTCAGTGGCTTACGTCACGGGAAAGAGACAAAGGTGGGCAGTTCTTGCTCCAAAACTTTCAATTCCATCCAGTTTTGCAGAAACACAAAATGTCTTCCTTCTAAAAAATAAATCAGTGCGCTTTCTATGTCTTCGAACATGGCGGTTCCCCGACTGCAGATGAACACTACCAGAATTGACAATTTGCGGAAGAAAAGAGGGTTCTTGTGACAGAATCTGGCGTTTATTTAAACTCTGGACAGCGAATGGGAGATTGTGAGGTACAATAAGCCCTGGCGAAAATATTTCAGAATTCGTAACAAAGACAGACGGTGGTGATCCATGAGAAGAAACGGGTAAAGTTCCACGGTGAGCCATGGCTGGCGCAAAGCAGACGTGCATTGTGACCAAAGACAGACTACTGAATCAAACCATAGTATAAAAGTAGGCGTTTTTATGGTAGGCCTTTGGTCGGCGCCTTTATCGTAAGTTGTGTTACGGGCTTTTCATGTGATCGTCTTAGATCGATAATTTGATCAGCGACCGTCCGATTGTCCAAATCTGACGGTGTAAATACAAATTTTTGATAAGAATGTTTTAATTGGTCCAATATTTGGTCCGAATATTTTAATTGGTCTGAATAGATCCAGATACAATATGGGTCTTAAGGTCATATTGTACGTTTTGCGTACAATTGCATATTGTATGGGTCTACTTTCACCTACTTTTGAACTATGAATCAAACAGACACAAAAAAAGAGCCCGGGCGAGCACGTGGGCAAGAGCGCAGAGAAAATATCAGGGCGCGTGTTGGCTGAAAAACGGGTCACGCATTCGTTTACTCGCTTGAACTTCCAGCATTTTTGGAATAGATCTCTGCCGTGCGATATTTTTTTTGATATTTTACCCAAAATGTAATTTTCAGTAATAAAGATTAAATGCACTTTAAACCTAGTTGTTCAATACGCGCGTTTTTTTCCTTTTTTCCAGTTTCTACGTCTTGTACGTGACTTTTCAAAAAATCGCAAAAAAAAGTCTACTATAAACTGAAACTTAAATTTTACGGCAACCTATAGACAAATTACGGTAACTGTTCGAATTTTTACGGTAACTGTAAGGTAGTTGACGAAAAGATTCGATGCGCGTTTCCGTACTTTCTGTTGAACATAATGTACACGGAATGTACGGGAAAATATCGTGACGTCTACGGACATTTCCAAAAAGAGACGTTACGGCGTCACACTATTTGAGCGCCGAAAGTTCAAAATGTGTACGGGCGTCTTCTTCAAATTTTCGAAAAGAAACCGCCATAAATACTTCAACAGTTGCATCCTTTCGGGGAGGTAGAGAGTGAAGGCCATGGTTGCCGGTTGGTGAACAACAGTTACTATGACAAATGATTAGCAATTCGTAGGAATTAAACATGTGCCAATATAATTTGCCTATTATTCTCTGATAAACTTGTCCCTAACCACTTGATGTAAATTTTCCGATGCAGATATATGGTGTGATAATATTTTAAGGGAATTGATCATGATAGTGACTGTTTTGGTTGGCATAGTCACTTACGTCATTTTTTCAAAAATTGTACGTTTGAAGTACATATTAGTACAAATAAAGTACCGTTGAGTACAAATTTGACGGTCAATCGGTTAGACAACTTTGACTTTCAAAATATTGTCTCAACCGCTTAAAATTTTGCCGCGCTTGCGGACGTCGGCCGTCATAATAAAATTAGCAATTCACACGGTCGGCGAACGTTTACGGCAACAAAATTGCGGCAACCACATGTAAATAAAAGTGTTGCAGACAGTCACTTTTGTCTTTACGTGAGCTCCACGGTGAGAGCACTTAGCCGCAAAATTGAAATTTAATCGTCTAAGCGATACATTGAACTTAGACGCAAAGTGAAACAAGAACCTCTCCAAACTCAAGTACACCTCGAATCGTAACTAGCGTTATGTACGCTAATTTCGTCGCCACAAATTTGGACTCTATCACCCTAAATAGAGTATATCATTTTAAATTATTTTGTACATTATTTGAGGTACTTTTGGAATCAGCATTGACAACTCTAATATAGTCCGTTTTAAATAGAATGGCGTACGGTCAGTGTCTGACCGTGCAAAATTATACTATATTAACTAAAAAAGTACAAAAAATAATTTAATACAAGTCGTTATTAAACTGCGTTTTCACAAACTACGTAATGCAAAACGTCATAATGACGTGAACTATACGGTTTGTCATATTTTGTAAGTGTACCTAATTTACAGTCAACGCTGATAATTAGTACAAATAGAAACCCAAATTATAGTTATTGATAAACTGAAGTAAAAATTGTTTTTGAAAAAAAATGATTACACAATTTAGAGTGAATAACTCTAATTATTTTATTTTTATTTTTTTACTCTAATTATTTCTTTACTCTAATTACGATTGGCGGTGTACTTCATTTTTGAGAGGTTACTGTTTCAATTTGCGTCTAAGTTCAATGTAACGTTTAGGGTAACGTCCCATCAGGCAAAAAGTGGGGAAGTTTACAAAAATCCGCGACTCTCTATACCAAATCGTACCGCCTATTTTGTTTTTATACGAAAAACTACATTACAAATAATCTTGTCAATACTCTCCGAAGGTCTTGGAGGTAATACTGACTGTCGAATGTTCATATGGGACGAGTTCGCTTCATTTATTTATGTAACTGTCAAACCAACTCGAGGAGGTGGGTTGGCAGATACAGAAAAAAAAAATCGTGACACGCTGGACGATTAAGCTACGTGTCATGACGTAAAACCAACGAAAAATCTTAAGATTTGCACATGACACGCGCTTTCCAAAATACAACCGAAAATAAAAATGAAATTTCGTAACATTCCTTTGTCACGCTATTTTCGATAACTTTTATTTGTCACACTATTTCTCTCAAAGGACTTTCGTTATGTTCGAAAACACAAACCCAAAAAAATGAGCTGGCGTACATACTAGCGTTTGCAAAAAGTACAAAAGTTTTGTCGTACGATGATTTCGTACGCAGGTACATGGTACGCAAGTGAAGATTTGAATACAAGTTTGTCGGTGCTAAAAAATCTGAAAGATATTCACTATTGGATCATAGCTTGCGTGGCGCCAGTGAATTTAGAACACGTGGTTTACAAACTCTACGTGATGGAACATCGACTCAAGGTAACCTTACATCAAGCGAAAAGTGGGGTTATTTACTGGAGAAAGTACCTTTTCGTACTAAGCCACACTGTTTTTTTTTTTTTTTTAATAGAAGATGTTTACTAGAAATTCGTTAAGATTCTCCAGACTTTTTGGCGAAAACTTCCATCGTCCGATTTCAAAAAATTTCGACGGAAACGCCACATTGTTTTCAGTACCTGGCGAGTCTCCTCTGACTGTCCTCAAGAGGACACTTTGCGCTTACTGGACGCGTATATTGGTCCACTTGTAAAAGTCAGAGTCGATCCACGACGGACGTGAAGTTATAAACTTACATGTGGCAAATGGGGTGTACCTTCTGACATGAAAGCCACCCTGTTCGACGACAAAATCTCGTTTGTAGGACATCTTGTCACGCCTCCGCTGGTACAATGATGATACATGAATGTACAAATGGTAAATTCATGGACATTTGTACAAAATTTCATTTTGAAACGGTTTTCATGACCGTTGGGACAATGACAAATACGATGACGTACAGATTGTACATAAGCGTGACGCTACTAGATAATTTAATCGGCGCCCGCCCGTATAGATACGCAGTTGCGATTTTTTCCTATTCAAAACTTTCATTATTCCAGGGCGGCTCAACAGGATCCTACGTGGTACCAATCGCAATCTTATGCGTAGCCAATTTTTGCTTCATTGGCACGACCTGATGGAAAGGTGTTACAAATATTACTTACAGTAAACGTGATCGTACGATTACTGGGAACGTCTGATGGAAGGTTACCCTCAAGGTGGACTTCCATTAGCGAAAAAGTGGGGTTTTTTACTGACGGCCGTACCGTTTTGTACAAGTTAGTACAGGATTTTTTATTTTTCAACGAAAACAACATTACAAAAAATTGTCCAAGGTTGTAGGCGTAAATTTGGATCGTCGGATTCAATTACACTTTTATCCGTGACGCCACATCACCAACCCTACAGTTTGTTAAGACCGTGCACAGGGAAGACAATTATCGAAAACAAAACGTGTAAAAATAGGTCGCGTGGAGAAGGGAAAAAAATCCCACGATGAGCGCGCGCGTATGTGCGCACACGTTGCAAGGGCCATGTGCCTTCCGTCAGGATGGTTGCGAATCTGCCGAATTTATCCCGTCACGCTCCCACCATCAAAGTTTGCCGCCGCCTTTTTGTCTTTGCGTTTTGAAATTTTAGGTAGTACATTTAACGCCCTGTGTACGAGTCATTAATTACCTCCGACGGTACAGACATTTTCTCCGCGGGTACAAATACTACCTCCGCTCGTAAAGATATTGCGTTCAGACTTTGCATTCTAAGATTCTTTCAAGTTTTTAAGCATCTAATATTATCCTACGTGTTATGAACTAGAATGAGCCACGCAAATAAAAAGTGGTTTACAGTCACGACCTAATGAAAGGCACGCCCTTTAGTAAGATTTTAAGTACAAAAACTGAGACGCCTAATGGACACCCTCAATCGACCTGGTCTGTAGAGTTGGCCGTACGATTACAAAAACGTTTGATGGAACTTCACCCTTAGACAATTAAATTTCAATTTTGTGGAAATCCAACATGTGCTCTCACCTTGGAGCTCACGTAAAGACAAAAAGTGACTGTATGCAACACTTTTATTTTCATGTGGCTGCCGCAGTTTTGTTACCGTAAACCTTTGCCGACCGTGTGAATTGCTAATTTTATAATGAGGGTCGACGTTCGCAAGCGCGACAAAATTTTAAGTTGGTTGTAACAATATTATGAAAGACAAAGCTGTCGAACCGGTTGACTGTCAAATTTATACTCGACAGTAGTTTACTTGTACCATTGTATACTTCAAACGTAGAATCTTTCACAAAATGACGTAAGTGACTGTGCGCAACCAAAACAGTTACTGCCATGATCAATTCCGTTAATTTATTAATAAAGACTAAAATCGCGCGAACCTGTTCTCACTTGTTCAAACATCGATTATGTGAACACAAACCACACCTTATGTATGTCAATTATCGTTAATGTTTTGCGGATTTTTATCATTGAACCCAAAATAACATTAATAACATTATTTGCTGTCCTACACTAACAATTTCTTTTAACAAATAGCGATTCATGGTGTATTGTACTGTTCTATGCTTCACTACAGTACACTGTCAATCGCTATTAGAGTAAAAGAATAAATAGCGTAAAAAAAAAAGTTTTTTTTAACACTAATCGGGATTTTTTTTTTTTTGAAAAAAAAATATATACTAATCAATCCCTAACTGTAATTTCGGTTTTCTTGAATAATAAATTCCCGCCCTTTCGATTTCTACAGTAATATGTGTGTTCGTACAAAATCTGACAATTCGTACGCCGTCGCGCTGTTCACACGGTCGACGGACGAACATATGAGAACGTGATTTTTGTCGACGAGTTTGCGTCTCTTTCTTCCAGTGCACATTCACATGTGTGCGCAATAATGTTAAGTGTCTTTTTATGCCTTTGTCATTCAAAAAGTACCATTCCGTACGGAGATACCCTGTCCTTACGCCACACTATTTCCATCGCAGTGTACTTCAATTGTTAACGCTAATTGAAAAATAACCCTAATTAGAATAATGGAAAAAATAGAATTATGGATTGTATTTCAGGTTTTTTTTTTTTTTAAAAGGGCACCGAATTAGCGTTATTTACTCTAATAGCTAGTGTTGGGTATCGAGGACCGTTTGCCGATATTCGATATATATCGAATTTCAGCTACCCGATAATCGATATATCGCTTCGATACATCGAATTTCAAATAATTTCAAACCATCGCGATATATCGCCAATATATCGTATCTTCAATATATCGAAGCTAAAAAAAAAAATAAAAAAAAATCCCACAGGTTTTCAAAGTCTCGTGACTTCGGACAAAGTGACTGTAAAATCTTTGCCGGAAAGAAATACGGCTTTTTCCTGAAAGTCAGCGGAGTGAACAGATCTCTGAGGTACATTGACGAGGTACACTTGTGAAGTACACGTACGTCATACGCAAGTACGATTTTCCAGACGAAAAAGGTCGGTTTCCAGATATTCGATGATTTTTGAGATTTGGTTGTCACCTTACGTGGAACCACTCATATCAGAACACGTATGTAAAACGTATTTCCAATAGATACGCGATGTACCTGAGGCCTCTGTAATATATAAACTTTGCTGTCCGTACTATTACTGAGACCTCCTCGTGTAACCATACCCCAAATAATTAATCATTAGAATTTCAAAATTAGTACTTTTTTGTCGGTTACATTTTGCGGCGTCTACCTTTAAGTCACGGAACGAAAATCACGGCGTACGTGGCGTATTAGACAATTTGACTTTTTCGCAAAAATAACATATTATATAATAAAATAAAAACATTAAATTTAAAAAATGCTATACATCGCGATATATATCGCGATTGTTTATTTTGGTCTCGGTACGATATATCGAAGATCCTCCTCGATCGATACTCGATATATCGAATATCGAGATTATCGCGATATGAGCTTACCCGATGCCCAACATTAGTAATAGCGATTGGCGGTGTACATAGTCAAGACCGTAATGTCCTGCATTGTACCGTACCATTTTGTCTTCTAAGGTCAGCGTCTTTAAGTTTAAAGTTCGAATCGAACTTCTTCAATTTTACGTTTCGAACTTTGAAACTTCTCTACAGTAGAACCTCCGAAGAAGGCGTCTCTGAGCCTACAGGTTTGACTTGCAGCTTCAATTTTTCTAAGGGAGGAGAGAGAGAGAGAGAGACGAGGAGCCATGATCAACAATCCTGAAGCAATATCGGCCACGGGAGCATGGGGTCTCAATATCGTCTCCTCCGTGGGCATCATCATGGTCAACAAGCAAGTCATGTCCGGATTCGGCTTCAGATTCGGTACGTGGTTTCAGAATTCGGTTACGTTTTTTGTCGAATCTGAGGCGTTTTTTTGTGGTAATTTGTACGATCGGAAATTTTTTCTGTTAGTTCGTGAAAAACGGTTGTTGTTTTATGCTATTATAAAGAATCTGACGATTTTTTTTTTTTTTTTTTTTTTTTTTTTTTTTTTTTTTATTTTGTTTTTGTCAAATTTCAAATGGAGTTTTTCTCGTGCTCCTGCCCGTTTTTTTTTCCTTTCTCCCGTTTTTTTTTTCCATTTCCCTCCCCTTTTTTTCTGTTTTATCTCTGTTTTCTTTTTGTCCATTTTTTTTGTTTTTTTCCTTTTTATTTTCCTTTTTTCCCTTTTCTTAGTCGTTTTCTTTTTCTTATTCTCCCCTTTTTTTTTATGACGGAAAGTGCAATTAGCATCTATTCACGGATTTTTGATAACTGTTTATTTTTTTACAGGTTTTTTATTTTTCTTTATTGACCACAAAGTAATAAATATTTTGAACTTTAATGGAACCATTTTTCTTTTTTTTGAATTTAGCGAGGATCTAAAATGTTTCGGAATTTAACTTTTTTAGTAAAATATTTTGAAATTTTGGATTGAATGACCCATTTTTTTTTTAAATCGGCTCTTTAATACAAATTTGCGACTTTTTTTAATTTAAACATACCTTTTTTATTGTTATTATTTAGAACCTTAAGTATATGAAATCCATTTTCTTTTTAAATTATTAAAACTTGAATCTTTTAGTTTCATTTTCCATAGTTAAATTTAAAAAAAAAAAAATGGAAAAAACTAAATGGAAAAATAATAAAAAAATGAAAGGATGAAAAAAATGACAAAACAAAAAAACACATTTTTTTATTAAGACCCTTTTTGAGATTTCTTAGAATTTTTCACACGCACTAATTTTTGATTTCTCTTCTCTCCCTTTCCCTCCGAACGCCGGTCCGGATCAACGATATTTGACAAAAAAAAAAAAAAAAAACAAAAAAAAAGATTGATATGAAGGCTTTTGGTTCGAATTGGGAAAGCTCCCCCGACAAAATGATGTTAGATATGGTCTCCGACCCCAATAAGCCCTCCAGGGAGGAGAGGTAAAAGGAGGGATAGACCCAGGATCGAGAAAGTGGGATGTTATTTCCAGAGGAGAGATAAACGGAGAGGAGGTATAAAATGGGGTATATGTGGAGAGAAGGGATAAAATGGGGTATATGTGGAGAGGAGGGATAAAAAGGGTTAATGTACCCAGAGGATGAATAAAGAGGGGTATTGAACCAAGAGAAGGGATAAAAAGGGGTATATATGGAGGGGATCGAGGTTTGATAAAATGGGGTGCTATACTAAGAGGAGGAATAAAATCGGATATATGTGGAGAGGAGGGATAAAGTGTGGTATATATGGAGAGGGCCGAGGATCGATAAAATGGGGTATACGAGGTATTAACGGGTACAAATGGATGGGAGAATAATTCTTCGAGTCGGCGTGAAAAAAGTTTACAACATTCGCAATTTTGTTTTTTTGTTTTTTTGTTTTTTGTTTTTTTTTTTCTAACTGTTTTTAACTTTCAACTTTTATTTTTTATGAACAATGTTTTTTCGATATGAAAAAGATAATTGCTGATAGAACCGATCTCTCTTTTTCCGTGTTGCCAAACTCCTCTGCTTAAAATGTTTTTGATAATGAAACATAAAATAGTTATTGGACGATCCTGTTCAGTAAATATGACGTCTAAAAAACTTAATTTGCTAATATTTTTACTAAAAATTGTTCAAATGGACTGAGATTGACTCAGTCATGGCGTCAATATGTGTATCTTTAGACCGGATCTGTTTTATGGATTTTGTACTAATATCATTTACAGTTAACTTTTTATTAAATTAAAATCATCTACTAGTTAATTTTATTTAAATGACCGTCATTGATATGCCAAACTGTCCAACGGTCAGTTACTGTATCGATACTAAATCAGGAGTCATGTAAATTAGTTAAAATTTATATTATAATGAGTAGATCTGTAAAATAGTGCTGGACAGGACACACGTTACCCTCTCAATTATTCGACTGTTATACAGTAATGGTATGGAAAGTTCAATTTGATGTTAAACCTGTTCATTGTTTCGGGTCCTACCATAACTATCTCAGCTTCTGAGGTGAAGATCATTCTGTTTGCTCTTTTGGATGGAAAGTTCCCTTTTTTATTAGTTTATTGGATTAATATTTTAAAGCATGTGCAAATGCCATGAATTGTGGCTGTGATCTTGTCTTTTAATGTAATTGCTCTAATCTTGATTTTTTTTTCTCTGATAGTTAAATTTAAAAAAAAAAAAATGGAAAAAACTAAATGGAAAAATAATAAAAAAATGAAAGGATGAAAAAAATGACAAAACAAAAAAACACATTTTTTTATTAAGACCCTTTTTGAGATTTCTTAGAATTTTTCACACGCACTAATTTTTGATTTCTCTTCTCTCCCTTTCCCTCCGAACGCCCGGTCCGGATCAACGATATTTGACAAAAAAAAAACAAAAAAACAAAAAAAAAGATTGATATGAAGGCTTTTGGTTCGAATTGGGAAAGCTCCCCCGACAAAATGATGTTAGATATGGTCTCCGACCCCAATAAGCCCTCCAGGGAGGAGAGGTAAAAGGAGGGATAGACCCAGGATCGAGAAAGTGGGATGTTATTTCCAGAGGAGAGATAAACGGAGAGGAGGTATAAAATGGGGTATATGTGGAGAGAAGGGATAAAATGGGGTATATGTGGAGAGGAGGGATAAAAAGGGTTAATGTACCCAGAGGATGAATAAAGAGGGGTATTGAACCAAGAGAAGGGATAAAAAGGGGTATATATGGAGGGGATCGAGGTTTGATAAAATGGGGTGCTATACTAAGAGGAGGAATAAAATCGGATATATGTGGAGAGGAGGGATAAAGTGTGGTATATATGGAGAGGGCCGAGGATCGATAAAATGGGGTATACGAGGTATTAACGGGTACAAATGGATGGGAGAATAATTCTTCGAGTCGGCGTGAAAAAAGTTTACAACATTCGCAATTTTGTTTTTTTGTTTTTTGTTTTTTTTTTTTTTTTTCGTTGTTGATTACAGTTTCATTTTTCCGTTCCCCCCCCCCACCCCCCCCCTTTTTTTCTTTTTTTGAGATAAAGTGGTTAACCGTTATAAATGTGGATAGAGATTTAATAGTCACAAAGGAGAATTGGCGGGATTCCGAGAAAGGAAAAAAATAAAATGTTTATGGAGTCAAACTAAAGGTTTGTTGAATGGAAACTTGAGAAAACTTTTGTACTTTTTTGTAGATTTGTAGGAAGTTTTGTACCTCTTTTGTACTTTGTTTACTGTAAATAGTGTTCAAAAAAATCAGTATCATGTAGTGTATGGGCTAACCAACTCTCTCTCCCACTCTCTATGTCTCTCTTTCTTCTCTTTGCCCCCCCTCCCCTTTTTTTTCCCCTTTCTCTTTTCTTTTTAACTTTTTGGTTTTGTTTCTACACCATCTTTATATTCTGTCTACTTGCTTTTCCTCTTTTGCGGTATTGTATTTGATATTTTGACACTGTAATACTTTGCTATTCGATTTTTATGAGATAGTACACCACATTTTAACGATTGTAAATGAAAGTTCCTTTCGCCGTTTTTTTTTTCGTCATTTTTCCTCGTTTTTTTTCACTTGTATACTTTTCGGGGAAATGCCCAATCAACAGGAACTACAGGAGAATTAACCCCAAACCACACTAACTATGCTGATTTGTTATGTGCTCCTTCAACCCTTTTAACTTTGTATCTTTTTCAGTAGATGGACTGTTTTTTTGTTTCCCGTAAGTTTTGGAAAATTTGTTTACGCCTTTGATGGTAGCATCATGGTTTGGGATGGTGAGTCATGACTCGCATTTAGATATCCCTTCCCTGTCTTCAAAAAAAGAATAAGCCTGTTTTAAGAAAGTGCGGTGATCAACCATTTGAGTACACGGGTAGGGGAGAAAAAATTATCGGCAAGGCGAAACAGAAAATTGAACACGGAGGGAAGGAAGAAAAATGGAAAAAACAATACGAAAAAACACAGTATTTACGTCACCTTGCTACCTACCTGGGAAGTTGGTGCCTCATTACTTCCACAATTGTCTCCGTGTATTGTTATTGCTACCATTATCCCTCATGTTTCGGTCAGAGTCTTCTACTTTCATCCTTCTCTTTTGAAAGCAGTTGGTTCCAGTCCTCCCCTTGCATAAGTGGATATGTTGATTTCCCTTGTTGTGCAGTTTGTTACGCGTATCCAATAATTTTAAATGTTCCACTTTATTTCAGAGAAGGTTGTCACTGCCCATTCAATCTAAGCTTCCTGAGGCACTTCCTTTTTATTATTCACGTTCATGCTATCTCTCACAAGGGGCCCTTGGTTTTGGAGCTTCGATATTGGCTACAACTATTCTTTCCACTCCATAATCCATACCTGTTTCATTTCACCACCGCCTTTGAGAATCGGGCGTGGCATCCTCATCCACCTTTAATCGACTCTCTCTTTTGCTCGTGCGACTGTGTCTTTTAACTGGTTGGCTTCCATTCACTTCGTTGCTCCATGAAACAAAGCTGGTGTAGGCATACAAAATCTCAGTGACACTCTTGCGACTCTTATTTATGACGGGCATTTTGTTCATCAAGTTGTTTGAGTGTAATTTTTTCCTTGTAGACTTATGTTGTCTTGCTCCATGGTGACTGTCGTATTTTTGTTAATGTTGTTTTTGGAACCCTGTGTCAATTACAATCATTCGTCAAGGGACTTGACATGTCAAAGTAACCACACGTGGCATTGCTAAAGACAAGGAGAGGGATTATGCACACCACGATGTTACAGATTGTTTTGTTAGGATGGTGGTTGACGTGTTCGGCTGTTCGGGAGTTCTTTTGGATGAGTTCATGCGTACTTGTGGTATGAGTTAATTAGAGAGGAGCGACTTTTGAAGCCCATTTGCTTTTGTCCTTACTTTTTGTATTATTAACGTTTATCAGTCGTTTTACAACGAGTGTAAGCTTTTATCCCCTTTCAATCAGCTATCACTATTGCATATTATCGACGCGCTTCTCAACTCCTTTAGCGTGTTCCTCTAAGCATACAGGGTTTAAGGGGTTGGCTTTAGTAGATTTTCAATCATGTTTGAGTTGGGTTAAGTAGTTTTTAGTATGAGCACGCTATTTGGTTGTTATTTTTGCACTTGTTTCCCTTTTCTATGTCCTTTTTTTCGTGGCTTTTTTCGTACGTCACTTTATTTATTTCGACCATTTTTTCATTTTTTTTACTTGCATGTGTTCGTTTTTGCCTTTTTTTCTGTTAATCTCATGACGAGGGATGTCAAGCCTAGCCTTGAGAGGATTGTGAACCGAGTAGATGTGAAACTAAGAGTGGTAATAGTTAGGATAACCAATAGTCACAATGTGGAATGAAGGCCAACCACAAAGGCAAAAGTACAATAAAATCCTAAAAGGGAAAGCAAGTGCAAAATAAGGGTAAAAAAACAAAAATAAAACCGTATACACACTGAAAAGTGAAAACTATCCTTAGACAAGCCTAAGACTATGCCACACTCAAGGTCAGAACTACGAATGTCGTCTATATGCGCCGTTTGGCACTGTAGCATTAACGAAGTGGGTGGGTTTTTGACTTTTTACTATAACGAAAAGTGGAGGACTACTGTACTGTACTGTGCTGTAATTTACGGGATCCTATACGATTTCGTACCATGCCGTACTGTTTTTATTGGAAAACAACTTTCCCGTAGATTCTACTGAGATTCCCCAAGGGTCTAAGAGCAGACATTGACTGTTCGATAATTTATGGGTCCTCATCCGCGAAAGCAATCGCTTCATTCAATGGTTCAAAAGTAGCCGTCTTATGGTAGGCCTTTGGTAGGCGCAAGTTGTGTTATGGGCTTTTCATGTGACATTCTTAGATCGCTACGTTGATCGCTACTTTGATCAGCGACCGTCTGATGACGTTTAATTCTCTATCGATCGATGTGCAACTCAACCCGGTTACTATTTTTTTTCATTTTGCGACCAATACAATATGGGTCTTAAGGTCATATTGTATGTTTTACATACAATAGGCATATTGTATGGGCCTACTTTCACCTACTTTTGAACTATGCTTCATTCGGCTCTCTACCTGGCTACCGCCCTCAAACTGTCCTCAAGAAGTATTGTAGCCATCTACAAGCCCTGTAAAATCGCTACACCTGGACGACTAAATATGTGTCACAGTGAGATAATTAGTGTTGGGTATCGAGGACCTTTTGCCGATATTCGATATATATCGAATTTCAGGTACTCGATAATCAATATATCGCTTCGATATATTGAATACCAAAATATCGCGATATATCGCCAATATATCGCCGATACATCGTATCGCCGATATAAAAAAAAATGAAAAATTTCACAGGTCTCCAAAGTCACGTGCCTTCGGACAAGGTGACCGTAAAATCTTTGCCGAAAAGAAATACCATAGTTCAAAAGTAGGTGAAAGTAGGCCCATACAATATGCCTATTGTATGTAAAACCTACAATATGACCTTAAGACCAATATTGTATTGGTCGCAAAGTGAAAAAAAATAGTAACAGGGTTGAGTTGCACATCGATCGATAGAGAATTAAACGTCATGTCTAAATTTGAAAAACATTCGGACAAAAAAAAAAAAATCTCTGAGTTTTGAGGTTTTTTTTATTTAAACCGTCAGATTTGGACGATCGGACGGTTGCTGATCAAATGAGCGATCTAAGACGATCACATGAAAAGCCCATAACACAACTCATCCTACGCCGTGTCATTCGCAAAAAAAAAAGTCCGGCGGCGTGCGCTGTACTATGATCATACGTCATATTCGTACGTTTGTACAAGAGTGTGCACAAACGCACACACATACAGTATGCCTACTCTACGCGAGTTTTGTGCCAAGTTTTGTGCGCCTACCATAGTTGTTAAAATCGCGCTATTTTTTCCTTTTTTCCGATTAAAACGTATAATTCGTGACTTTTGAAAAAATTGAAAAAAAAACGCGATGTACTTTCTGTCCGGTAAACTGAACGGAGAATTTATGTAAAAGGTACAGCGTTTACCGTAAATTGTACGGTTTTGTACGTTAATGTACGGAATTTAACGAAAACACACGTCGCAGTTATTGGTATTTTCTATCTATTAAACTGAACAGAAAATACACGGAACATGTACGTCATTTTTCGAAAATGTACTGACAGTTTCGAAAAGAGACGTTTGAAATGTCACATTATTTGCGCGCGGTAAGTTTGAAAAATGTACGTACGTCTAATTCAATTATTTTTGAAAGAAGCCGCCATGGAATGTTGAAAATCTGTCAGGAATCTGCCTGTCAGATAGTATCAGAGAGACGGACTTTGACAAAAATATTGCGTTGGCCGAGATTTGAGCCTGGCTCAACGCTCTTCCATTATAGCATCTTTCGCGTTTGTAACGGAAAACTTACAAACTGCGATATTATTTAAAATTCATTTTTGTTTACATGTACGGAATAGTACGGACAAAAAATAATAACGATTTTTACGATTTTTTCAAAAGGTTCAATGCTTTTGTTACGTATAATTCGTCGCGATTAAATCGTTCGCACTAAACGCCGTGAACAACTATGGCGCCTACCAAAGGCCTACCATAAAAACGCCTACTTTTGAACTATGAGAAATACGGTTTTTTCAGTTTTGTGCGCCTACCAAAGGCCTACCATAAAAACGCCTACTTTTGAACTATGAGAAATACGGTTTTTTCCTGAAAGTCAGCAGAGTGAAGGAGATCTCTGAGGTACGTTGACGCGGTACACTTGCTAAGTACACGTACGTAATACGCATGTACGGATTTTCATACGAAAATGGTCGGTTTCCAAATCTTTGATGATTTTAGAGATTTGATCATCAACTTACAAGGAACCACTCAAATCAAAACACGTATGTAAAAACTTGTTCACAGACGATACGCGATGTCACCGAGGCCTCTGTAATACAATTTTTTTGCTGTCCGTACTATTACAGAGACCCCCCGATGTAACCATACCCCAAATAAGTAATTATATGAATTACAAAATTTGTACTTTTTTGTCGGTTACATTTTGCGGCGTCTACCTTTAAGTCACGAAACGAAAATCACGTCGTACGTGGCGAATCAGACAATTTGTCTTTTTCGCTAAAATAACATATTATATAAAAATATAAAATATTAAATTTTTAAAAATACTATATATCGCGATGGTTTATGTTGATCCCGGTACGATATATCGAAGATTCTGCGCAATCGATATTCAATATATCGAATATCTAAATCATCGCGATATGAATTTACCCGATACCCAACACTAGAGATAATAATGAATTGTTTACGCGTGGTAAAAGCCATGTGCCATAGGAAAAGGTGGACGCCAATCCGCCAAAATCCAGCAGAATCTTTGTCGGAGATATCCCGTCACGCTCCTTTTGACTTCCCTTTAACCGTCGTGGTTTGCCGCGCTTATTCGTTTAGAGAACAGGTAGTTCGGTGGGAACAAAGACATAGTGGGTACAACTTGTACAAAAATATAGTACAGTACAGCAGTACTTACCTGTACTGTACTCACGATCTGTACAACCACATTGTAACGCAGGTACAAATCTTACTCTGCAGGGTAAAGCTCAGAACAAGACACGTAGGCGAGATCTCAGTTCGCTGGCACGACTTGATGGTAACTTGTCCTGAAAACAGCTGCCAGCACGTGTGTCTGAACTTTTGCGGGCACCCCCTGATGGAAACCCCGCCAAATTAGAGTCGTTTCTGTATTCGAATTTAGCTACAGTACATTATGCCTTTTCACCGTGACGTATAGTCGGCCACTTAGTTAAATAGTGTTGTTAACACTAACTTATGATTTCGGGTCAAAAAAGCACTACAGCTACACCGCCAATCGCTATTAGCGTGTAGGTTTCATTAGCGTATACAAATAATTACCGTGGTGTACGCTATTTAAGAATTTGAAAATTTTGGAAAAAATCATACATTCTAATTGTTTGATTATGGTAATTTGGATCTTTGAAAAAAAAAATGTCGGTCGCAAACATGCTTACACTAATATAAGTTTCCGTACAAAATCTGACAAATCGTACACAAATCGTACATTCACACGGTCAAACGCGGCTGTCGGACGAATATGTGCGAGCGGGATTTTTTACGACCTGGTTTTTTTTCCTTTTTAGAACGCACATTCTCATGCGTCCGCGGTTACTAAAACTAATTTATTGTAATTTTTAACTTAAAAAGGTACATTTATGTACGGTCTGACACTGACCGTACACCACTCTATTTAAGAGACAACGTACTGAATATAACCCTAAATAGAATAAAGAAAAAATTAGAATAAACTACGCTATTTGAGAATAAAACAAAAAAAAAAGCGGGACGGGATTAGCGTACACAACGCTAATAGCGATTGGCGGTGTAGTGTTGGGTATCGGGCAAATTCATATCGCGATAATTTCAATATTCGATATATCGAATATCGATCGAGCAGATTCCTCGATATATCGTACCGGGACCAACATAAATCATCGCGATATATATCGCAAAAAATGAATGTCTGTACAGTCATAGTACGGAAAATCGTACGGATATTTACCCACCCACCCCCCCCCCCCCCCCCCCGGGCGCGCGGGGGGGGGGGGGGGGGGGGGGGGGGGTTGAAAAAAATAATGAAAATTTTCATTTTTTTTATGGCTCGATATATCGCGATGATTTGGTTTTCGATATATCGAAGCGATATATCGATTATCGGGTACTTTAAATTCGATATATATCGAATATCGGCAAAAGGTCCTCGATACCCAACACTAACTACAGCATTACAGTGATTAGATCAAATAGCTAGTGTTGTGTATCGGTAAAAAAAATTATCGCGATAACACCGATACCGATAGTTATCAGTTATCGAACGGTCAGCGGTCCCGATATATTTGTACTTTCTGTACTTTATGTCCGGAGTGCTTTCTGTCCGGTAAACTGAACGGTAAATTTACGAGAAATGTACGGTTTTTTACGGGAAATGTACGGAATTTGACAAAAAAATACGTTGCACTTTTGTAGTACTTTTTGGGCGGTTAACTGAACATAAATTTTACGGGAACGTACGGAATTGTATTGATAAACTGATTATCATGGAACGGTAAAAAGACGGCGTACACAAAGTAAAACGGATGCAAAATAACATTATGCGCGCCGCCGAAATCAAACGGACGACATTAAATGAGAAAATACGAGCGGACGGTCAGCGTGATCGCCGACATCTCGAAATGGCTTTTTTGGCGGCTTTTGCCAAAAAAGCCGACGGATTGACACGTGGCAGGTTTCCAGTGGATCCCAAAAAATAAAGGGACAAAGCCACGGCGTCGGATGTGAAAGGTACATCGTTTTAACTGGAGCCGTACTAAAGTCGTACACATCTTATGCCGGCTATTGTACTTTCGGCTTGTACAAATGATCTGATTGGTGGGTACCTCAGGGGTTGTGAGTAGGGCGCTTCGGGGGAGTAAGACGTACAGTTGAGTGTACATGCAGTACAGCTATCTGTACGGCTTGTACAATTATCGCCGATAGTTATCGTTATCGGCATTATCGCCGATAAGTCGCCGATATTATCGGCTACTTATCGGCGATAAGACCGATAACGATATATCGTACCTATATATCGATTATCGGGTCCCCGAAAAAAGGCCCATATCGGTTATCGGCAAATCCTTACCGATACACAACACTACAAATAGCGATGGGCGGTGGACTGTGCAGCCGCTTTTCCCCCGGTAACATATGAAAGTTCCATATCGGGTGAAAACCGCGGCCCATGACCGATATTAGCTGAGTTGCCAGGCGGTTTTCGATGCGATATGAAAGTCAACGGATCATGTACCTGCTCCGATTCTATTTAAAATCACAATCTAGAGCCGGACGAAAGTGCAGGATTCTCGAACCGACGCCGTTTGCTCCTACGGCTATTATGAATCTCCGGTTGGTTGTAAGTACAAGGCTCCCGTGCTCAACTGTACCGGCCTGTCAAAGATATACACGTACATTTGGCAGCTTTCCGTACAGAGATGTTTTGTCTTGGCGTGAATAATCAACTTTGAATAATGCCAATTGAGCGTGCAGCTGGCAAGGTTCGAACTTGAATCTGAAACAGATCAACAGTGCAGACCAAGCCTTGACATTTTTTGTATATGTGAACGCGAAAAAAGTTCTTTCTTTCTCGTCCACTTCTGTGCTATGGCAGCCACGAAACCTAAATTTGCTTTCATGTAAGCCGCCACGTGGCTTCTTCTTTCTGTCCTTCTGAAGCATTCATTGCCTTGTTTCAGTTTACTTCCCCTAGGGTTCCATGGTCCCTTCTTAGGATGAAGGAAAATGTGAAGATTTTGCAACGAGGTGTTGCCGTCTTGTGGCTGAGGGGGAGACAATAACAACGAGCCATTCGTGAGAAAGATAGGGCGCTTGTTTGTATGAGGGAACAAGAGAAGGAATAGTTTGCATCTTTTTTTTTTTACTTAATAGATTTTGTTTTTTCTATTCATACATGGCTGCCACAAGCTCTGGATTGGTTCGTCGAACGGACAATTCTCCCGGAGAAAGTGTTCTTTTCTTCCTTCCATCTTCCAATCCTTCTCCTCCTGGTCCCTCCCTTACTTCCTGTGGCTCTCAACATTCTATGAGCATTCCTAGAGGAGATTCCCCGTCCACGTCTGTCAAAAAATCTTCCGGAATATTCCTCGATTCAACCTCACAACATGTCTCTCTTTCCCATTCACAGTCACGAGCTTCACCTGATCAGCCCTCTCCCTCTGGATCAAATGGGACCAATCAGAGGATAGTAGGTCAGAGGATTGCAGAGACGTCCGGGATTCTGATCCGTACCGAGGGAGCCGTGCCACCTGTCATTGACTCCGGAAGTCAATCTATGGAGCAAATTCCGGGAATGCAGAATGGATCGTGGGAAATGTCACCTTTTGCCCATTCTTCTCTTTTGTTAGGCTCTCCTGCTGGTCCACATTCAGGATTGGACGAAGCCATGCTTGCAGATTTAATGGATTTTGACCAAATTCCCGACACCAATACCATGGAGCACAGTTTACCTGATTCATGGATTGGTGAATCGCTGACCGCTTCAGACAACTTTCTCAATTTTGGATCCCCAGGCGGTTCCCTCCATACCGGTGTAGATAGTCCGAAGAGTGAATTGCCAGCTGCCTTAGCAACAAACAACAAAATGCAATTTGTAACTGGACAACCTCTTACAACTTCTTTAATTTCTGACACTGGACAGTCGGAAAGGCAACTTGTTGGTGTTCCTGGTAGGGAGGGAGGACCTCTGGCATTAGCTAGCTGGAGCTCTCCTGGTCAAGTTTCTCAAAGAGTCTCTGGAGATGGTAACAAGATCTTGTTGAAGCCTTCCTCTCCCACTGACAGCCTGGCGGAGGTTGTGGGAGGGATACGCCGTACTCGTCTATGGCACCAGATGGCCAAAGCTCTTTCCTACATTGGCATGGTATGCCATGTTACATATGTCGTTCTTGGAAACCAGTTCCATTTTCATGCTTTCTAGAGTCATTCTATTTTTCAAATTGTGTTTCGTGGAATTTTTTTTCCCGGTGTATTGCAGCAAACTCTAGATGTCATAGTTATCATGTCATAGTTGTCTTAGTCAGTTGTTAACTACTGAAAAAGTATGTATCAGGGGCATTCACAATCTGCCCTAAAATTTTGTCGTCTTACAAACGCAGGAGTTGAACGTGCCCTAATAGGATGTGTTAATTCTTCTCGTGTTACTGGCAACTTTTTCCGAACCCCTAGCTTTAAGTTGATGGTTTGTTTATTCTATGGAGGGGAGGGTTGTCCCTTCAGGCCCGGGATGACTTGCTGGCCCAAATGTGGGTCCCAGATGGGAATGGGGATCGCGCCCACCTTACTACAGGAGACCAACCCTATATTGTCGGAGGTAGAAGCGCCCATCTTGGTGTGTACCGCAATATTTCCGCAAGGTGAGGATAACTAGTTTCAGACAGTTTTTTTAAATGAAAGAAGTTTTGCGTCATAGTATGCTCTTAGACAGGTAGGAAGTCACTCTTAAAATACACTTCCCATTGCTATTAGAGTTAGTGAATTATTAGCATATACGCTTCATTAGACTTAAGTACACTAAATTATGTTTTGTTACGTGGCTCGTTATGAGCCACTTAACTAAATAGTGTTATCAACACTAATGTATGATTTTGGGTCGAAAAAATACTCCCTCGAATTAGAATGATCAACTCTATTATTGATGGGCACTGTTGTTCCAAACTCTGCGTATGTTGGTTGCAACCTTTTGACAGGTCCCTGTTGTCTGTCCCTTCCCTGAGGAACATGTGCATGGTATCTAATTGCCTTTGGAAAACTAATCTGCGGTGCATCTTTGCCTGGAAATCCATTATGCGTGAGGTGTTTAATTCAAGCTGTTATTGACCTGGGCAGGGCGTTTTCATAGACTGATATTATAATATTCAGTCATTAAAGTCAGTGTTCTATTTTCTTCAAGTCAGTTGCAGTCATTTTTTTTCTTCCTCGGGCAGCAGTGATTTATCGATGGATTTTAATGAAACAGGTACAAGTTTCCAGCAGCCTCCGATCAAGGCAAACCTGGTCTTCCTGGAAGAGTGTTCCTTTTAGGGCGTCCGGAATGGACTCCCAATGTGCAATATTACTCGAGTGAAGAGTATCTCCGTGTCGATCATGCCCTAAGGTGTAATGTTCGCAGTACTCTGGCCACCCCTGTGTTCCAGAGTGGCTCTCGAGATGTCGTCGGTGTACTAGAGGTTGTAATGTCCGGAGAAGATGTCAAATTTGCGCCTCTCCTGGATAGTATCTGTACGGCTCTGCAGGTAGGCAAATGTCTCCTCTTCCACATCACTTTTTGCCTTGTCTTCTCGACAAAGCTGTCGCCTAGCTTGACTTTATTTTCGCACTATGTGTACTTCAGCAATTAGTTCACATTAAATTGGATACAAATGGTTGTTTGAAAATTATGTATACAGTTCTTTATAGGGTTCATTACGGTTGTAGTTCGTACTATTTACAAAAGAAACGACAGGGCACTTTGACTTTGCCGGCTTTACTGTTCCTGGTCATGAATCTCTGAATCCATCCCTGCCGAGCAGATATTTTGAGAGCAGATACGTATCATTTTGTGTCTGCAGGTAGTCATACAGTACATGATCATGTTGGTGGTTTAAGATTGTCGACACGTGTTGGTTTTTGGTTCTAATTTTTCTTTTCTTTTTGCCATGGCAGGCTGTGGATTTGCACAGTACATTCGGATGGGCAGGTCTTCCGCGAGAGGTATTTTTCTATGTCCAGTTTCTATTAGCTTTGTTGTGACAATTTCTGTCCGTGGGTTAGATAGAATACCCATTCTCTTCCGAAGACGTAAAATTGTTCATTACATTTGATTTTTGAGTCTTCTAAGGGAGGCCCTTTACGAATTTATTTTTGTTGTTTCTCACGATAGATTTTATTTTTTTGACTTCATCATCTGCAGGTGTTAACAATTGGGCGAACGGAGGTTATGGCTGAAATCCAGTCAGTCTTGAAGACTATGTGTCACAGACACCGTCTCCCTATTGCACAAACATGGGTTCCTACTCTCGTCAACGCAGCTGGTGTATCTATTCGGGATGAAGAGGAAAGCGAGGAGGAAAACCCGGACGAAGGAAGAGTATTATTGCAAGCCCATGAGGGACCATGTTGTGTGAGAGAGCTCCAGCTTTGGGGTTTTCGACAAGCCTGTTGTGAGCACAAGTTGGAGAAAGGACAGGTAAGAGAACGCCAGGAATTCCCCTTTACTTTGGTGCTTTGCTACATGGTTACAAAGGAAATAAATTGGTGAATGTACATGTTGAAGAAACAGCGGTTTTTTCTTTGACAGTCATTGACACTGTTCCGACACAGAATTAGGGTTAAAACTTGCATATTTAGATGTCTATTCAAACAGGAGACGCGTTGTCCTTGCTGGGAATGGGAGACTTTTTCTTGCAGATACAGTTCTTGATCTGTTTGTTTGTTTTTGTATTGGAGTTATTTTTCAATACGTTGATTCCTTCAGTTTGCTGATACGAATCCGGCGCTGGTTGTGGACAGGGTTGTCCTGGACAAGCTATTTTATCCAACCAGCCTGCCTTCTCGGAGGATGTGACTGTACAAAGCAAATTGGAGTACCCTCTCGGGCATTACTCTAAACTGTTTGGGCTTCGGGCCGCAGTCGCCATTCGTCTCCGATCTCTAAGTACAGGCACAAATGATTATGTACTCGAGTTCTTTTTGCCTTCTGGTTGTACGTCTCAGCAAGATCAACAGGCTCTGTTAGGAGACCTCTCTCTAACTATGCAACAAGTTTGTCGTACGTTGAGGACAGTAACAGACGAAGAGTTAGAGGAGGAAAGAAGGCAGAAAAAGCAGACACAGGAAAAGGCCCTGTCCTCACCAGTGCGGGGAGAGGAGAAAGTGACAGTTGCGACGGTTGTGGAAAAGGTGACAGAGCATGATACTGGATCAGTTGAATTGAGACCCGTGCCTTTGAATCCCGGCAGTATCCAGGAAGGGATGAATGGGAGAGTAAGGAAGGAACAGCGTGCAGATAGCGAAGGTAAATCAGCAAGCAGTAGTAGTCAGGGAAGTCGGAGGAAAAGACAGTTAGATAGAAGGGACAAGACGCTAGAAGCAGTGGAGAGTCTTCCAGAAGTCAGAGCTGGAGAGGGAGGGGCAGAGACTGAGGTGGAAGGCGAGGGAGAGCGGGACAGTGAGGATGACAATCTGGATAAGCTTGGTTCTGAACAACAGGAAACATCAGAAATCGGACCTGAAGGCAAAAGGACTACCCCAAAGTGGAGCTCATCTGGTGGTACTTGGGGAACCTCATCCTCTCCTAACTTACAACAGGATAATAGCCCTCCATGGGGAGCCACCTCAACAGGAAATGAGGGAAATCCTAAAATCTCAGTATTGAAGACTGGTGCAAAACCACCTAGTAGCAATGAGCCACTTTCAAGTCAGAAGAAAATGGAACGAAGACGGGGCAATGCAAATGAGAAAACCATAGGATTGAATGTGCTTCAGCAGTACTTTGCAGGGAGTCTTAAGGATGCTGCCAAAAGCATTGGAGGTATGTCTTTTACTGCTCTTCTGTTGCAAAATATGTTTTGGGGAAGACAAGGAATTGGAAAATGAATGCATTTGAATCCCGACAATTGCTTGGAGAAAGATAGTCAGTGATTTTGAAACCGGGAGTCGTTGTCAGGTGCAATTCTGCGGTGCAGGAAATAGTTTTGTCCTGTTTCTTTGTGTGGAACCGTCACTGTGAAAAAACGTTCACGAAATGTGTGAAACTGCAAAAGTTTGTGAAGTAGGATTTAAAACTTTCTCATAGTAGCAGTACTCGGAATTCTTCTGAATTTTATTTATTGAGCGATTGTTTCGCACAATATTCCCCAGACGCATGACAAGTCTGATGAATTCTTCACCTCTGTGATTAGAAACTGTGCTTGTTTTGAACCACGGTTCTGATGGGATGTGTTTTTTCTGATCGTTCTTCTTTCCAACAGTATGTCCCACTACCTTGAAACGCATTTGCCGACAACACGGAATCTCTCGATGGCCTTCTCGCAAAATCAACAAAGTCAGTCGGAGTATTCGAAAATTACAAGGGGTCATTGACGCGGTTCAGGGGGCGGATGGAGCTCTCCGTCTCAATGCTCTCACTTCAGAGCTCGCTACTGCAGCTGCTGTGAAGGCTGTCACAGGGGCACAGGTGAGAGTGACAGGAAAACTAATTTTCGTTTTTTTTTGTTTAAGTTTTTCTGTTTTATTTATGTGGATGGACCCTTTATGGCTGTCACTGGGGCACAGGCGAGAGAGACGAACAAAAAGAACAGTTTTTGCTTTTGAATGTTGTGTGTATGTGGACCCTTTATCTCGTGTGTGAGAGAAGCTTCTGTTTGGAATTGGTGTCTGTTAAAATATACGCGTGCCCTTAACTCTAGTGTAAGAGACTTGACTCACATATGCTCAACGTTGTCAGGTGGCTGTAGTCGAGAATAAACGAAAAGCTTTGTTTGTTTTTTTCTGTTTTTTTTTCATTTCGTCAACATGACCGGAGTTAACAGTTTCTCGTCTTCCCTTTTTTCTGCAGATCAATACCATGAATAATGTACCACAGGACCACAAGATGCCTGCTGCGTCAGAGACCGGCTCCATTCCGAGACAAATGGTTCGCTGCAACGGAACCGTTTGGCACAACGGTTTGCCGTATTCCACCAACGAGGATATGGGAACCATGGGACCAGGGAGGAGTAAGGCTCCTCCAGGGAAGGTAGCGATACCGAGAAACCCATCCTCAAACAGTATGAGATCTCTCTCTAGCGGAGGAGGCATTTTGCCCATTGATGATGGAGGGTCCACTCATGGCCCGTCGTGGGAGATGGAGGCCATTATGAGAGGAGCTCCTCCAGGAGCTTCGGAGAGGGATGCCATGGCCGCCGGTCAACCTTTACAGACAGGCCGTCCTTTACCGGGAGTCTCATGGGGGATGCATGACAGTCAAGGTGGTGGAGCTGTAGCCATGGCTTCCCCTTCAGGTATGTTGTTACGACCTTGTATAGGGCCCATTTTTTACGGAACTGGAAATTCCACTTCAATCTCGAGAATGTCTGAGCACCATGGAGGGATGTACGGGAACTTACAAACCAATGTCGAGGATAGAGTCCATGGGGGAGCCATAGCTTTAGCGGCCATTCAAGGAGGAATGCCACTGTCAGATATGAGTCCTCGGAGTCATCATCACACAGGGTCAGTAATGGTTAAAATGGAACAACCATGGGGAAGTAACACGACCGCAGAAGTTTTAAGAGGAGGAGGAGGAGGAGGGATGATACCCAACTGGTCAACTTGGGGACCTCCTTTGTCTCATCACTCTCCTTTAGGTGTCTCTCAACCAAAGTCCAGTTCTACCGGGGGAGTTTCCGGAGCTTCTGGAGAAAATTGTGCTCCTCCCACCACAGTGAAGGATGTGGCTTCGGTGGAAGAGATGGTGACTGTAAAAGCGACACATGGTGCCGATACGGTTCGTTTTAAGCTGTTAGTGAACAGAACGGCCTACAGCAGTCTAAGGGACGAAATAGGGAGGCGGTTGAAACTGCCAATTGATGCCTTCACTTTGAAGTATTTGGACGATGAGGCGGAATGGATGCTTCTTGCGAGTGAGCAGGACATGGGGGAGTGTGTGGATATTTTACGAAGTTCGGGAGGAAACACGCTAAAACTAATGGTGCGAAGGGAGGGAGGAGGGAGTAGAGGGACAGGACTCGGGAAAGGGCAGTGTTAGTGGTCTTAGTGGTGTTTGTGGAAAGGTGAACGAAGAAGAAGAAGAATGAAGCTCTGTATATTGCTCTGTCAGTTTGTTTGTATTGAAACCCCTGTGTTTTTATGTAATGGGCCTATTAAAGATAAACTCGTTAGTGTAGGAACTGGCCTTCTTATTTTTTTTAGATTATTTGACGTCTTGTAATAAGTAAAGTGGCCTCCCAAGTAGGTGGCCCAATCATTCGGTACCGCCTTTCAACTACCAATACCGGCTAGTGCTCTGAAAGCCCAGACTCACTATGTAGGCTGGTTTGTTAGAAGCTGTAAGTTTTAGAAATTACAAAGGTTTAAGCTCTGCCAATTAGAGCCGATTGGTTTAATGCAGATACGCAAAACTGTTAGTTTGGTCAGATGGAAACAAATAGCTTATTAGAGCTTGTTTAGAAGTCATGTATTGGCTGACAGCTGTCCATTCACATTTGCTCTCTGACCAATCCTTTATTACAGTCGGCAGCCGCATGAAAACAAAGCAGGATTGCGGCAACATATGAAGTCTTCTCATTTGATGATGGATGTTACGACCTGCTGCTTGTCAGATTAACGGTTTCACCACATGTAACGCCCGCAAATGACCGAAACCAGTGCTGTTCTCAACCACCATCTGTCTTGGGAACAACAAATCTCCACCAATCTGTTGTTGGCATGTGTTTTCCTGTGCGGCTTTGCTGTTTTTGGATGGTGAGCATATGGGCACGGAAAGAAGTGGCAATACCTGTTTTTGGCGATGTTGTCCGATTCTTATTTCTCGGGCGCTTCTCAGGTTGCTCAGTTGCTACTGGATGAGATTTATGTCTTTACGAGTCTTGTCGTTTGGACTGTGTGGTGCATATCTTTGATGTTTCATGCAAAGGTTTTATCTGCAGCAATGTGGAACATTTGTTCATTTGTGTTTAACTAGAAGCTCTTTTTATTGTAGTAAAATTCAAACTAGCAATGCATGTTTAGACCTGGTTTTCCATATGCTAGAACAAACTATGCCAGAGATATAAATTATAGCTTGTGAAAGCAGCTGACTTATGCACATCAGAGCTGGAGAACTCTGTTATCAAATCCCATTTTTCTCTTCATGAACCTGTGTGGCACAGCTTTGGTTATGTCCATCACAAACGTCAATTTACGCCTGAATGCGAGGATGAAGTGGGTGATCAGTGAAGCAAACGTCATAAACCACCTTCACAGCTTTCGACGCTGGTTCTGGTTCATTGCTACTTGGCACAAGTAATCTTCATTGAAAAATATGTGATGTCAAAATAAGGGGACACTTGGGAAAAATCAATACACAACCAACGGTGAATGGACAATGCGAAAAATCCAGCTTAGGCTTAAATAAATAATCAGAATCAAACCAACAGGGCTATTAAAGCTATATAAACGGGTTGAAATCAGTCAGAGTCACGAGCACAGCCAATCCTATCATTCTTCAGTCCACTATTGCTGTTATGGATCAGCATGCTCCGCCGAGTTTGGGAGATGTTGCTCTTAGTGATCCTACAGAGAGGGTTGGTTAGGTAGTTCTGTTTTGGGAACGCTATTCTGTTTTTGCCATTGCGCTTGTCGTTCCATTCAATGTCTTTTGATGACGGTTACTTTTGCCTTGTTCCCTTTTTGGGTCGATTCCACCTGCATTTGGTTTTTCGGTCTCTTCTTTGGCTCCTCATGATGATGTAGCATCATGCCTTATAAATACTAAATGCCTTCTTGTAATTCTTAATCATGCCTTCTTTATCCTGCGTTCATCTTAATACTAAATGCTATCTTGTAATTTCGTTGTGCAATTTTTTGTTGTTGTTTTCCGTAGGGTTTCAGTTCTCCTTTATCTCGCCCTTTCTTCTTCTTACTCAGTTTCATACTGTTCTTGGTTTCAAAGTCTCACCTCGTCCAATTTTCTCACATTCATTTTGCCTTCTCTCCCAGTTCTGTACTGAGATGGTTTGTGATCATTCCTTTTTAATTAAGCCTTTCATTTCTTGAAAGGAAGCTCAACTCTGTAAGACGTCCATGCTCGCTGGTTCCCAGAGCTAAACTGGATAACCACTGCAAGCTCACATTCTCTGTACTGCTTCAACGGCGTAAAAACGCATGTGTATCGGCTAAGGTTAGCATGTAGCACTGCTGATTGACTGAATTCAACCTAGTCATCATCATCACAACACTGTTGTTCATCAGGAAAACCCTATGAGGCTAACTGTACATGGACAAAGAGAGAACAAAATGCCTACAACAGAGCACAGATTCACCAAGCGAAGAAATTGATAGTGTCACAACCAGTCATTGAGAATATGGCCCACGGTATCATAAAAATGGTTGACTTTATTAAAAAGCGCGATGGTAAACCATCTGAGTCCATGGGAACAAAAGGAAATAGCACGGCAAAAACTGAAAAACTACATGTCGGGGGAAGAAAAAAAAACGATAAGCATGGCAAAAGCAACGAAAATACGAACAGATGGCCACTAAACGGAAAACACCCAAAGAAGCAAAAAACAACAAACGAAATATCAAAGGAAAGAGCTAACACCCATCAACAAAACCCCAACATAACTAAAAATCTACGCAAAGCAACCACGTAAGTCCTCGAACCCCGGAGGAGCACGAGGAGGGAGTTCCGGGACACGTTGACTATCCATAGCCGCAATAGACGATCCAAGGAGGATAGAAGCCTGCACTCGTTGTAGGGCCACCGATAAACGTTGACGGTAAAGGGCTCCCAGGTCCCCGCTGTTCGGACGAACGCCGACCACAAGAACTCGTCCAAAGCCACACTCAAACAACCAAATACCTCGACCGCCATCGGAATGAAACCATCCATAGCATCGCGATGGGCATAATCACGCTCCTTCCTCCTAGCCACGTCACGTGCGGCCACACCCACATGTCGAGCTGCTTGACTGACAACTGCATCAGAGGTAGGGTTCGCCAAAACAACGTCACCAAATGTACGACGTGCACCATCAAGTAATACAATGTCAATCCGACGGGAAGGAATAATGTGGGAAACTTCCTGACGGACAGTCGGAAGCGATAGTAGCAATGGTGTCTCAAATCGTGTCATGCGCCTATGATTTCGACGTCCTCCGACAACTGCAATATTTCAGAGTCTACATCGAGTTTGGAAGTTAATAACCTTGATGGTTAATTGTTTAACACGTAAATACCTATGTAGCAAAATCATTGTTCACTGTTTCAAATGTGTCTCGTAAACAAGCCGTGCTTGTAATTTTGCGCGTCAAATGCGGATTACAACAACATCTATTGCCACCCAAATTTCTGCCACGACGTGGAATACATGACGTACAGCAATGATCTAGCTAAATGCATCAGAAGAAACTCATGCAATTACAATCACCACCTTTACCATCATCATTATTGTCACCATCAACATGATAATCAGCATCATCAACCTGAAAGCAGGATTATGGAACAAGCACGCTGCTCACTGCTATTAGTTAACCATTTTACATGCAGCAAGGGAGTTAACTCTATGACCGACCGTTGGATGTTCTTTTGGAGGCACGCAGTCGACAAGTCTTGGCCTTCTATCACGATATTTAGAAACATGTGCCATTAGTGAGTAACTCTAATAACAACGGGCGGTGTTACAATGCCTAATAGTGTATGAGGACATATATACGAGTTTATGTCAATGTAAAAGTTATGAATTAAGCAACCAAAGGAAAGAGAGAAAGAAAGAAGGAAAGAAAGAAAGGAAGAAAGTCCAAAACAAAGCAAAAAAAAGAAAGAATGAAAAGAAAGGGGGAATAAATAAAAATAAGAAAAAGGAAGAGGAAGAGAGAAGTAAGAAGAGTAGTGAGAGAAGAAGCGAGAATTGTGAGAATTGAAAAAAGAATTAAGTGTAAAACATATGATTAATACTAAAACACAAAAAAATGGCCACCAATATTATTACATGAAAAACAGTAAAAAAAAAACATTCTTCATGTCGTTTTATTCCCGCTTTACAACCTATTCCATTCTCTTTTGTGATGTAGCTATTTAAACATCAGGCGACAAGCCTTTAGGAGGATATATGTTCGGAAAGTGAAAAATAATTAACTTGAGTCACCAATTCCAGACGGAGAACAAGACATCTAACTATTTTTAACATAGCCAACCCCGACAGATCCCTCAGTCGAAAAACTACGCTGTTCCAAAGGTGCCAACAAGACTCGACAAGTGTCCCAATCAGAGCACCTCAGAGCTTCCACAAAAGGTCCAAGGTCCCTTTCAGCTAACCTTCTACTCTCGAGCAACAGCCCTTCCTCCCATCTTGGCGATTCAGCACCCACCTCACCACGCCTCCTTTTCCTCTTTAGTAGAAAACCTCCAAGAACTGGTAAAGAACTTTCGGTATCCAATGACTTGCTTCTTGTCCCATCAGCTAGTATCCGAAGATGGCCTGCCTGCAAATTACACGACAAAAAAAAATACTTTCAAAAACCCTTGCTGTTAAACATATAATCAGTATTTCAGCAAACTCATTGTTGAGAAATATGTTAAATATGCAGTCGCAACTACACCTTGCACAAAGAAAACTCAATTTATGAACAAAGGAATGTGGTTTGATATCTAGTCAGGGCTGATTCTCATTGGGATTGAATACGTTTTTTTTTTTTTTGGAGCTTTCGGACACCCGTACAGAATGTACAGCTTTTGATTGTACTCTCACGATATGTACATGTGCGACAGCAAATTACTGCAAATTTTTTATGCATTTGCTGTTTCAAAAGAGCTGGCAAATGGCGAATGTAGCATTGCAAATTTTGGTGAGCTCACACATGAAAGAAAATACACGCTAGAATATACATAAACAGCCTGCTTGGTCAGTAGATACTTCCACGGTTGAGCATTATTCTTTGTACAGGAATCTACTGTTGCTCATAAGCTCACAGCGACTGTATAATTCAAAATTACGGTTTCCGTACACCTCGAGTCGATTCCTGTTGTACCGTCACGACAAAAAACCTGTTCAATAATCCACCTACCGGAAGCAACACAGCAGCAGCTGTCACAGCTACATATGAAATTTCTCGACCCAAAGACAGGGAGGTCATAGACATTTACCTGCAACAAACCTCGCACCACGTCCTGCGTTCGTGCACCTTCTCGCAGAGAAAGGACGAACTGTGGCTGCAATTATTCCAAAATTCATCCACCAACTATGCCATTTTCAGTTTCTGTGACCTATTTAACATTTCCTTTGATTACTTGCATTACCTACAAAGAGACTTCCCCAGTCCCCAAAAAGGAAAACATGGTGCAACATTACCCTCAGCATTATACTATGCATTATACTGCATAATACTGAGTGATCACAGCTGCCGCACTAAAACAAAACGCTATAAAATTATGGTATGAAAATAGAAATAGGAACTGATACAGGTACTAATCCATATGATACAAAAACACTTCTATTGAGATGCCTTATCTGCATTAATCTGCTGAATGCTCTGAACACACTAACAACAATAAAACACATCTATTAAAAAAATCATATATTGTGTCCCATTTACAATCGAAGGTCAATTCAACAAGGTTCAAACAGTGAGTAACTCATAGGAACCACAAAAGTTAAGTGTCAAGCAAGTTGAAACACTAGTAATTAGAAACATGATATATGGATAGAAGGTTTTCCAAAACCTAAGGCTCAAGAATGCAGCGTTTGTTGTCATACCGTGGTAGGAAAGATGTGGTGCAGACCAAAAGGCCGTTGAGTCTGGCAAACAGATAAAATGTAACTTTGGCCACTTTGTGCCCCTAAAAGAGCCTTCAGCTCCTCAGGATCACGGACTTGTAGTGCTAACGGCCCCATCTGCAAAGGTGGGCCGGTACGTCCTGCAAACAAGAAACCAATCAAAATGGGAAATATGAAAGCACGCAGCTTTCTCGTGTCTGCAGCCTGCATTTAGAACTTTGAGGTCACTCTCACCATTGAAAGAAAAACGTCTCATACCAGGTATGCCATCTGAAGAGATCTGAAGTTAAAGCTCTCTACTCAAAACATAAAACTTGTTTTCTTGAAATCCTCGCTATCATCCAACCTATCCATTTTGACAATTGACAAAACATACATCAGAAGCTGACTTTGGCATGCAGGACTACAAATAGTGCTTTGTCAATGTTACTATCCATCGTAAACAAAGCAGCTACGCTAGTCAAGGGGACTATGATAATGATGGCCTGACAAAGAGTTAATTTGCGGATACTTAACGCCCCGTACCTGGTATCCATGGGAAGAAAAGATGTTCTTTCTGACTGATCTGGCTCGCTGAAGGCACCTTACCATCTTGGAGCCACGCTTGTGTTACCATTTCAAGTCTCTCCTGCACGCACACTGCTAGCGACTCTATTAGAGCACATGCCTGGTATAAAAATAAATTGCCTGATGGCAAAGAACTAAATAATCAAGTCTACCCTCACACGATAATGTAAGGAGAATTAAAGTCCCTACCAGCAGCGCTTCTCCTAGACAAAACTATGTAAGATAGGTCTGCGCTCCTATCAACCCTGCCTGTCTCAACTGACACTATATACTATTGATGCAGCTCCTTTCAACATGGCCTGTCAAAGGTTTGAAAAAAACAGCCTATGACGTTTGTGACATATACAACAAAACTTAATCAATTTCAGCTCATGTTGGTGAATTAAAACATCAACTCTGCAGATGACACGTGAAAGAAAATCTGGCCATATCCGGCAACATCTGGTTTCCATATATGACAGCACAAATCGTGCAATTGCAGGCATTCATAAATGAAAAAGTGCAACTAACAAACCGCATTGCAAAACATGCCAGGATACCACAATACAACAAATCACAATTTTCTAATCATGTACACTTTGCCAAAGTTCACTATTCACAATTACAAAAAGCTTTAAATTTAACATAAAAATAAATATTACAGCACTATCAGACTAGCTTGGATAAACAGGTGATAAGAAAATTAGTCAAAGTACAGTATGCTAGTACTATATGAAGCTACAGAATCTGCATGCTAATGTTTTCTCCATGTAAAATTTAGCAGGGAAAATCCAAATTTTGAGCATCAAATCTTTATATGAACGTATTTTATGCAAGAGCATGTTACCAAAATTTCAAAAATTGCCATCTGTATGCAGCCTTTATACTACCTTTATACCATAACCTAAAGAATTGAGTCCAGTCAAGCTTTTAGCATGTCACTTCGATGGAAACGACAGTTACTTTCAACCAAAAACAAGAACAGATGCAATCCACAGAAAGCTAACAGAAGAATTACAAAAAATACCACATCTCCAATCTCTGCAGCCGAACGTGCATTCTAGCGGCAAATTAATTTATAAACCTACCGGTTTGGAGGAGGGAAGGGTTCGAAAGCAAGATGGAAGAAGCTCTATACCTTATTTAAGCTCCGTAATGGCACTGCCCGCAACTCCTGGTGGATAGCGTATACATCAAAAATTGCCAACGCTGGGTACAACGCCAAAGGTAGGGATGCCCTCAGACTGCAATTAAAACCAAAAACGAACACACAATCTTAAAGGCCATCAAGTTCAACAATGTAAAACGCATTACTCAGACACAATAGAAAAATGCTTTCTAGACAGTCATAAACCCCTTTAACCAAACTCAAGATAGGGCAGTTTGGAATGATGCTGTACTGTAATTCACATCGATACACCATTACTATCAGTGAAGATTTTCTGACTAGGTGAGCCAATATTTCATAAGTTCTTGAAAAACTTCCTCGACAGACACAAAAGAGACACCCTAAGCGATATAGTAAACTACATTCAAGCATCTTGACCAGGATCCAATGAAAATTTTCCAGGTTTCTGTACCACAGTGTCACGCATAGAAAGCAAGCACGCTGGCAAGTTTCACTGATTCATCAGCTCTCTTTTGATTGTTCCAAGCATACAAAACAAGCTTCATTAAGCTGCGATTCGTGTTAATAAAATACTTATTTTTGTTGTATTGAATTATAGATAACTCTTATATCATAGTAATCACGAGCTATATCTAACTATTGTATTAAATATATTATAACACCTAGTTATAATTGTTATATAAGAATAAGTAAAATAGTTATTTGTAGCTGGTGTACTATATATACTATAATAGGTAATTATGACTGCTGTATTAAATTAATTATAATACTTATATGTAACTGACACAATATATATATTATAACAGCTAATGGGCAATATGCCATCAAACGTTTGCAAGCAATACTTACCGTTCATTTCCACGAAACGCAGCCCCAATAAGCATAGCCAACGCCAGGCCCAAATTGTCTGCTACAACTGTTTGTGCCTGTGGCGCCCACCCTCGAACCGTCCGTCCTAACCTGCCACATCAATATGCCAGCGTTTGCATCTGCAGATGTGCTTCCAAAAACAATACCTCAACGCTGGCCACCTAAAAAGAGAAAAATCAAGGTCAATGGCATGGCCCATTCTCAATGTCTTCATCTAAACAGCGATTATAATAACTAATCACAGTTAAAAGAATCGGCAGCCTTGAATGTCCTTCATATTACTGGTATTCATCTCAGAAGCAGCAGAGCACATATCCAGTGGTGAAAGCAACCACTGTCGACGTCAATTGTTTATAATGTGAAACACACAGTACCTGGCCTTTGGCAGAAATGTCCGCCAGGTTGTCAGCTAAAGCAAACGTTTTGTGAACCGCCGGCTGCACATACACGCATATCATGTAGAGGTTGGAAGGGCCTTAAACCAGAACAACAAGAGAGAAAGGTCGGTGGAGGTCATGTCCAAATGTCAGAATAAGAGGTGCTGCAAGCGGAGAAGGGGAGAAAATTACTGTTGTGGCAAGATATGCTGCAAGTCCAATAGACTTCCCCACATTGGCCAGCGTGGCAAGGGGAAGAAAGTGGTTTGGGGCTAAAGGAGTTAATGTCTCCAGGCCCAAACTTGCAGTAAAGAGCACAGATGTTCCGAACCGCACACGCTGAAAACATAAACACCAGCATCAAAATTGCGGAGAAATCCAATCAGAATTGCTGACGCAGTCAGGTTTTCAAGGCATTGCCAATTTAACCATGTTCAACACAGGAACGAAGTTCAATCATCGTAAAAGCACCTCCAAAAGAACAAAAATATGTGCTCAACATGTTAGCTATCAACATTAGACTGGCTGATAAAGAAGTGTATTTCATACCTTTAAATGACAGTCAAAAATCCTTCCATAAGTTGCAGCATAGGATAAACGTCCAAGCCGGCCAAGACCATCCTTTAGAACCCATGTCAACCCTGCTGCTGATGGGAGGGATCTCTTGGCCCCCACACCAACTGCAAGGAGCATAGACTGCAGTAGCAAAACAGTGGCCAATGCGATGTCAAAAGCTGCATGGAAAAATGTAGCACTTGATAAACAGCCTTCGATGCACATAGACCTGGGATGTCAAACGAAAAAGTGATGAAGAAGCCAGCAAACTAATGTCAAAAAGCGTCTGCAAAGAGCAAGATTGTGAGGCTACCTGTGTGGCATGCACTTGCAGAATGGAACTGATACTTCTCTGCAAACATTTCCAGCGCATGTATTGCCAATATGAAGAATCTACATCCTGTGGTGCCAAGGCTGTTTTAAAAAAATGGCGAAGTTGACGAAGGGAGCGTCGCAACCAACTAGAATAGCGCCCACCAGGGCCTACAGACGAAGTATCATGATCAAGAGCATCCACAACACGCAGCTTCCTGCCATCCCATGCATACTGCTGCAGTCTTCCATCAAGTTTTTCCCAAAGAGGAAGCATTTCCAGCTTGTTTTGCTGCTTCAAGCTCCATGACTGATTTGATTTAAAAGCAGAAGATGAATTTCCTTCCAAAACCGTGCCAGTTTGTTTTACTTCGGGAAGATTCTTTGACAGGGAGCCTATTGAAGTCTTCTCTCCTTGGTCCTTCTGTAAGATATTGGTAGAGGTCGCACCATGGCTGTGAGATGCTTTGTTTCCATTTCTTCTCATCAAAGAAGGAGACAATTCAGTGTTTTGAGAAGCTACTAAAAGAATAGGATTATCATGAAAGGAGACATCGTAACGCGAACAAGATTCAGCAACCACTGCCAAGAGATGATCCAAACGGCGGTGCAGACGGCAAATTTGACGGCTGAGGAATGGAAATTGTAGCTCCTGAGGTGGCCGCCTATTCTCCATAAGATCCGTGAAAGAAAACCGCAGCCACAGCCGGCGACGACCTCTCCAGGAAGTACTTCTACCCACCCAAAGGAACCATGGTAGAAGATCCTCTCAGCGTTGTTACGCCTCTCTTCATTCTTGGAGCCGTCGTTTACGGTACGCTCTGTGGGAGACCCACAGCCGTAAGGTTTTGTCTTTTCGCGCGTGGCTTTGAATTTCCGTACAGAACAGCGTCCAAAGTCGGATGCGGTAAAATGAATAAGGGCGTGTTCCCATGTGTTCAAATAAGGGTTTTTTCCCGTCGTTTTCACAGAAAATGGGACTTTCAACGATAAAATATTACGCCGTACGAAAAATGGCCAAAAACACAAGTACATTTTGCGTCATCTTGGAACTTGGAAGGTACAACAATTTGGCGTTATTGTCATTGCGACCCTCTTCCAGCTCAACTTCACACTTGTAATTGAATCAAATCGCGATCTGATTTTAACCAAAATAACACCCTATTGACGAATAGAAAGCAGGTATTGCACGCGTGAAACATCTTCGAAAATTTTTGATTGACGGAGAGTAAACGCTATTTTTTTCCATGCTCGTCACGCGCATGTACGTACAAAAATGACAAGCATGTACGTAAAAAAATTCGTTGGGGTCTCGGACCTCCACTTTCATTCATGGGTCTTTTGCAAAATTTTACAACGTCCTTGTTTCTCCCCATCTTTTTCATTCGACCGCTCCTCTTTCTCTCATCTCTAAATGAAATGCAGCAAAAATAGTATCAAATGACAAATATATTTTTTTACTTCTTTTTTATATTTTTTGTCTCTTTTACTGCATTCACACTAAAAACGGATGATGAATGAGATGAGGAAACGAATGTCCTTTTGTTTTGTTTGGACGTGAATCGCCTTTGACATCAACTCACGTCAACTAAAACGTCGCGATGTAATTCATGCTGCCGTACGATTAAGTGCCGAATGACTCAAATCCGTCCGTACCAAACCATCGTTTTTGACCCGTACAACAACACATAATTTTTACAAGGTGACCGCTCGAGACCCCCAAACAAAAGAGACGCTTAAAAAAAAAAAAAAACCTCGCCAAAAAAAACAAGTGGCGACAAAAACAAGCAACTGTTAAAACCATTCTTTACTTTTCTTTTACATTCTTTCCTGTTCGATTTTCCGCCTTCTCAACCCTACAAATTAAACATACCTTTCTTTTCTCTTTTTTTCCCCATTTTGTCACCTTCTTCTTATTCTAATTTTTTTTAAAACATACCTTTCTTTTCTCTTTTTTTCCCCATTTTGTCACCTTCTTCTTATTCTAAATTTTTTTCTTACCTTTCTTTTACTTCATTTTTTTCCCTTCCTTCGCCTTTTTTTCACCTTAACATTAAACTTACAATTGTTTTACCTTCTTTTCCTTTCCTTTCCTTCATCACCTTTTTATCTTAAAAATTCTACCCACAACTCAAGAACAAAAAAAATGAGCCATTATCACGTATGATACCCAAGCTACCCTCCCTCCCTCCCTCCCTCTTTCCCTCCCCCCTCCCTCTTTCCCTCCCTCCCTCCTTCCCAATCTTCCATACCCCTCTCCCACTTCGCCCTCCCTCCCTCCCTCCCTCCCTCCCCTCCCTCCCTCCCAGTCAATCTGCCCATCCTCCCTCCCAATCTGCCTTCCCTGAGTGAGTGTGAGGGAGGGAGGAAGTTTGGAAAATATAGTTTGGTTTGTCCTTTTGTACCTCGAAGTTCATTCTAAAATCTAAGTCTAACCCCATTTGACAAACAGCCGCAAAACTGCAAATGCAGTAAGTAATTAGTTAATTACATTTGACGAAATTCGCCCTAATGTCGAAGGTAAATCGTGCAATTTGTAGGCAAACCGTATTTAATTAAATGTACAAATACAAACCAAGCCTATATGATACTTAGTCATATGGGGTTTGGTTGGGTCATTTCGGTTTTCACACTCTATTATGTCTTTCCATAAATGTTTGTTGCTTCTTTGGGTGTCTTTGTGTTACCTGTCTTTTTTTTGTGGGTTTGTTGTTTTTGCCTTGTTTATCTTTTTTGTTTGCTTAACTCCACATGTAATTTTTCACTTTTGATATTGTTGCCCTTTTTTGTTCTCGTGGACTCGGATGGTTTTACCATCGCGCTTTTTAATACAATTGGTATCTCATATGACAGAAGTGGTTGAACATAACACAAAAAAGTAAAGAAAATCAAACATATTGTCTCGGCCTTTTTCTCTACTAGTTGCTCGCTTAAAGTGATCGAGTGTCGTTGACAAAGAACTATTGGAGTCAATCATTGTTGGCAAAGCGATAAAAAACTGTAGTGACGAAATTAGCAAACAACTGGGCAAATAATACTTCCAATAAACTTTCACTCTTAAATGGAGATAAATGTCTGTTTCAATATATTATTTCCATTCCACCAAAAATTAGAATCCAGTAACGGGATGCAACACTGCGAGTTACACCTACATGCCTTAAGATGGTGCTCAATTAATAAAACTTATTTATAATTATTGCGAGTTATTCTTGCTTGTAAAGCAATGTAATATAATTTGTGTTCGTTTCATCAATTTGGATTTTTGCCTTTCTTTTTTTTTGTTCCCGTATTGCCAGATGGTTTACCTTCGTGCTTCTTAACAAAAGTTTTCCAATTTTTACTTTAACGGTGGGTAGTGTACACATTGTCCTTTATGGCAAGACTGAGTCTCAAAAAAAAAAAGGTTTGCTTTTAGGAGTTTAGAACACATCAATGCAAACTTGCCAGCTGTTAATGCTCTGTTATTAAAACAATTAACTTTTTTACCAATACACACAGCAAGAAAGCAAGCAGTGAAGGCAATTTTAACACTAGATTTTCAAGCATGGCAATCCCCCACAACAATGAACCACCATAAACATAAAACATTAAAACATGAGACTTAAAACACGATATAACCATGGATCAAAATTTTATTGCCTGACTTTATTTTGCTCATATTATCCACATTAGCCTTGCAATTTCTCAAACGCCACATAGACTCTCGCAAAATGCACGGTATTTTCCCAATTGTCGTAGTTATGATTGTCTCTCCCTCTCCTATTCATGTTCTTCTTCATACTCTACCTGCAAAAGATCAAACAAACATAACAAAGACCACAAGTAATGAGTAAAATGATATATCAATAAACAGTTACTAAACAGTACTACGTAAACTTTATTGCTTGCATGAGTTGACCCAACTTTCGTAAAACAGATTGTGAATCATAATAAACAAAAAAAAAAACAATAAACAAAAAATAAAAAATAAAATCCAGGACTAAAAGGCAGGACATCCCCGAAAAACAGAAAGAGCTCATCAACATTCTTTAGCAATATTGGATGGCTCGTCTTTTTCAAATTGGAAACCTCTAGTTCCCCAAAAGTGGATTAGTTCCTTAACGATAATTATCAGCAACAATAATTATCACCAACACCCTGTATCTTCAAGTTTTCTATTAAGTTTAGAAAGTTACAACTCGAGAAAAAAACGACAAATATTTTCGACAAAGATATTAAGATAACAAAACAGTAAGGACCCAGCATACCTCGACTCGTGGTCGAGCTTTTTTAGGTTTCTTGGTTTGAATGATGTCTAATGGTTGCCTCTTACATTGTATTCGGTCTCTCCTCTTTCCATGTCGCTCTTCTTCTTCATCCTCTCCATCTTTTTCATCATTTTTAATGAAAAAGCCAAAAGGAAAGAGAAAACGAAGTAAGACGACACAAGGTTAAAAAAAAATCCAAAAAAGAAAGAGAAAACGAAGAAGGACAACAAAAGATTTAAAAAATGGCAAATAGAATCGGCAAGGAGCGCCTCTCACCTACTCTTACTCTTCATAAGTGTCTTTCTCTTCTGAATTTACGCCTTTCTCATCTTTTTTTTAAACCTAAACAAATATAACAGACACAAAATATACTTTTTGGGTACTTGCAGCTCTTTGATTTGGTCCTATAGTGAAAGTATACCATGTCTCGTTATTACCGTCAATGACCATATATCGGTGCCCTAAAAACTCCTCGAAACTAAAATAGTACTAAGGGAAATGACTTTTTTTTCTTAACACTAGTTCCTCACATATCCAGAATAAGCCACGTCATCCGAACTAAATTATATCTTAGTAATAACCAATATGAACTGCAGGCTAATAATTTATTAATCCTTATAATGCTTCACAGAGTAGTAAACCGATTCCAGTATTAGTTACTAACCTAGTTTTTCTCTTTAAAAGGGACACAAAAACCGATTCCAGTATTAGTTACTAACCTTGTTTTTCTCTTTGAAAGGGACACAAAAATTTATAGTAGAGGGCTAAAGAACATTTCTTCTTGGAAACAGACAAGTTTTTTTTTTCTTTAAAAGTGGTTGAAACCTTTACTGTTTGAATGGTGGAATACAACTCTAAAAAGCGGAAATTTGGAAACAAGTATTTACCTCTCCGGTTGTAAATTAATATAGAAAATGATTTTCGTTCGGCGTATAACATCCGAGAAACCAGGACAAGACGAAAAAAAAATTATCTTGTTTAGAAAGGTTTATCTTGTATGCCATATTTACTCAATATTTAGGAGTCCATTGTCAAAATACTGAATCTGCTTGAAAAACAGAAAGTCTACATACTCTCCACATCCCTGAAATGCATCCCTGAAATGCATCCCTGAATAGTAATAGAGAGTGTCGAAAGATGTCAAGAAAAAGTGCATGAGCTAAAACGAATAATAAATAAATCATATTCCACAATATTAAAGCTACAAGAAAGTTGAAGACACCACAACGTTTTCTGATTCAAGGAGACTCCCTCATGTGATAATACTTCACACAAAAGCAGATACTATCTTGCAAAGTACAGTAAAAATCGATATTAGCGATAATGTTTTTTTCGGCCTTGAAACTCATTTTTCTCCGTACACAGTTGTTGGAATATCATCTGGACGGTTTCTATGGAAAGGTAAGATTCTTAACTTCTGATTTGCGGACATGCGTGCACGGAGAAAATTTCATATTAACGCTAATAGCAATACATGCAGTAATCCCATTTTTCGGACAAAACGTTTCAATTTCTCATAATTAAGAGAAGAAAAAACGACTCACCTTCGTCTCCTGAATCGTGCGAGTATCCAGCAGGCGGTTGTCCAAAATCTTCCATGTCATCCTCCTCATCAAGGTCAAAATCCTCCACATACTCAATTTCTGGTTCTTCTTCTCTCTCATCCTCCTCCTCATCCTCCTCTTCCTGCAAATCCCAGTAAGAAAAAGTTTCTTGACCACTGAGATAAAACACGAGTAGACAAAGCTATTCTGCAGAATACAGAATACAGTTCCCATTTGTGGTTACAAACAACCTGCATCCTTTATTGCTATCTTCCATAGTTTTTGGGAGTAAACCTGACCTGCACTTCATCGTCCAGACAAGATAAACCATACAAGACAGACCCACATTGTACCGACCAGGAGAAAAACACGTGACAAAAAAAGAAATAGCATTAGAAGATTCATATCGCCATGCTCACTCTTTGAACCTGTTCCACTCTCAATGCCTCCTATCTCTTACCACTTCTTCCTCCACATCTGCTGCCATCTCATCCTCATCAGCAGTTGCCTCCATCTCCTCCATGGCCAAAACACGCTCATATTCTTTGGTAGGAAAATTGTAGATATCGCCATATGTACCACTTTGTAACCTTTGTAACAATTCCTTTTCTATGGCCTGGATAAACCCCAATAACAATCCCATAACAGACGAATCAAAAGCCAATCCAGTTTATACACTTATAAGCAATAATTTATCTACTAAATAATGAGGTATGGATTTATACATACAAAAAAGAGCAAATGGGCTAAAAGGTGCTCCAGGCAAACTAAACATATTCCAAAAATAAAACGAAAGTGTTTCACATGGCAGTTGAGTAACTGGCGAACACACGATGCATACCAACTTATACTCTATGAAGTTTTCCATCACACAACAGGGAGGAATTTAAGTGTAAATAATCCTGAGAAAAAGGAGAAGGACGACTTTTCCTAAGGCAGTCACCAAGAGAACCCACAGTCTCACAAATGAGAAAAAAAAAATTGTTCAAAAGAAAGAAGAGGGGCTGGGAGGGGAGGCGGGGCCGAGGGAGAAAGCAAGGAAGAGATTGAGAGAGAGAGAGAGAGTGAGGGCCTGGCGGGATGGGAAGGAGAATGACAGGAAGGACAGAAGGAAGAGAAGAAGGGAGGAGAGGAGGGGAAACTCACCAAGTCCAAACGAGCTGCAATTTCTGCTTTAGCCTCTTTACGTGTTTCTTGCTTCTCCTTCCTCGCTGGTACAGTTATCAGCTTGGGCCTGAAAGCAGTAAATGAGGAAAAACAGTCAAATAGGAGAGGAAGAGCGGAAGAAGAGGACTAGAGAGGAAAGAAAGAAAAAAGGAAGAGAGGTGAAAAAAGGGATGAAATGAAAGAGTTGTGGTTGAAATGCACTTACAAACAGGGCAACCATAGAGGTTACCAAAATTGTTAAAAATCAACCCACATCAACTAACCTTGGCACTAGCATGAAAAAATGACTTTATAGCCCTCATTGCTATTTTTCACACATACTTTTATCTTCTTATCAAACATTAAAACGTGAATGAACTCACCGGACTCGAGTTGCCAGTTTCCGCATTCTGATGAGATATTGAGTCATTTTGGTAAGACGTTGTTTGTTTTTATGAATAAGAAATTTAGGGCAGTGCTCCTGCGAGGAAAACAAAAAGTAAGTCTCAATTTGAATTCACTTAAGAACAAGAATGTACATTCTCAAACTTTGCCAGGAAACTTCTTCAGCGCTGAATATCACTGTTCGACGCCAATATGTCTGATAATTGACATGGCAGATTATGGATCAGTGAACATTCCCGGTATGGAAACTGACGAAAAGCTCCCTATAGGCAATACATTGCGATAAGAACATTAGCATAATCAATACCTGAATATTAATACAATAACACCATATAAGGCCAATGAGGGGAAAAGTAAAAAAACACACAAAAAAAATCGATTTTCCATCATTCAAAATACTTGCTTAAATCATGACTTCCGCCAAAACTAATCAAAGATGGTACATTTTGGCTGTAACAAATATGCCCAATAATGACACATCAGACAAATGCATCAACAATCAGTACCCCCCAGAAGATAAATATTGGATATGGGCAAGAGGACTCCAACATACGACATAAAATGTTGCAAAACATTTCATCGTAGGAGATTTCCTTCAGACGATTGCTCTAAATTTCACACACACAAAGAAAAACAATCGAATATATAACTTTAACAACAGTTTCACTCATGCTCCGTTCCTTCTGGGTTTCCTATAGTCTTATCATAAAACATCAATATCCCATCGTTGTTGGATAAAACCTATGATAATGGGGAAGTGGAACTTACAAGATGTTTGTCAATAAGTTCCAACGCTTGTGCATAATTCCGAGGAAGTTTCACCCTTTCCCATAATGCATTTGGTGTATGAGATCTTTCTATCGACTTCATGTATAAGTACAAAATTCCTGCATTCCGCCAAAGTATAGATAGTCGATCAATGTCTTACTCAGCAATATCATTAGATACAAGTTACGAGGTCAGGACAAGCTCACTCGGCAATATCATCAGATACAAGGTCGGGACAAGCTCAAAACCAATATGGCATCAATCCTTCAAAAATAACCTAAAACATGAGCGCCGTGAGTTTGTTTGGAAGAGAAGCGTAAAGTAACAGAATAAGTCCATCCTTAACTCAAGACTTTGCTTCACAAATATGGAGCTGTAGGCAGTCGGCTTCAATGATATAGTAAGACCAAAAAAAATTTAAAAAAATAATGGAAAATGCCTTCAATGAATCACAGCCAGAATCAAAACTGCATATCTTTAGATTTGAATGGGTAGGAACATCCTCATCGAATATACACAAGTGGAAAGCCCAAAGGGTGAATCAGTTCCCAGATATCATAGTCCACATACTGGATCACAAAAGAATTCGTTCTTCTTGGGTCATTCCTTACACATAGGGTCTCTGTGTCCTGAAAAACTGTGAGACTTAAATCAGGGTTCATAATGTGTAAGTTGAATTTAGTCTTAATCAACCCACAGACAACATAAAGGTGAAACGCTTGGCGGCATTATCAATTATGAGGCTGCTCAGCCATATTTGGTTTTCTGTTTAATTTGTTCTCCATGAGAGACAGCAATCTGACTCATACAGGCAGCAACATTGACAGAAGTACCGGCTTGAACTGACATTGTCTACTACAACCTTTGAAGTTGTGCCTCTCGCGACCATGTAAGGTACCACATATAATATCGAACTGGTCAGTCTTGACGAAAAAGAATACAACAAAACAACTGATTCTTCAGATTAGCCACTCAATTACCATGCTTTGATACTAGTTACAAACGTTGCAAATGTGAAAAGGTTTGTGTCCCCGAAGGATGAAACTAAAATGTTCCATTTTCACAAAGATAATCAGAAATATAACTCAGAAATTGAATGAATTGAATGACAAGAGACAGTTTGCAACGTGAACAAAAAGCTTCTTGCTGTTCAGAGCTATGCAGCGAATAGCATGCAGAACTGGCATCCAAGAAAGCAACAAATTCGGATAGAGAGCTACATCGTGAATCGCGAAAAAGAGTAAAGACTTTCTTCACAAACCATTTTTCTGTGTGCACACTTGTCGGATTATTAATTGGGAGGTTGCAATGGAAAGGTAAGACTCCTACCTTCCAATCGGTCACCTCCGTGGTAAATTCAGACATGTGTGCACGTAGAAAAATGTTTTTAAAGTATCAAAGAAAACATTGACTCTAATAGTGATACATGGTGTAGCTCTGGCGATAGATCGCCAGAAGGCCATTGCAGGAAGAGTGTGGCTGGTGATGTAAGGTAATTGGAGCCTGACCACATAACACAGTCAGGAAGAATGGATGTTACGGATCGGATGCCTTCTAGTTCCTAATACATCGTAAATCTTTTATCAGCGTCAATGTTTTTTTCACCACTTAAATCAGCTTTTTTCCTGCAAACCGTCCGATTTCTGTTTGGAAACCGCCAACCAGAAGGTATGAATCTTACCTTACCGTCGCAACCGTCAGATAAAAAAGGTGTGCATGGAGAAAAGCTGATTAAGATGGCAAAAAAAATGTCAACACTAATATCGACACGGAATAACTTACAACCACTTGAAATTACCAGCACCAAAAACTGTGTGACTCTTCACCATACCAATGAATGGCTCTCAGGAGGCTAGAAATATGACAACTAATTACATACACTTGTAAACATGCAATGTTTATGCTCAACAAGGTATCCTCTCTTCCAAACCATAAGATAGAAGCCTAACAAGAACAAAGTAGCCTGCTTTTCTTGGAGCACTTGAAGCGGTGCGTTACATTATAACATTCTCAAGCGAGAACTGTTTCGATAAATGATTATTGATAGGAATCATGTCCTAGCCATCTGGTTTTTTACCAAATTAAATAACTTCTGCACAAATATAACAGCTCGAGTCGTCGTTCCAGTAGTTCATTTTTTATCTTTAAAAGTAACTGGTTGAAGCGGATTTTGCAGGTAGTCGCAGGCTCCTGCGTTCTAAGCTGGAGACAAAATTCTATTGCATGAGGGCCAGGATCTGAAATTACTCATTGGCTGACATATCCAGAGAGCAGCCACTACTGCGCCAATAGGTACACAGAACGATGGACTGGAGGAAGAGATGGGAGAAGGAAAGTGGGGTCGAGGGACACAACGAAAAAGGAATGGGGCACGGGACGGGAGAAGGAAAGGGAAGAGGGCTCCACAAAACGAGGGACTGGGGGAAGAGATGAGAGAAGGACTGGGGGAGAGGGATACACAGAATGAGGGACTGGGAGAAGAGAGGGGAGAAGGAGAGTTGGGGAGAGGGAAGGAAAGATAGGAAAAGAGCTGGGGGGCAGAGACAGAAGGAGAACCTCGTCACAGGCTGCCAAAACTCTCCGTGAAGACGACAATTCCTTATTCATTCCATAAACCAACAACTAAAACGAATCCCAAACAGTCCTGGTTATAAGGTGACTGTTTGTAATTTACCAGTTTTTGTATCAAACAAATACTGATATCATTTCGCGAATGTTCTCAAATGTTCGAAGATGCTGTGATAGATTTAAAGCATGGTACAACTGTAAAATCCCTTGCCTGTGAACTAAACCTCAAATCTAATGCTTAATGCTTAATCTTCTATGGAACTCAATTTTAAAGACGTGTCATAACCTGCCAAAGTTTTAAATAACCAATAAAACGAGAAGAGGTTTAGAATTCAATATGTCATCGTAATAGCATAATGGCATATTGGCATATTGCAACAATGGTGTCACCAATGTCACAAGAAGCAAGTAGAAGTTTACAACTGAACCCTATTATATCGAAGAAGGTAATTTAAAACATACATAATTAAAATGCACTAACTTCAGCTTTCCAGTTTCAATAATACATGGCCATTGAGCAATGGTCAACAAAGAGAAAGCAAGACTTCTCTTTTCATTTAACCAAATCAACACATACATTATTGAGTGTAGTAGCCTCGATCAGAATGCTTTCTAAACATCGGCATAAAAACTTATCCAATAGGATGTTCCATCCTATTCTGTGTGCTACAGTGCCCATCGCTATTAGAGTTGATCACTCTAATTCCAGAGAATTTTTTCTGGCCTATAATCACAAATTAATGTCACTATTTAGTTAAATGGATCAGAACGAGCCATGTTGCATTTGATTTAGAGCAGTTAATTCTAATAAAGAGTTAACGCTAATAATTCACTTACTCTAATAGAGATGAATTTGCCAACATTTAAAAACCTAAACGAAACTGGCACAACTCCATCCGTTTTTTTTCTCATTCAAAGTACATTCGTTTGTAACTATTTTCATGGACTCGGACCATTTCCAGCAGCGAAAAGGTTTGCAGCGTTCTATTCGGAACATTGCACAAAATATAATCAGAACCGAACCCTTGAGCTTGAGATTTCCAGTAATTGTAAGTAAAAACCAAAAAGTCAAAAATATTGCTTGTGTCAAAAAAATGCATGCTAAAATTTGAAAACACACACACAACACACACACAACACACACACACACAACATACATTTTGGATAGGAAGGCACATTCAAGTAGGTTCATCTAAAAAAGTTCATTAACGGCTTTGATTAAACCTGATACTGTGTAAACTTTCTGCTAGGAATTTGATCAATTTAAGGACAATTGAATAAAAAGAGCAACAATATTTTGAATGTCCCACACATATGGTGACTCAGTTCATTTCTTGGCAAAATTTAAAGACGTCAGTCATATACTTTAAATATCCGTGGGAAAAGTCATACTCCAGAATAAAAATTAAATTGAACTGGTTTTGAGTTGAAGAGGGTGAGGGTGTTGTCACTTAAATAATGGGATAAACTGTGAAGTCCTCTCTAATTTGATACACGCCCATTCACATCCTCATAAGTTGTAGTTTGAACATGCCTAAAACCGCTTCTGTTGCTTCTGTTAAAATGACTAAAAAGTGATGTAAGTTACTGTAGTTAAGAATTTTACCAGATTGATTAACTTACAATTTTTTGAAGCAAAAAAAAAAAAAAAAAAAAAAAAAAAAAAAAACCAAAAAAAAAAAAAAAAAAAAAAAAACTTCGATCCCAAAAACTAAAAAATTAAGATAGACACGAACTTTGAGAAGGCTTCCAAATTCTATGTTTAGGAGCGATTTTGGAACTACAACTTCAGAGCAAAGCAATTGCATATAATAAACGATGCTTAACATTAACAGAAAACATTTACAGAAAACGATGACCAAAATGTCAAACATAATGACAGCGTCCAAATAGAGTGACAGAACATTACATACCATCGATTTCACGAATTGTCGCATATCGACTATTAGCTAGAGGACAAGAACTCCGATTACAAAGACCAGTTACGTTATATTCGTTTCGACAAAAGTTTTGTGTTTTGGTCCTGGAAAAAAATTGCTCATCGACACATCAGGCTTCTAAAAACTGGCTCAAAAAGATTTGGACAAAGAATTGAATTCCAAAGTCAATTTAGTGAACATTACTCAAGCAACCAAACAGGAGATTATTTTTGCAGTGAATTTCTTTCACATATTTTGAATAACTGACTGTGATTAACTGAGTCATAGGGATATGACACTATTAAAGTTTTACCATCATTTTGAGAGTAAATTGTACAATTCGTACATTTTTTTTGAGTAATCGTATCTACGGTTATTCATAAAAATATATGATTCACCCTCACCTTGAAATTTACTCTCATGTTGAGGGTGAGTCGTACTGTTTTATGAGTAGCAGTAGGTTAGATTCCTCAAAATATTGTACAAATTGTAAGATTTACCGTCAAAACAAAGGTAAACCTTCAATATGGGTAATTACCCTATCAGGTATTATAAAGCAGGTAAGGTTTGGAGACATACTTGGCTTTGAAGGAGCAGTGGTGTTGGTTAATAAGCTGCCATATGACCTCATCATGTTGCATGTTGTCTTTTCACCCTTTTGTCTTTCACGTTTACTTTGTCTCACTTGTGACTCTTGTCGCTTTTATCTCACTTGGTACACTCTTTCTTATACTTTTACCTCACTTGTGTATTTTAATATTCCAGTCTCTCTGTCTATCTTAGTATTCCTTCGTCAGAAATAAATAGAATATCGTCTCTGTATCCTTTCTACTAACGAGCTACTTTTCACGTTTGGTTCAATAGTGACTTGAAACAACAGGACGCAAGCTTGTAACAACTACTCCCTTTTCCCCATATAAAGCACTAAAAGGACGGATAAACGAAACAAGAAGTCAATCTTTCGTGTAATCTTCCGAGTAATGAGAATTGAGCGATAATTCTTCGATCATTTACCACAAGCGAGAGCAGCAGCAGCAGCCGTCTGCTCCACACACAGCGACAAAAGTGCTGCAAATTGCAATATTGGCGGCTCTCGATACTTTTATGTTCAGTACACAAGAATTTCATATTTTCATGCTCTATCGTACATGGAGTACGGAACCAGATCTACGCCGTTTGTTTCTGCTGAAGAGTGCGTTATATTGTAATTAAACGTTCGATACTCCATTACGGGTACAGGAGCCTCCCAGGCAATCAAAACGAGCCCCCGAAAAACGCGCAGACAAATATTGACAGCACGCGAAGGCGCTAGCCAGACAATTCAACCAGTCTCCGCTAAAACAAACCGCGATCCGGGTTAGTATGGATGAGAAAATACTGAAATAGCATGGTCGATTGTAAATGCTGTTAAATTAAGGGATCCTACGTGGATCATATTAGCCACTCATATATAGCGTACGGTCGACTACGTTAACACTTGAACAGTTGAAAGCCAGAAATCTGACACTTTCAACAGTAAAACTACAGTGGAGTACATTACTGTACTGTGGTTTACTGCTGCAAGTCACTGTTCTGTTTGGTAGCTGCGCATTGTTTGACAAGGAAACTGGAACAGAGCACTATGAAAAAGGATGTCTAGATCGATTGTGAATGGACGGTTACGATATGTCCCAAGTTAGCTGGAAAGATCATTTGCGGAAGATTAGCGCCGAACATTCTATAAACGGCGCGGAAGATCTCCAAAAAGTAAAATTTCCGTGCGTTATGAAATTTCCATGCGCTGTCGTACGAATTGCCGCACGAAGATCTTTACTATTAAAACTTTTGGCACGCTTTCGGTGATGTTCCCTCAACTCACGAACTGGAGTTCTGTCACCTCGTTCCATCCGACAGTTCAGGGTAAAACGGGCTCCAGGTAAGTTCAAATTTCAAAATACAAATGATAGCAAAAGTCGACAGCCAATGACATTGTTACAACATTTTGATACGCCAATGATCAAAAGTTCAAAACACTTTCACGGTTTCACCAATGGAAACAAAAATTATCTCTTAATAGAAGTACAGACAGTACAGGTATCGAGAAGAAGGGTTTTGAGATTTAAAAAGGATTTGCGTCACGCAAATTTCCAAAGGATAAATTTCAAAATTTGAAAGAAAACGGATGAAAATGCTTTTTTTCACGTTTTGAGTTGTCGACGCAGAAACGTTTTGTGTCGTCGAGTAAAAGTTTTACTCACAGAACCACGCTATTTTAGTGTTGTGATTATCAACTACGTAAGCCAGTAGGAAGTGGCCACGACCACCTACCTAAAAACTGGTGCGCAAACGACGAACTGATGAGCGTAAAAATCTTTTGGCCACGATTTGCCCTTGCAATAATTGGAAATACATGACCGTCAGATTATAATCTTACGGTTAAAATATGCCAGGCTGCTGAAAATTGAACCGAGAGCCAATGGATTTTCACCCTGACTTGATGGAACATCACCCTTAACAGAATCCGCACTAAATGCCCGCAATTTTTGTTTCAAGTTTAATACTGTACCGGCTTGCCACACTTAAACCTAACAATTACAGAAATCATGCAAGTTTCTAGTCAGTAAAACGAACAAGTACCTCCAGTATTTTACTTGAGTGCAGTAATGTACCTGTTCCATGGTAACAGGTTACATACTCCCAGTATTACTGCAGTTTCGATTTAGTGTGGCATCCCCATGAAGGAATCTTTTCCTTGTCTTGCATGAAACCACAACTCTGGTTCATCAGTGTTCTCCTTCCTCTCCATCTCCTGGTCTATTTGTATTTGCCTGCATTCTTCCTCCTCCTTCCCTCTCCCTCCTTACCTCCACCATGAGGGCTTTAGGCTCCCGGGAGACTCTCTCTCTTCCTTCCTCCTCTTACAACTCTAGCGCTCTCCCTCTCCGTCAACCTTCCTGTTCTATTTTTCTACTGTCTCTGCCCTATTCCAAACCCTTACCCTTACAATCTCTTTACCATACAGTATCTCCAGCTGAGATTGAAAAGCAGAAAAATAAATGTTTTGGAGGTCTTGCAAAGACAAGGAGTTTAAAGTTTAAAAGGAGAAGTTTTTTGCAGCTAAAGAATGGTTTGAAGAAGGGCCTTATTGCCCAAGCTATGACGGACGAGAAGATGACGTCAGACTCTAATGATGACGTCACAGAAACTGGGCAACCAAACTCGGGAAATCTTCTAGGAAGTTTGGGAGGTTGGGGGAGTGCCCGATTTTGGCGACTCTTAGAAGACTTAAAAATTCTTATTTTGCAAAATGTAAGTTCAGTAGTTGAGCTGGTTTTTTTCTCTCTCCCCCTCCCTGTCTCCCTCCCCTCTCTGTTTTTCTTTTTTCAACATTTGTACATGACTTTCTTTTCTTGGTTCGTCCTTTGGGGCTTACTATTATATTGGCTCGAAGTGTGTCATCTCATTTTCTCTTCCGTTTTGGCTACATTGTCTGACAACTGAATACGAATAATGAATCGATTATGAAAACTCTTTTACTTTTGCAGTAATGCATATTGTTCCATTACAATTAGTGTATAGTTGAAAACATAGAAGTGATATTTTTCGCTGTATTAACTCACGAAAAGCCATACGTATCATATGGCGGAAAATACCAGACTTTTGTTCTATGGTCGAAAACTTAGTTTTAATGTGCGAAAAGGGATGGAAACGCTATAAGTGGTTATCCCATATTGTAAGTGTTTTTCACGCAAAAAACCCATATAAAACACACATACTAGTGTTTCCACATGTTTTCGCACTTTTGAACAAGGGTTAAAAACTGTTCCGATTTAATAAGGATATAGACATAGTAAATATAAACGTCCTCTAAAATTGCCGTCGATTAGTGGTAGCATTATTTGCGACAAAGATTGTTTTAGTTCACCTTAACACTTGTGGTGACCTTAGAAAAGAACAAACCATTGATTGGGTTAATGAAGTGGTTCCTTAAAATAACGGGTTGTAATGTAGCATTTGGTCCTGATAACACTTATTCCAATGCTTTATATCTTGCTCATGAAATCTATCTCTGTAGTCATTTTCAAAATTCCTACATTTTCAGACTTATTTGGTATTGGGTAATTGAGCCCATAAATTCTACAGTTTTTCTTGTAAATCGTGTGTTTTTTGTTGTATGATTTTCTGAGCATGTGTACTCCATTTGTTCTTGTACTTATACTTATCAGATTATCAAACACGAGGTTGTAAACCAGAAAAACACAAAAAGACGTAGACGACATATCAAGAAGATTATATGAAGTCGTGTTTAGTTTGTCAGCAGCAAACCAATGACTGGCTGTAGTTTATCTCTCATATTTACTCAGAAAGCCAGTTACACCGGAAATTGCAATACATGTTCATGTCAATGGACACTCGCATAGTTAATGCTCGACCCTGACCATCGCTGGTGGTGAAATGGATTCATTAGTGTAAATGCGAAATTATAATATCTAATAATAATTTAGTGTGAGGAGATGTGGCAGATTTTAGTTCACTCCTGTAAATAGTGTTATTACACTATTTTATGATTTTCGGCCAAAAGAAGTTGTGATTAAGCTAGTGTTTTTAACTGTAGTAGTGATGGGCAATGTAGTTAAACTAAGCAATTGCCCAGTTTCCATTTGGAAGAGAGCAAACTAAAGTGGGTGTTTGCTTTCCATTGCAATGTTATAAAAAAAAATGATCTTAGCGGAATTATACCCAATCAAATGCTGATCTCTTACATTAGCATTAGTCCTAGTGCATGGTGTGGCTTCCTCTTCACATCAATGTTTTCTGTCATGTTGGTGAACTCACGTGTAGTCCGCTTCAAGCTGTCATTCACACAGATTTGTGGTGTTACTGGCAGGAGGCTATTCTGTAGTCACATCCAGATTGGCTCTAAATACACTGTGAATGCGCGATTAGCGTTTATAACACTTCCCGGTATTTTTTGCCCTCGGAACACAATAGCGATATTTATAAAAGAAAATTTTAACACTATTTCTTTTCGTGGTCGGCAATTGACCACGTCATTCACACTAAAATTAGAATCATTAAAACAGTCCTCGTACTAATTATTTCTTAACTCTGATAGCAATCCACGGTGCAGTGTTCCACACTAATTGTGGTGTCACTGGCAGGAGGTTCTTTTGCACTCACATCCAGGTCGGCTTCAATTAGTGTTCCACACTAATTGTGGTGTCGCTGGCAGGAGGCTTATGTGAGTCTGACTCCCAAGCAATGGGAGGCGCATCTCGCAGAGGAAGAAGCTTGTAGGGACCGCCTTATCGCCGAAATTTGGGCTCGAGAAGGAGAAGTGGAGACCTTGAGAGCCCATATGGCAGCCATGGAGAAGGAGCGCGAGGACGCAAATAAAAGGCTTTTGGCACAGTGAGTATCTTCAAGGTTTTGAGGTATTTTTTTAGCGGGTTTTTCTAAGTAACTTGATGGCTGTTTGCTGTTTTGAGGGTGCTCAATTATCAAGCACGTTTGAAGTAATGCATAGGAAGTAGTATTTCAGTTTTTTTGTTAAAGGAGACGAGAGGGTGGGTTTTAAGGAACTGGATAACAGTCAGTTTCTTTAACAATTCAGGTATCATTCTAGCTTGCATACGGTGGAGGAACATCATCGGAGGTAAGAGATTTGGATTTTGAAAAGGTCATATTGCCAAGCCATTTCTTTGGCTCTGAGTTAAAAGGTGAACGGTAGTGTTGTGTATCGGGAAATTCCCTATCGCCATATTTCTGATAATCAATATTATCTATTATGTTCGGCAAGGTGGCCAATATATTGTGTGGTGACAAATAAATAGTTATATTATATTATATTATGTTATATATAATATTTCTATATATTTTTTATTTACTATGTTGTCGCAGTGTTGCGTATTTCGATCAGAGGTATACTTTATAGCTCGAAAGTACAGCTTCCCAGTCCGGACTACGCAGCACAAAATTACATTTAGTCCACTTCGATTTCGAGGAGTCAATCTTGACTGTCCAATCGACCATTTTTTGGATAAGTAAATGAAATGTTTTTCAGTTTTTTTGCGCCTTCGCTAAATGGATATGGCCAATGAGGGCGAAGTACAAGCTTGAAGCAAATTTGGCCACCAATGTGTCCCTCTTGACGCGAATATGACGTCAGCAATTCTTACTTGAAACAAACATGACCTCGAAATTCTTGTCGCATTCAGATGTGACATGTCCCGACAGTGCGTGATGACGAGCCGTTAATTTGTGGCACAATCTGGAAGGAGCACTACGTACAGGATAGTATGTGAATCGCTACTAGTGTCAATGTTTTTTTCGCCGCTTTGATCAACTTTTCTTCATGCACTAATGCCCGTTTTTTGTTTGAAGACCGGCAATTGGAAGGTAATCCTTACCTTTCCATCGTAACCGGTGATGAATAATCCGACAAGTGTGCACGGAGAAAAAGTGTTTAAAGTGGTGAAAAAAAAATTGACTCTTACAGTGATTCGCAGTGTAGTGCATAAAAATAAATAGCAATGACACACTAAAAGACCTTTAAAATAAAGTGACATTTGTCGTGGTATTTATATATTGCTGTTTCGGGACCAATACATCGGCTGAATATCGCTACAATATTCTAATTGATATGTTGAAGCAATATATTGATTAATGGTAAGTTGGAAAAAGTTACATATCAATTATCGGTAAGAGGCTAATGCACAACACTAGTAAGTGATGTCGTTTTATTCAGAATATCGTTTTCAGCCCACGCAATGACTTGAGTTAAGACAATAATTTACCAACTACAACAAAAAAATAGAAAGGGTGATGACGAATGTAAAAGGTATGAATATATATTGGCATCGAACTTTCTTCAAGTCTATTTCTTTATATTCTGTTTGGCTTAGAAGCTTGAAGATTTGTATCACAAGACAGTGCACACTTATCATAAAGTCCAGAATGGATTGACAGTTCTGCAATATCTCCAGAGGATGCAAATAGTGACACTACACGGTGCAACGCTATTAGCGCTAGGTTTTTTTCAACCTTTATACTCATTTTTCTCTGTGCACACTTCGATGGAAAGGTAAGATTCTTACCTTTCAATTGGGGGTTTACAAATGAAAATCAGACACGAGTTCATAACAGGTTGATTTAAACGGCAACAAGAACATTACTGCTTATGCGCGGTGTACTTTTCTTGTGTTTGATGCACTTTTTTCACCTTTTCAACTGCATCAAGGAAAAAAAGGAAAGAAGAAAGCAAAACCGGATGTTTGACTCGAAACCTTTGCAGATGGGTCAGCTTCCTTTGTGTACCATTTGTTTTTAATGTCTTCAGAATAAAAACAGGTCATAGACTCGTCTTTCATCAGATGGATGTAGGGTTATACAAGAAAGTGAGGTCATTTGTCAATCCAGCAATGTGGAAAGTGAATTTGTAGTATGGATCTCTGCTTGTCGAGCCTGAGTTTTACTTATCGTGATAGGTCCCCTCGTCATTATTTACATTATTCACATTCACATTCATGAATTTTGTAGTGCATCTTTGTAAGTGTGGAATCCAGGGTATCAATCTACACCTTTTCCTTTATTTGATATCTTGAGATGGTTTTGTCGAACAAATCCATGTTGTGCAAAATGTATACACTTGAACATCTATGAAGACAACATAAAAAAAGGTTCTTGTGGACAGTACAGTGGATTGGACCAAATTCGTATTTGTGTAAAGAGGTCGATTTGGGGTGGATCGTTTTAGAGGATCCTACATTAAAAAATGATAGGCTTTTGTTAAAAGTCACACAATGGTAAACCATCTGAGTACATGAAAGCAAAAAAAAAGGTGTTATTTATGGAGTGACATTGAAAAGGGATTGTTTTATTTGAATGGCTGCAGGTGTACAGCTCGCACAGAAACTGTTAACGAGAGCATACTACAAGTTCAAGAGAGAGAGAGAGAGGCAGCCATGGCCTCTTCTTTAAAGGAGAAAGAGGCAGCCATGGCTTCTTTTTTAAAGGAGAAGGAGGCAGCCATGGAAGTTTCTTTGAAGGAGAAAGAGGCAGCCATGGTTTCTTCTTTGAAGGAAAAGGAGGCAGCCATGGAAGCTTCTTTGAAGGAGAAAGAGGCAGCCATGGCGTTTTCTTTAAAGGAGGAGGCGGCAGCCATGGAAGCTTCTTTGAGGGAGAAAGAGGAAGCCATGGTTTCTTCTTTTAAGGAAAAGGAGGCAGCCATGGAAATTTCTTTGAAGGAGAAAGAGGCAGCCATGGCTTTTTCTTTAATGGAGGAGGCGGCAGCCATGGAAGCTTCTTTGAAGAAGAAAGAGGCAGCCATGGCTTCTTCTTTAAAGGAGGAGATGGCAGCCATGGAAGCTTCCTTGAGGGAGAAAGAGGAAGCCATGGTTTCTTCTTTTAAGGAAAAGGAGGCAGCCATGGAAGCTTCTTTGAAGGAGAAAGAAGCAGCCATGGCATCTTCTTTAAAGGAGGAGGCGGCAGCCATGGAAGCTTCTTTGAAGAAGAAAGAGGCAGCCATGGCTTCTTCTTTAAAGGAGGAGATGGCAGCCATGGAAGCTTCTTTGAGGGAGAAAGTGAAAGCCATGGTTTCTTCTTTTAAGGAAAAGGAGGCAGCCACCGAAGCTTCTTTGACAGAGAAAGAGGCAGCCATGGCTTCTTCTTTAAAGGAGGAGGCGGCAGCCATGGAAGCTTCTTTGAAGAAGAAAGAGGCAGCCATGGCTTCTTTTTTAAAGGAGGAGGCGGCAGCGATGGAAGCTTCTTTGAAGAAGAAAGAGGCAGCCATGGCTTCTTCTTTAAAGGAGGAGATGGCAGCCATGGAAGCTTCCTTGAAGGAGAAAGAGGAAGCCATGGTTTCTTCTTTTAAGGAAAAGGAAGCAGCCATGGAAGCTTCTTTGAAGGAGAAAGAAGCAGCCATGGCATCTTCTTTAAAGGAGGAGGCGGCAGCCATGGAAGCTTCTTTGAAGGAGAAAGAGGCAGCCATGGCTTCTTCTTTAAAGGAGGAGGCGGCAGCCATGGAAGCTTCTTTGAGGGAGAAAGAGGAGGCCATGGTTTCTTCTTTTAAGGAAAAGGAGGCAGCCATGGAAGCTTCTTTGAAGGAGAAAGATGCAGCCATGGCTTCTTCTTTAAAGGAGAAGGAGGCAGCCATTGAAGCTTCTTTGAAGGAGAAAGAGATAGACATGGCCGCCTCTTTTAAGGAGAGAGAGTCAGCCATGGCTGTCGCTTTGAAATTGAAGGAGGAAAGGATAACAGCTTCTTTGAAGGAGAGAGAAGCAGCTATGGCGGCTTCTTTGAAAGAGGAGGCTATGGCGACTTTTTTGAAAGAGAAGGAGGCTATGGCGGCTTCTTTGGAGGAGATGGGAATGCGTATGTCATCGATGGAGAAGGAGAGGAAGAAGTTTGTAGGAGAAATGGCTGGGCTAGTGACTTCTCTAGAGGAGAGTGAAGAGGAAGTGGAAAAGTTGGAGAAAGTGTTAGAAACACTTATTAAGGATACGAAGGAAGAGAGAGAGTATATAAAAGTGCTTGAAAATGACTTGGTGGAGTTGAAAGCGGAGATGTTGGCGAAAGAAATGCAACATAGATCAACGCTTTCGAGAAGACAGGACGTAGTCCAAGAAAAAGTACGAGACTTGGTTCACCAACTGGAAATCTCTACCAAAAGTGTCGCAGGAGAGGTAGCGAAGGCGAGAGCTCGTTTACATGAGGTGGAAAAGCTTGGAAAGGGAGAGGTTTTTAAGACTAAGTGTATGGAGTTGGAATGGGCTTTAGCTGGGGTTCAGACCTCAGTAGTAAAATGTGAAAGAGTTTTAATTGAGGCAGTAGAGATTCTTGGTCCGGCTCAGACTTCTTTGCCAAATGGGAGTGCGGTATGATATTGTGAGAAAAGGGAGACAATTTTACTAGGAAACAGGAAAATTTTACCAGGGAAGCATTTTGCTAGATACGTCTATATATAGCGTGAGTTAGTGATTTGAAATAAAAGTTGTTTAAGTGGTATAGTTTGTATAATTTTGCTACTTGTTGAAGGTTTATGAATCGATTTTGATTAAGAAGAGTGAATAAGGATCAGGTTCGCCAAGGTTTTGAGTTGTGTTTATTTGAGGCTTCAGATAAGAAATTTTAGGCTTAGAATGAGGTTTTGGAAAAGACTAGTCTAGTAGGTCATCGTTGATTTTTTTTTGGAGGTCAAATATTGGAGAAATCATTGAAAATCTTTAGCGGTTTAATTCTTGCTGTTCTTCCACAACGAGGAGAGATCCAGAGTATAGTTAGAGAATGGATTTTTAGTAGAGTTTGATTTATGACACTTGTTAACTATTCACTATAAGTATTCTACTATTATTATTTCACTATTACCTGTTCAACAGTGGTACAGGCAAAAGATATGCTTCTGCTTTGCCTCTTTATTTCTTTGTGGCTCTTTGTTGTTCATTTTGTGTTTTGGTTGACTTTAAATTAGGGTTAACCACTTACACCTTTTTTATGGCTTTGTGATCAGTTCTGTGCTTTTGATCTGATTTTGTACGCCTTCCAAGTTTTTTGCTTTCTTTTCGATTTATGTGTATTTTTTGAGTGTGTACCGAAAAGCTTCTGGTGATTGAATAAATGTAAATATGTAATGTTTTACTATATTTTGTCAATAACGTTTTCGTAACTATTAATGTTCTATAGAAAATAACTCTATATGGTGGTGTCCGCTTTCCTATAAGCGGGAAATGGATTTTATAACCTTCGAATTCTCATCATTATACGAAAAAAAATGTCAATCAAGAAGCCAAAACTACTGGTAGTCTTTTTATGGAGGAAAAACTATGTAATAAAGATGAGAAAAAGTAATAAATTGATGATAACGATGACATAGTCGTTGTTGTAGATTATATGTACCTTGGGGTTTCAATCAAAAAGAAAGGGACAAGCTACCAGATTTGCGTTGTCTTTACACGGTCCTTTTAGTTTGTCGTTTTGTGCTTGCAATTTTATTGTTTGACCTTGAGTGACATTTCACACTTTCATTTCGCCTTTTACTCCTTTCATGTACTTTCATTTCGCCTTTTTTTTCCTTTTTTTTTTTTACCATCACGTTTTAATTCTACTGAAGTCTTCTTTTTATATTTAATACCTCATATTATTTCTATTACACAAGGCCAGAAATAGTAGAGCAACTACCTTTACATGGAACCTGTGAAATTTGTAGAAAACATTCGAATTTTGTACAAACAATTGGCTCCAGTTGTAGTACAGTTTGCCTTCTGGCTCCAGTTGTCGAACAGTTTGCCTTCAGAGATTGTTTCAGAGTGATTGTGTTGAAACATCTTTACACTATTGTTTGATAATTTCACCTGTATGTTTCTACTTCAGATGTGAAAACATCGCAATGATTGTCATTCAATGTTGACCAAGAGAATTATCAAAAGCATAGGAAGAAAAATTATATGTAAATGTATATATATATATATATATATATATATATATACATATACATATATATATATATTTATATACATATATATATATATATATATTATATTATATGTATATAAATATATATATATATATTATATATATATATATTTAGGAAGAAAAAGAAAGGTCATATTCGAAACTTGTATATTTAAGGATCAATACAAAAAAGAAGTTGCTCGTCGATTTGAAATTTTGAATTTTGCGTGATTGTCTCCTTTTCGACTCGAACGAAGATACCGTACCATCATGCTTTAGTACGAAATATCGACTCTGTATTGAGAGGAGAGAATATCCGTACAGTATGTACGTCAAACTGACGTGCATAGGCCATAGGGTACTCAGAATCCCGCTCCACCGTGGAACTACATTGTGTATCGTTATTAGTGTTTATGTTTTTTCGCCACTTAAAACATCTCTGCCCCATCTGTACATGTCAAATTATCGTGTGGAGATCGACAATCGGAAGGTGAGAACCTTGACTTTCAATCGCAACCGTCGGAAGACGGTGCATTAGTCACAGTCACAAGGTTTTACAAATTCAGGGCCTTTCTAATGCAACGTCTTTTTTTTTGGGCCGACAACCCATTTTTAATTGTTCGATACAGGCGGCCAAAAGGGTTCGCAATATTTGTTAATATTGTGTGAAACTGTTCGTACATTCTATATGTATTTCAGCTGAAGTAAAACTCGTGCTTCTACTGTACGGTATACCGTGAATAGCATAACGCTAATTCAGTGCCCCCAAATTTTGACCCTCGAACCTGAAATATAATCAATTACTATAAATGTTTTTTTACGTTATTTAAGGTACTTTTTAATTACTGTTAACAATTCTAATATAGTGTCATTTTAAATAGTGTGGTGTACGGACGGTGCATTTCCGTACAAATTGTACTTTAATATGTAGAAAAGTACAAAAAATGGTTTAACATAGCCATGCGCGCATGTGAATGTGCACTCACAAAAAGGGATCAAATTACGTCGCAAAAAAACCCGTTCGCATATGTTCGTCCATCGATCGCGTCGGTCGACCGTGTGAAAATAAAGCATGCTTATATGTGGAAAGTTAACATATTTGTAGTGGAACAACGTAATTGACTTAACTGTGAAGTTGAAGTTGTAACTGTCGATCCCAAATGTATGTTTACGGGTTTCACTTTACTCAAGGTTCTACAAGCAATTAGAGTAAAAATTAACTTTATGTCATTATGTCAGCTTATTTCGCGTAAAAATTGACCCTAATATGAGGCGAACTTATTAAAAGAACTACAAAATAGAGTAACTTTTTACGTGAATATGCCCACTAATTAGAGTACTTAAGTATAAAAAAATAGAGTAAAAGTACAACATTTGGCGTTGGTGATATATTGCGTGGGGTAACGTCAAATGCGGACGGACCCCAAAAAAAGGTTTCTTTCAAAATGAATCACAACCATCATTTTTTTTATTTCATGTGGGCTCTCAAGCATGCCCTACCATTTTCCAAATCTCTCCATTTTTTGAACAAGACGCACGTGAACGTCCCGCCTCCTCACTCACCTCCATGATTTCCATTTCGTGAGGGTTTCCATTTCGTGTTTCTCATCGATTTGTCGTCTTGTTCGGATATTTTTTACTGTTTGTAGCGGGAAGGATTGTTGAGGCATGGATGTCACCACGTTCAAAAGTTCCTTCTCCATCCCTTTTTCTCCCTCCTTTTAGATCCGTCCCTCCCCCTCTCTCTCCTTCTCCCTCCCACTTTCAATGATCTCTTGTTTTCGCCCTCCCTCTCCATCTCACCCTCTCACTCACTCTCTCTCCTCCTCTCCCTAATACTCTCCCTCTCCCACACACACCCTCACCCTCTCCACATGTACACCCCTCTCTCTCATTTGCACACTCTTGTTTTTTCCCCTCTCACTCTCCCTCTCCACCCCATTGTCCCTCTATACCAATCCGGTTCCTCTACCCAGTATTGAGGTTGAGGACTCGGAGGAGCCTTCATGAGGGCTCTCTCCATGTTCAGTGAAGGGGGTGCCGCCAACACCTTATTATCACTCGTATATCCGTCCTCCCTTTGTCTTTCCTCGCTTTTCAAACTTTGTTTGTATTCGGTTGTGGCGTCCCCCTCGTGTTTGGTGATCGGAATGTTTGTGGGATCAACTTCTTCGAGGGTATGTGCCTCCTCAATTGATTCTTCCCCATCGACAATGTTTTCGTCGGTCTCGGATGAGAAAGGGATGTAATCCTCGTCGCACTCATGGCTCTTTGCATCTTTCCCTCTTGCTACCTCCGTTTCTCCTCTACCTCATCTGTTGCCTCTTTTTCCCCTCTTTCCTCACCCATCCGTTGCCTCCTTTTCCCCTCCTTCCTCACCCATCCGTTGCCTCTTTTTCCCCTCCTTCCTCACCCATCCGTTGCCTCCCTTTCCCCTCCTTCCTCACCCATTGTCACTTTTCCTCTCTTACCTCAGTCGATGCCTCGTTTTCCATTCCTTCCTCCTCTGGTAAAACTCCTTCGTTTGCTACCTCATCCGACTCCTCCCCTTCCCTTCCTACCTCACCCGGTGCCTCCCTTTCCTTTCCTTCATGAACATCTGCCTCCCTTTACCGTCTTACCTCCTCCAATGGCTCCCATGGAATCGCTAACACCTCCGTTGCCTCCCATTCCCTTGCGCTGTAACCCTTACCCTTACAAACTTCTCCGCCGCATCCCTTTCATTCTTTACCTCCTCCAGTAATTGCAATTCCCTTGGTGAGTCTTTCTTTGGTTCCCCCTCCCTTGGTATCTCCTCCCTTTCTCCTCTTGCCCCACGTTATAGGTCACGGTCAATTTGTGGAGGAGGAAATTGACACCGATGGGCCATGTGGCTGAAACTCTATGTGCTCCATTGCCCACAGAAATCGCAAATCCAAAAGAAGCTAATCTAGATAGTGCCGACTCCAAGTTGATATAAACCCAAATGACTGACCCCTTGACAATCAGAGACCCATTATAGTTTCACCCCTGTGAAATAAGACTTTCTGTGTGCTCAGTTCCACCACAGAATGCAAAGTTAGAATATGAGTTTTGGACACATTCACCCACTTTGACTTTCCCTTAGAAATGCAGCGACCCTAGCAAGCAAAAACTCTGACCGACTACATCTCTGTGTAGCCTAGACTCCCTTGAGTCCGCATCAAAAAGAATAATTGAAAATGGTCAAGTAAATTGATAGTTATGGCTGGCCAAAGTTTGCCATTTATATAATGTGCTCTCTAGGAGATGCAGCTACCTACCCAAAACTTTCTAAGTCCTATTTCCCCTCTAAAACTCTATCTACTGAAGTACGGCACCAATCAAATTACTGTGTCGTACATGGTGAAATTTATGTATTTTCTAGGTCTGTATTGGAAAAATAAATAGAGTGTTGAAAAAAGTAATTAACAGTTCACTTCTATATTTTAGTTAGAATGTAAAGAGAGAGAAATAGAGGACTAAAGGTAGGCCATGGCTGCTGCGTCATTTAGAAGGAGGCAGAATGAATTAGAAGGTATTCTACTAGTTTTAGTAAAATACTGACCCTGGCCAGATTTGAACCGGGGTCTGGAACATATTCTGTAGACCAACGCCTTATCCATTAAGGCACTGACGAAACGATACACATGAAATGTTTCACGCATATTTAGCTATTGATCCAAAGGACTAATTCGCAGCAGACTAACGATAACGCTCATTAATCAATTCATGCATGGAAGCGAATCGAAGCCGTATAAATACAACTGATCGGACGGCCACCATTACAGCCGCCACCCACAATAAGCTTTCGGCGGCCTTTGAGGATAGCGTCACGCGGTGCCACGTGGCGCCACATTATTTGATATCGGAGAAGATGGGAGGAGGAACCATAGCTCCCGATTTGGCATATGTCACCTTGTAGACCATATCGTACAATGGTCGTACAATAAGTACATCGCCTGTCGTACCTTCTTGTACTATATAGTGTTCCTATTGGACTAGGGTTTAGTAGTAGGTAGTCGTGAGTAGGCAGACCAAGACTTAGTGATATTTAGGTACCTCTCTCTAAGAGAGCTTGTAACTATAAAGGTCATCTTTGACCAGCCATAACTTAATGCTCGGGTGAGCAAATTCAGTGATTCTTTTTGCTGCGGACTCAAGGGAGTCCAAGCTACACAGGGGTGTAGACGGTCAAATTCTTTGCGTGCCAGGGTGGCACTTATTCAGTGGGAAATTCAAAGTGGGGAATATTGTCCAAAACACATATTCAAGCTTTGCATTCTGTGGTGGAACTGAGCACACAGAAGGTCTTCTCTTCACAGGGGTGAAGGTGTATTGGGGTTCTAATTGTCAAGGGATCATTCATTTGGGTTTATATCAACTTGGAGTCGGCACTATCTAGATTAGCTTCTTTTCGATCTGCGAATTCTGTGAGTTTTGAGGTATTTTTTATTTAAACCGTCAGATTTGGACGATCGGACGGTCGCTGATCAAAGTAGCGATCTAAGAAGATCACATGAAAAGCCCATAACACAACTCATCCTAAGCTGTGTCAGTTCGCTGAAATCTCGTCCAGCGGCGTGCGCTGTACTACGATCATACGTCAGATTCGTACGTTCGTACAAAAGTGTGCACAAACGCACACACATACAGTATGCCTACTCTGCCCGAGTTTTGTGCCAAGTTTTGTGCGTCTACCAAAGGCCTACCATGAAAACGCCTACTTTTGAACTATGAGTAAAACTCGTGCTTCTACTGTACGGTATACCTTGAATCGCTTAACGCTAATTCGGTGCCCCCAAATTTTGACCCTCGAACCTGAAATAGAATCAATTACTTTAAATGTTTTTTTACGTTATTTAAGGTACCTTTGAATTACTGTTAACAATTCTAATATAGGGTCATTTTAAATAGTGTGGTGTTCGGAGGGTGCATTTCCGTACAAATGTGTACTTTAATAAGCAGAAAAGTACAAAAAATGGTTTAACATAGCCACGCTCGCATGTGAATGTGCACTCACAAAAAGGGATCAAATTACGTCGCAAAACAACCCATTCGCACATGTTCGTCCGTCGATCGCGTCGGTCGACCGTGTGAAAATAAAACATGCTTATATATGGAAAGTTAAAATATTTGTAGTGGAACAACGTAACTGACTTAACTGTGAAGTTGAAGTTGTAACTGTCGGCCCCAAATGTATGTTTACGGTTTCACTTTACTTAAGGTTCTACAAGCAATTAGAGTAAAATTTAACTCTATGTCATTATGTCAGCTTATTTCGCGTAAAAATTGACCCCAATATGAGGCGAACTTATTAAAAGGACTACAAAATATTGTAACTTTTTACGTTAATATGCCCACTAATTAGAGCACTTAAATATAGAAAAATAGAGTAAAAGTACAACATTTGGCGTTGGTGATACATTATGTGGGGTAACGTCAAATGCGGACGGACCCCAAAAAAACGTTTCTTTCAAAATGAATCACAACCATCCTTTTTTTATTTCATGTGGGCTCTCAAGCATGCCCTACCATTTTCCAAATCTCTCCATTTTTTGAACAAGACGCACATGAACTTCCCGTCTCCTAACTCACCTCCATGGTTTCCATTTCGTGAGGGTTTCCATTTCGTGTTTCTCATCGATTTGTCGTCTTGTTCGGATATTTTTTTATTGTTTGTAGCGGCAACGACTGTTGAGGCATGGATGTCACCACGTTCGAAAGTTCCTTCTCCCTCCCTTTTTCTCCCTCCCTTTAGATCCGTCCCTCCCCCTCTCTCTCCTTCTCCCTCCCACTTACAATGATCCCTTATTGTCGCCCTCCCTCTCCATCTTACCCTCTCACTCACTCTCTCTCCTCTTCTCCCTAACACTCCCTCACCCTCTCCATATGGGCACCCCTCTCTCTCATTTGCACTCTCCACCCCATTGTCCCTCTATACCAATCCGGTTCCTCTACCCAGTATTGAGGCTGAGGATCCGGAGGAGCCTCAATGAGGGCTCTCTCCATGTTCGGTGAAAGGGGTGCCGCCAACACCTCATCAACACTCGTGTATCCGTCCTCCCTTTGTCTTTCCTCGCTTTTCAAACTTTGTTTTTACTCGGTTGTGGCGTCCCCCTCGTGTTTGGTGATCGGAATGTTTGTGGGATCAACTTCTTCGAGGGTATGTGCCTCCTCAATTGGTTCTTCCCCACCGACAATGCTTTTGTCGGTCTCGGATGAGGAAGGGATGTAATCCTCGTCGCACTCATGGCTCTTTGCAACTTTCCCTCTTGCTACCTCCGTTTCTCTCTCTACCTCATCCGTTGCCTCTTTTTCCCCTCCTTCCTCACCCATCTGTTGCCTCTTTTTCCCCTCCTTCCTCACCCATCCGTTGCCTCTTTTTCCCCTCCTTCCTCACCCATCCGTTGCCTCCTTTTCCCCTCCTTCCTCACCCAGTGTCACCTTCTCCTCTCTTACCTCAGTTGATACCTCGTTTTCCAGTCTCACCTCACCTTCTACCTCATCTTCCGTACTCACCTCGGCCGTTGCCTCCTTTTCCTTTCCTTCCTCCTTTGGTAAAACTCCTTCGTTTGCTACCTTATCCGACTCCTCCCCTTCCCTTCCTACCTCACTCGGTGCCTCCCTTTCCCTTCCTTCATGAACATCTGCCTCCCTTTCCCGTCTTACCTCCTCCAATGGCTCCCATGGAATCGCTAACACCTCCGTTGCCTCCCTTTCCCTCGTGCTGTAACCCTTACCCTTACAAACTTCTCCGTCGCCCTCTTTTCACTCTCTACCTCCTCCAGTAATTGCTCTTCCCTTGGTGAGCCCTCCCTTGGTATCTCCTCCCTTTCTCCTCTTGCCCCACGTTCTAGGTAAAGGTCATTTTGTTGAGGAGGAAATTGACACCAATGGGCCATGTGGCCACGTGGCCACTTGGCTGGTCGCCTGCCGCCCTCCATGGTGATGCCTCAAACACGTGTAAAAAAACGAGAGAAAGAAGAAACAAGGGCGAGAGAGAGGAGGAGAGATATTTTTTTTGACCTAAAATTTCGATGTATAAGTGAGAGGAATTTTCCAAAGATTATTCATAGAAGTTTTCTTGCGAGGTATGCTTACATTTCGATTTGTCAGTGTCGTGTCGAAGTCGTCGCACGTGCGTTGTTTTCGAACATTCCAATCGTGCGGCGACGAACCGAAGCGTTGAATTGGCGCGTTCAATTTAATACTGGAGCGGATTCCGACGTTGAGGCATGACACGACTGGCATGTTCAATGGCTTCCTAGTTCATAATTACCGGACGACCAAATGTTCAAACCGACCGTCAAATGTTTTATTCAGTCCCAACGTGGAGACGACGACGCATTGTTCGTCCCAAGTTTGATTACTCCAATCATGTGGCGAGGAGACAATGTCGTCGCCTGTTTAGTGAACTCATAGATACCAAAATGGAGGCGACGACAGAATGTCGTCGCCCATCCATTGGTTTTTCACTCTTCACTAGAGAGGCGACGAGGCAATATTGTCGCTTTTCAAAGACAATGCACATTCATTGGTGTTTCATGAACAATCGTAACGTAGACATGGTACATTTCATGAACAATCATAACGTAGACATGGTGGGGGGCAAGGAGAGGGGGGACAAACCAAAACGTATACCAAAAGAGAGAGGGGGGACACATTGGAATTTTGAAAAGGGAAAAGAGAGGAAGTATAGGAGAGAAGGGAACGAGAGAGTGGGGAGTGGTTTAAGACGGGAAGCGATATGCATCCGGATAGCCGACTTGGGAGGAGGGGGGATTGAGGGAGTGTCATTCGGGTTGAGAGGGGGAGGGAGAGGGGGGGGAAAGCCAACTTGAGAGGGAGAGGGAGGTGTGAGAGACAAAATGAGGGTGTGTGGGAGAGAGAGAGGGTGAGGTATTTTAAAAGGAAAAGAGAGAAGGGGAGGGAGAGAGAAGGGGAGATGAGGAGGGGGGGAGAGGGGGGCATAAAAAAAGGGATAGGGAGAGGGGAGAGTATGGACAAAGTCAAAGGTCGAGGGTGAGGGGGAGGTAGAATTTTTAGTTGGAAAAGGGTAAAGGCAAAGGGGAGAGGGACGAAGGGATGGGGGGAGGGAGACGGAGGGAGAGGAGGAGATACAAGAGGGGAGTAATTTTTGAGAGTTTAAGTGTGAGGGTGAGGCAAAGGTTTGCCGAAAGAGAGAACGAAAGGGAGAGGGAGATGGAAGGGTGTGACAAGGTGAAAGGGAAAGGAGTTGAAGTGGGGGCGATAGTTATAAATAGAAGGTGGGAGAGAGGTGGGAATGCGATTGAAAGTGGAAGACAAAGGGAGAAATAGAGCGAATGGTTGTGTGAGAGAGACGCATACAAAAAAGATAGGAGCGTGAGATGTTGATTGCGCCAGAGTGGGGGAAGGTGAGGCATATAGAATGAAAGAGAAGGAAAAGACACATTCGGTGAGTGGGAGATATAGGGTCAACAACATGGAACGAAGGGTGAGAGACGGGGGGGGTTAGATACCCAGCAAGATATGGTGTGGATTAGTGACGTCGCGAGAGAGAGAGAGGGCCATGGCATTTTAGAGAAAAAATACCGAGATCGAGTGGCATACTATGTATGCAGTCAGGGTTGGTGAAATAAAAGAAAAGAGGAATGGTATGAACTATTACTTGTTGTGTACGACCCCGTAAAGTGTTCGGGAAACTTCTTGATGGTCCTCGGAATGAGGTTTTTTTCTCCATGGGCTTGGTTCTCGGCGATCATCCAATTTATTATTCGCATCCGAGTAATCTTTGTTAAGACCTGCTGTATTTCCCGGTTTGACACCAACCCGTTGGTGTAGTCTCCACGTCATGTGTCGACATCTCCTACGGATCTGTACCTAGACTGAATACTTGACTGCCAAAAACCTTTAAGTGAGATATGTCTGGTTTCTAGCCGGTCCATCTCTCATAAGATGTTTGGCCTTTTACCGCTGAAGTAAGAACTCTATTTTTTAGGTAATTAACACAGTTCATTACTTCGGCCCAAAACCGAATGTCGAATGTGGATTCAGGGTGCCTCCATGCACATGTTTAACGATAAACACCATTTCACTAAAATGATAAAGATTCCCACCGTAGAGATAGAGTATGGAGATGGGAGGGTAGTCACTTCTACTATGGTAGGATCGGTAGATCTAAAAGTCTTAGTGGAGGGAAAGACATCCATAGTGACATTCTCTGATGTGTTGTTTATTCCAGAATTAAACAAAAACCTCATCTCAACGACTGTGTTAGATGATAAGGGTTTGAGACTAGCACTAGGAAGGGATCCTTTACTACTAGCTATGAGGAGGAAGTGTATTTCACTGCTGAAAAAGGTAGCCTAGGGATGTTTAGGCTGATTTTAAGCAATGAAAATAAGAAACTTTACTATGTTGGTGTTCATGATATTATGTTGTGGCATAAGAGGCTTGGACATGTGCATTTAGATAAGTTAAAAGAAATGAAAAAGATGGGAATAATGGAAGGAATTCAGTTTGGAGAAAATGAATACCTAAGTGACCGTAGTGGTTGTGCTCAAGGTAAGGCACACAGGTTACCCTTCCCAAAAGAAGACACTTATAAAGGAGAAAAAGTGTTAGACTTGGTACACACTGATATTTGGGGACCGGCCAAAGTGCCCTCACCCGGTGGTAAGAGGATTATGATGACAATCACTGACGATTCTCTAGAGTGTATTTTTTGAAAAATAAATCAGAGGCCCCACAAGTTTTTAAGAAATATAAAGCGTGGAGTGAGAAACTCCATGAAACCTCTATTAAGAGAGTAAGGAGTGATAATGGGGGAGAGTTTACCTCCAATCAATTTGAGGATTTTTTGAGAGAATATGGAGTGTAACACCAAAAGACAATTCTTGGAATCCTGAGCAGAATGGAGTAGCCGAGAGGTGAAATAAAACACTAAGTGATAGTAACAGGAGTATGTTGTCAAATAAGAAGATAGGAAAGAGATTCTAGGCATAATCAATGAACTATGTTTTTTATCTCAAGAATAGATTTTTTACTTCAGCAGTAAAAGGCCAAACACCTTATGAGAGATGGACAAGCCGAATACCAGATGTTTTACACTTAAAGGTTTTCGGTAGTCAAGTGTTCAGTCTAGACAGAGATAAGTCAAATTGGAAGTTGGATCCGAAAGGAAAACCAGGATAATTGCTAGGATATGATGAAGATGTAAAAGGATATAGAGTCTATGATCTTAAGAGAGAAGATATAATCTTAGTGAAGCATCTAGTGGTCATGGATGAAACGAAATCTATAGATCTTTGTAAGTATACAAAAACAATCAAAATAAGATTTGAGTCAGAATATTGTGATGACTTTGAGCTTCCTAACTATCCAGGTTTTTGAGAAGATGATGATCTTACAGGTACGGATCAGATCGAAGAGGACTCAACCGTGGAACCCCTAGTAACAACTCCAACCGAAGCGGAAGACGTGGTAGAAATAGACCCGGAATCGAGGGATAGGGGATAAATCGAAACAATTCCGAAGAATCCACGGAAGGCTTCTATTCCGGCAATAGAGTTTGAGGGAGGAAGAAGAAGCATCAAAAGACTGCAAGAGAGACAAGTTAACAACAAGGTAACCAAACTCTCTCACCCCGATGAACCTCAAAATTATAAGGAGGCAATAAACTGTCCTGAAAGGAACAGGTGGAAGACAACCATTAATGAGGAGATGACTTCAATTATGGCGGCAGATACATGGGAATTAGTGGATTCTCCTCCTGACAAAAACCCAATCAGGTGTAAGTGGGTATTTAAATTGAAACTCAACGTGGATAACACCATTGAGCGCTACAAGGCTCGGCTAGTGGCGAAAAGATTTGCCTGAAACTGTGAGACCTCCATAAGTCCTCAGAGTGGACAGCTTCTAAGAAGCCTTTAGGATAACCCTGACCCCTTTGTGTTTCAGCAAAAACAAATGCCACCCTGGCAGACAATAACTCTGACCAACTTCACTCCTTTGAAGGCAAGACTCCCTTGAGTCGATAGCAAAAAAAATCTCTCAATTTGCTCCCCTGAGCAATAAGTTATGGAGGGTCAAAATTGACCTTTTGTACCGAAGCTCTCTGGGAGAGAGGGTCCTATCTCCTAATTTTTCTAAGTCCTATCTCTCTCACAAACTCTATCTACTGTAGTACGGAGCCAATCAGATTACAGTTCCGTACACAAAAGTACAGTTGCCGGTGTACTTTCTGTACGGACACTGTACGACATGGCCTAAATGTCGACATGTGGTATGTCCGAATTCGCTCCCTTAATCCTCAGAGATGCCGCGATCCAATGTCATTCCGCCACGTGTCATCCGATGTGGCGATGACCACAAACCGCCGAAATCCTCTTCCGCGATCTCGGCGTTATTTTTGGCCGTCGGATTAAATTCACATTTAATCGTAGCCGTAATAAATACATGCGCGGTATTCGTTTCATTAAAAAAATAAATGCGCGGTATCGGTTTCTTATCCGTACCGTAATCCGTACTTTTACATTACTGGATCTATGTATCCCGTAAACAGTTACAGTTAAATGAATTATCCTACCTGATAATGTTTAATTAAATATCGAACCATATAGTACGTAACACTAGTTAAAGACTTAACGGCTAAGGCTACCGGCTACCGGCTGTCTGCCGTCCGGTAGGTACCAGGATCAAATCCTGTGGCCGGCACATACCTTTTATTAAATAAACCCCTAACTAATATATATTTCCCGTAAACCTCTGGATAGCCTAGGTAGCCATGGCTCTAGCTCCCTCTCCAATTTCTCAGTGACTGCGACAAGTTTGAGAGTTGGAGAGAGAAGTTAGAGGTAAACTGCCTCGGCTTCTTTCTATATTTCTATTTAGACCTAGAAAATACTTGAAATGGATGATTAATTTCTACACTCCCCTTATATTCTAGTCAATATTTAATTTCAGACCACACTTCTCCCTGCAGAAAATTAGCTTAGGGGAAGGCACAAGTTTGGTCATCATATCTGCTACCATCTCACTATCTGGTCGGTACTCTAAACTGATTATTTTGTTTTCTACTTTCTCTTTAACAAAGCTGAGTCTGATGTCCATGTGTTTGGCTTTAAAATGATGTTTAGGATTGGCAAAAATTGCGATTGCTGCCTGATTATCACAAAAAAAATTCTTGACACCACTCTTAAGGTGACCAAGCTCACCAAGCAAAGACTTGACCCACATTAATTCTTTTACAGCAGAGGAAGAGGCCATATACTCAGCCTCCATCGTGGACTGAGCAATAACTTTTTGATGTTTGCTACTCCAATAGCAAGCCCCATCACCCACATATAATACATATCCAGAAGGGCATCTCCTCATCGGAGCATCACCATAACTGGCATCACTCCAAGTAGTGATGTCAGTATTCTCCCCACCCAAATGCAACCAAAGATCCCTAGTTCCTATCAAATATCTAAGGACTCTCTTAGCTGCCTCCCAATCCCTCTTTGTGGGAGCATTTAGACTTCTACTCAGCACTCCTATAGTTGCAGCTAAATCCGGCTGGGTACAATTCATAAAATAGATTAGACTTCCCACTACTTGCCTGTAAGGAATAGTCTGCATGAACTTCTGTTCTTCAGGAGATAAATCCTCGTCTAAGACAATGACTCCTTCTTCCTCACTCCCCTCACTTCCCTTCTTCAACTCCATTGGAGTTGTACAACTATTAGCTTTATCCATTTGAAATTTTTCAAGCATGTTCCTTATTGCTTCCTTTTGAGTCAATCTTATAATTTTTCTTTTTCGGTCTCTTTCTACTTGAATTCCCAAAATATATTTTGCTTCCCCCATATCCTTCATTTCAAATCTCCCCTTAAGATCATTTTTCAGTTTATTAATTTTTTCCATTGATTTACTTAAGACAAGCAAATCATCAACATAAATTGCAATAAATATAAAACCTTCCTCATCTTCGAAAACATAGATTGAGTGATCTGAGCTGATCCGGATATATCCCAGACCGGTAAGAAACTCATCAAGCTTATTATTCCACTGTCGAGGCGTCTGTTTCAAACCATAAAAAGATTTAATTAGCTGGCATACCTTACTCTCCTCTCCTTCCTCCACAAACCCTTCGGGTTGTTGCATGAAGATCTCCTCTTCTAATTCTCCATGCAAAAAGGCTGTCTTGATGTCCATCTGGTGCTCTTCCATGACTTCCGCTGCTGCCAGGCTGAGAAGTTTGCGGACGGAGGGAAATCTGACCACCGGGGCAAAGGTTTCCTCGTATCAATTCCCTCTTTTTGTGTAAATCCCTTTGCCACTAATCGGGCCTTGTAGCGCTCAATTATGTTATCTGGGTTCAGTTTTAATTTGAAAACCCACTTACAACCGATTGGTTTTCAGTTAGGTGGACAATCCACCAGCTCCCAAGTATCGGCTGCCATAATTGAGGCCATCTCCTCATTGATGGCTGTCTTCCACGGGTTTCTTTCTGGACAAGTCATCGCCTCTCCATAAGTTTGAGGTTCATCTTGATGAGATAGTTTAGTTACCTTGTTATTAACTTGTTTTTCTTATAGTCTTTTGCTACTTCTTCTTCCCCCCTCAAAATCAGAGGCCGGAATAGATGGTTCTCGTGGATTCTTTCGAACAAACTCGGCTTCTCCCCTATCCCTTGATTCCGAATCAATTTCCACCACGCCTTCCGCTTCGGGTAGAGTTGTCACTAGAGTTTCCACAGCCGAGTCTTTTTCGGTCTAATTTGTACCAGGAAGAATGTCATCTTCTCTAAAACCTTGATATGTAGGAAGCTCAAAGTCATCGGAATTTTCTGACTCAAATCTGATTTTTACTGACTTTGTATATTTGAATGGATCCACAGACTTTCCTTCATCTATAACTACTAGATGCTTTACTAAGATTATATCTTCCCTTTTTAGATCATAAACTCTATATCCTTTAACATCCTCATCATATCCCAATAAGTATCCCGGTTTTCCTTTAGGATCTAGCTTCCAATTAGACCGATCTGTATCTAGACTGAATACTTGACTACCGAAAACCTTTAAGTGAGATATGTCTGGTTTCCGGCCTGTCCATCTCTCATTAGGTGTTTGATCTTTTATAGCTGAAGTAAGAACTCTATTCTTGAGGTAATTAGCACAGTTCATTGCTTCTGCCCAAAACCTTTTTCCTATCTTTTTATCTGACAACATACTTCTAGCACTATCACTTAGTGTTATATTTAACCTTTCAGCTACCCCATTCTGTTCCGGATTTTTTGGAACTGTCTTTTGGTGTTGGACCCCATCTTCCCTAAGAAAAACCTCAAACTGGTTAGAAGTATACTCTCCACCATTGTCACTCCTTACTTTCTTGATTGGAGTTTCATGGAGTTTTTCGCTCCATGCTTTATATTGTCTAAAACAATACTGAGCTTCGGACTTGTTTTTCAAAACATACACTCGGGAATACCGAGACCAATCATTAGTGATAGTCATGATAAATCTCTTCCCCTCGGTGAGGGCACTTTAGCTGGTCCCCAAATATCTGTGTGTACTAGATCTAGAATTTTTTCTCCCTTATAGGTGGCTGTTTTAGGAAATGGTAATCTGTGTGTTTTATCCATTACAATCACTTATATTATCAATCTCACTGAACTTAATCCCTTCCACCACTCCCATCTTTTTCATCTCTCTTACCTTGTCTAGATTCACATGCCCAAGCCTCTTATGCCACATCATAATATCATGAACACCAGCATAATAAAGTTTCTTCTTTTCATTACTTAAACCAACCTAAACATCCCATGGCTACCTTTCTCAATAATGAAATAGACATCCTCCTCAAAACTAGCAGTAAAGACTCCTTCCCTAGTGCTAGTAAAAAAACCCTTATCATCTAATACGGATGTAGAGATGAGGTTTTTGTTCAGCTCCGGAATAAACAATACATCGGAGAATGTTACTACGGATGTCTTTCCTTCTACTAACACTTTCAAATCTACCGATCCTACAAGAGTAGTGGTGACTATCCTTACATCCCCGTACTCTATCTCTACGGTGGGAATATTTCTTATCTTAGTGAACAGGTGCCTATCCTTACACATGTGCATGGAGGCACCTGAATCTACAATCTAACGTGCTTCACCTTTCAATCCACCGTAAGCACATTTCTGCTTTCGTGGAATTTCGACCTCGTTTTTCGCCTCCAACGCCTCATCCAAAAGAAGCTCATCGTCCTCGTCCTTGGATTCCGCCTCATGTCCCTGTGTCACAAGGGCCTTTTTCTTTCCTCTCGGGGTACCACCTGTCTGCCCCTCCTTTAACCGAAGCTCGGTTAGCTTAGTGCACTCTGCCATATAGTGCCCAGGTTTCTTACAAAAATGACATAAACCTTTGGGAGCCCTTGGTCCGAACTCGTCGGTCTGATTTTTTTGCTCCCTCCCCCCATAGTTTCCGACCGGTTTCCAGGAATCCTTGTTCCTCCAATCGGTCGCAGTTGCCAAGGCTTCGCCACTCTTTCTTCCCCATCAGATCTCAATCGTATTCTCCCGAACAAGAATCATCCCTACCACTGAGTTCCATATCCACCTTGAGTCCAGCAAGTCCTGTACACGGTTGACTTTGTTCTCGAACTCATCGGGTAACTTCATCAGTAAACAGTAAACCTTTTCTTTTTCACTAAAATCTTTTCTCGCACTCTCTAGCTCCATGAAGAGTGTAGCAAGCTCATTGCAAAAATCCAAAATCTTCCCCCCTTTGTATACATACTCTTTAACTTTCTGATCAGCCAACTGTTGTTGCTCAATCGTACCACTTCGGTACATCTCTATGAGAGCCATCCAAAGATCAGATGCCCTTTCTACCTGCAAATGAGGACATGCAAGTCCTTGAGTGAGATGGCGTAGGATGAAGTGCTTTGCCGCCATATTGTTGAAGTCCAGGTTTCAGTATCATTCTCCTCGTTCCTCGGAATAGGTGACATGAATGCCGAACCAGTTGTTATTGGTGTGGTCGCCTCTTTCTCCTTTCCTTTGTCCACCACCTCTCCTTTTTTTGTTTTCTCCGTTGAAGGTGGATCCTCTTTCCTGGTGAATCTGCTTCCTCCAAACCCTGGAGGAATTCCAAGACTTGATGGACGCCCCAATCGTCCACTCACTATCCCCCAAAACCTTTTTTCGCATAGAGCTCCTATCATCATACTTTCCCAGTATATGAAGCTAGTTCCATTAAATATTGGTACCCTAGAGGGTGGGCCCATAACCTGAAACTGTGAGACCTCCATAAGTCCTTAGAGTGGACAGCTTCCAAGAAGCCTCTAGGATAACCCTGACCCCTTTGTGTTTTAGAAAAAACAACTGCCACCTTGGCAGACAATAACTCTGACCAACTTCACCCGTGTGAAGGCAAGACTCCCCTGAGTCGATAGCAAAAAAAATCTCTGAATTTGCTTCCTTGAGCAGTAAGTTATGGAGGGTCAAAGTTGACCTTTTGTACAGTAGCTCTCTGGGAGAGAGGGTCCTATCTTCTAATTTTTCTAAGTCCTATCTCTCTCACAGACTCTATCTACTGATGTACGGAGCCAATCAGATTTCAGTTTCGTACACAAAAGTACAGCTGCCGGTCTACTTTATGTACGGCCATTGTACGACATGGCCTAAATGTCGACACGTTGGAGAGAGAAGTTAGAGGTAGACTGCCTCGGCTTCTTTCTATATTTCTATTTAGACCTAGAAAATACTTTAAATTGACCATTAATTTCTACATTGCCCTGAAAGAAGGAATTGACTACGAGGAAACTTTTGCTCCGGTCGTCAGGTTTCCCTCTGTTCGGATACTTCTCAGTATGGCGACAACGGAAGACATGGAAGTTTATCAGATGGACATGAAGACGACCTTCCTACATAGAGAGTGGGAAGAGGAGATATTTATGCGACAGCCCAAAGGATTTGTGGAGCAAGGGGAGGAAAGCAAGGTATGCCAATTGATCGAATCTTTGTACGGGTTGAAACAGGCTCCACGACAATGGAATAAGAAGCTCGATGAGTTTCTTACAAGTTTGGGATATATTCGGATCAGCTCAGATCACTCAATTTTTTTGTTTGAAGATAAGGAAGGAATTATTTTTATTGCAATTTATATTGATGATTTGCTTGCTTACAGTAAATCTATCGATAAAATAAATATGTTGAAATCCTATCTAAAAGGTTGATTTGAGATGAAGAATGAGGGTGAAGCAAGGTATATTTTAGGAATTCAGGAAGAGAGAGACAGAGATAAGAAAATAATCATATTAACTCAAAAGAAGGCCATTGGAAACATGTTAGAAAGATTCCAAATTGACAAGGCTAATAGTTGTACCACTCCAATGGAACTAAAGAAGAGAAGTAACGGGAGTGTGGAAAAAGAAGATATAATCTTGGATGATGAGATAGGGCCTGAAGAGAATATATTTATGCAGACAATTCCTTACAGACAAGTAGTGGGTAGCCTAATATATTTTATGAATTGTACCCGGCCAGACATAGCCGCAGCTGTAGGAGTACTAAGTAGGAGTCTGAATACTCCCACTAAAAAAGATTGGGAGGCAACTAAGAGAGTCCTCAGATATCTCATAGGGACTAGAGATCTATGGTTGCATTTATCAAGCTCATGTGCAATATCGGCACACCGAAGTCGTCTAGGAGTTTTGGGCCTTTTTAAATCACGTACGGCCACCAGAGTACGGAGCATGGAGGTGCAACTAACCGGACCAACTCTCGGTATTGCCTCAACGGAGCGCGACGCACTTTAGATCACACCTGACGGAGGCCGGACGGAGATTGTTTCCAGTCGCCCTAGCAGAGGGTACATTGTAAACTGGCACGTAACTCGTGGGATTGTAATCTAGATTATGCTGTTAGACGTCTGCAGGATTTCAGTTTGGGTCCAACCAACTTCTAGTTCATTAGTTACCTTAGGTCAAATTTTAGTGTTTCAGCGCCACCTAGGTACTTTTGATCCCATAGTGGATCCGATTTACACCTTTAGCTACGGATTTAGCCGCAGTCTGTCGTAAAACTTTTGGCCCTAGGTGTGGTACGGCCTAATTTGTCATATGTCAATTCGATAGCCTTTGTCCTCCACTTATTGGCTCTTGGCATTGCGTTGACTTTGGGACCTGAGACTGGACATCTTATGCGGTATAAGGCACATGGGGCCGAAGGAGACAGGGTGCTGTTTCAGTACTGTCTCCTGAGAAAAACCCTTGAAATTTAAACAAACTTTCTTTTGGAGATCCTTTGTTTCATATGTGATTGTGACCCTATTGCCATCTTGGTTTGCATTCGTCTTTTGTGGAAATCGTAGTTCGGTTGGGTGGTTGGCACTATCTTTCATTTTGGGCGATTTGGACTTGTTGCTATTGGACACCAAAAATGGTCTTCTCGGTTCCGGGTTGCGGAAACCGAGGAGTGAAGGAGGACTTTACCAGTATTGATGTCATCAAGGAGAGATTGCGTTCTCTCTTATTGTCATCGTTGCGTTCCGGGGTATGTTGAGCTCGCTTTGCTATTATGCTTAATTCTATCCATATTTCTATTTCTACTTTTCTGGGGCAAGGTGATATTGTTAAATCTGGACAACCAATTATTCTTTATTTTCGTTATTTCTGCGTAGAAGTTTTTTTGTTTTCTCTTTGGAAGTCCTTGTTGGTTTCGGGTACACTTTAGCCAGAGCTGACTTCCATAATCTTTTATACCAAAAGAATGGGTTTTGAGGGAGCATTTGTTACACTTGCAGCAGATCCGAACAGTACTGAAACAGCCACCTCTCTCCTTCGGCTTAGAGAGGATAGGAGCTTTTTGGTGGACGGGGGGAAGATCTTTAAGTGAAAGGGAGTAAGTTTTTTCATTTTATATTTTTTCTAACATCATTCTAATTTCCCATCAACCTATGGGGGGAGGAGAGGCTTAAGAAAGGGGAACCTCAGGCATTCCGTGTGAGGAGATAAGAAGTCCGGAAGGTTTCGCACCGCAGGGGGATTCTCACTGGTTCGAGGAAGCTGTCCAAGGGGCCTCCCTGTTTTATTTACCACTTAGGGAACCAACGAAGGAAAGCGTTCCTCCGCCTATGTTGAAATTAATAGATTTCTGGAGTATTTTCTAGGTATAAGTATGTTGGTAGAAAAGAGAAAGAAAAGTACGGACAACCTGCTTCTACCTCCTCACTCTAGCCCCCATACTTGTTGTAGTCACTGAAGGATAGAGAGGGTGGTTGAACCATGGCTGCCTTAGTTCAACAGGCAGCTAATTTTAGTAGGTTACTAAAAAGAAACTTGACGGACCCAGGTCTTGATCCCGGTACCTACCGTCCGTCAGGTTAGCTGGTAGCTGTCAGCATTTTCCTATTAGACAAGGCCAATGCTAAATGTTATAGGGTAATATAGATATATATTTATTTACGAGTGAACGAATTCATTTAACTGAAAGTGTATACGGCATGCATAGATAAAGTTCTGTAAAAGTACGAAGTTCGATACTATTTCGAAACGGATACCACACATTTTGTTTCGACAACGAAACGAATATTACACAAGTATTCATGACGACTGAGATTGCGTTTTGGTTCATATCCAACGCGACACATCATCATCGAGATCACGAAATGGTCACTTTGGCATTTAGTGACATGGCATGACCTCGCGCCACGTGGAGAGATAACATTCTGTCGCGGGAATTTCGAGGAACATACGCACGAGTGAAAAGTGGACACACGTCCGCTTAAAAGCCTTGTCTTACATAGGCCGTACAAAAGGTACACCGGCAATACTACTTTTTGGTACGGTACAGTATTTTGATTGGTCCATACTTCAATAGATAGGAGTTATTTGAGGGAATCAGGATTTAGTAAATTTTGGTAGGCAGTCACCTCTTTTTTTTGAGAGTTTGTACAAATTGGCATTTTTACTGCCTCATAACTTATCGCGTGATTGGGCGTTTTCAAAGATTCTTTTTCCTACGGACTCAAGGGAGTCCGGGATGTACAGGGGTAAAATTACATTGTCTACTTGTCTGCTTGGGTAGCAGTGGTTGCCATTGAAAGTGGGTTAGTTAATAACTATCTTGAGGCTTCATGAATTCTGTAGTCCAATAGAGGACACACAATTGCAGGTTATGGGCCCACCCTCCAGGGTGCCCATCTTCAATTGATCAGTGTTTATCTATTGGGAAGCCATGATGACAGGGGCTTTTTGTGAAAAAGGATACTGGGGTATTGTTAGTGGACAAGTGAAACGTCCACCTCAGGGAACACCACCGGGACTTTGTGGAATAAGGTTTTCTGAAGCAACATCTGTTGCAGCAGAGGAGGCACATGATGGGGACAGAAGTGTGTTCGAAAAGGGGAAAGAAAATGAGACACCTGTTACTCCTATTGCTCCTATTCCCACGACACCCGAAGCGGCGATTGTGAAGACCATGGAGACCGAGACTCAAATGTGGGAAGACACCAACATGGTTGCCAAGAACTTCATTCTGAGACAACCCACACAAGCTTTGGCAACTCCTCGCCTTCACGTTTACAAAGCCGAGGAGTTGTGGGTGAGTTTGATAGAGATCTATAGAGCTGGTACAATTCAGGAGCTCCAGTTGGCAGAGCAAAAGTTGGGAAATTTTACTTACAAAGGGGGAAAGATGTTAGAGTACTGTAATGATCTTTCTTGTTTGTATATGGAGATGGAGAGTGCCGGTAGTGTACAGAATAGAGGAAATGACTGATAGTTCATAGAAGTGGAATACAGTGATCTGCATGATACTTGTGCCGGAGAACACGATTGAAATCAGGAGAGTAGGAAATAGCATTCAAGCTCTAGCAGTCGGAGGGCAAAAGTGGAAACTGTTGTCCATAGCCATTTCTAGCCATGGATTCACCCTCGGTAGCACCACAGACTACCGAAAAACAGCCTACTTTGAATCAACACAGAATTCTACATAAATAGAAAAACAAGCTGAAACTATATTAAAAGATATTATTTAGGCTATAGAATAACCTCACAAAGTTTCAGACAAATATAATAAACAAAATGATCACATCATCTAGTCAAAGTTGCAGAAAAACAGTCTGCCAGAACTTTGATAAAACAGACTAACTTCACAATGAATTAAAACACAGACCAGGCATAAAATTGGCCTGCAAATCAGTGAAAATATTAAAAATTTAGAGAGGAACACACATGCAAATTTTCAGATAATTTTGTATACAGGTCCGAGAGTAATCCTCAGATAAAATTACCAAAAATCACCATAAACAGATTTTGGTCCAAAAAGTTCGTATGTGCTGAAATGACTAAGTCCTACAATATATACACTCAGACTCACTACTAAATGTACGGAGGCATACCAGCCGTACGTAATCACCATTTACTTAAATTACTGTGAGTATACCTAAATAATTCGAGGTATGTCAGAATAATGAATCTACACTATTAACTAATACACAAAAAGACAAACCATTGTTGTTTTCAAATATTTACACGTACACACAATCTCACAAAATCGTATGTTGAGTCATGCTACGTCACTCAACGAGATTCCTTGAATTTCTTCAAAGAATCTAGGGCGTCCAAAAATAAACATTGTGTGATTGACGCGATTCTGTGTGGTCACAAAATCCAAACGAAATCCACGTGAGTCGTCAAATATCCCACGACGTCGCGAAGAGCATTCACGTCCACTTGCCAAATAAGACGCTCCGTACCTGCGACGTCCTTTTTCATAAATGCGCATGTCGTATTATGTTTCGTACGAGCGACATACCTTTTTCAATATTTCAAATATTTTGGATCGGATCGCTTCGCGATCCGCCGTCCATTTCTCACCACATTACGCACCACTCAAATAGTTCAATCGCTCCCCCAATCCGCAAATCCATTCGAACCTCCATTCGTACCACCACATTACTTCCGGTAATAATTTACGCACGAAACGTCGCGTGCGCACGAAACTAACTTTTCAAAAAACAACACTCCCCCGAAAATTTAGTTTCGTGCACCTGGAATAAAATATGCAACTTGTCAAATGTAACTGTACCTTTCCGTACCTCTAAATTTCTTCTTTTTTTTCCTTCGTTCAAACGTCACCACTGCCTCCGCTGACGTCTTCACTACTTCAGCTGCCTGCTGCCATGTCTTCACAATCCGCCCTTCCTAAACACTCCGCCCTTCCTAAACACACCATTGCTTCTGGTGCCTCTTTCTACGTCTTCAAAATAATAACTTTCCTCTTCAGCCAATTTCAAAATTAAAAATGCTAAATCAAAAATTCCACAAAAAAATTAGTGAATATCAAAGGTAACCTCCTCCATAAAATTACTTTTCACGATGTTTTCTTTTGACCACTTTCTGAACGTGTTTTCTCCTACAGTTGATCCTTTGAATTCTACTTGTTTTCCTTGTTTTTTTAATGAATTTTTGTATTCTCTCAATTTTTGAACTTTTATTTTCTTTTCCAATATTATAAACTTCGTCCATTACTCCAATTTTCTAAACAATTTTTCTCTCTCCTTCTCTAAGTACAGTAATCTCCTCATGCAAATTAATTTCAGTTTCCACTTCCAAATGACTTTCACCTTCTCCAACTATTCTCACTTCAATAACCTCTTCCACTTGTAAATATTTATCACTCACCAATCTGTCGCCGAAAAAATTGATAGAAACCGGATCCTTTTTGTCACATCTTTCTCCACTCCATTTTCACTGACACCAATTTTTTTTCTCCCTTCCTCGTTTTCCATATTTCGAAAAACAACAGTCGGCAAGTATACAAGTTTATCGACTAGAAGTGTATCCTTTCGTGTAGGGGGTCGAACTCGATTGTCATCCCATCCGTTTCTGAAATTTCCTGTGACACATGCACTTTTATATAATAGACATACTCTAAAAGTATGTCCTAAATTATTACAGTTAAAACAATTTTCTGATTTGCAACTTTTTCTATTTTTTTGAAACTGTGATCTAACACCTTCAAAATTCCCCCTATCTTTTAAAGCCTCTTTATCATCTTCTACATCCAAAACAAATATGATTGCTAATGGTAAGTTCCAATCCTTTTTATCAACTTGGTTTAATCTATCAAACGCACACCTATATTCCTTAGGTAATCCTTTCATTAAAATGAGAGCCTTTTGAACATTTGTAAAATTTCCTCCCGCAATATCATTTTCTACAAACAATCTTTGCAAACTGAGGCAATATTTCAACATGCTACCTTCAACATACTTATACTCAAATATTTTTGTGGCAGTAATCATCCAGTGATACAAAGAAGTCATTTATCAAAATGAGTTCTAACCACTTCCACAATTCAGCTGCACTCTTCACATCAAGGTACATCATTACAAATTCCTTTATCATAGATAGCTTGATAATCCTCAAGCACTCATGGTTTTTCTCCTCTCATTGAACCGATGTTTCGACACATGTCCCATCAACCACATCCATAAGCTCCCTCAACTTGAAGTAGCTCTCCATAATACTCCTCCAACAATGATATTCAGTTCCATCAAATATGGGTAAGTACGATTCATCCAATATGGGAAGACATGGGCGTGGGCCCATAACCTGTTGTCCATAGCCATTTCTAGCCATGTATTCACCCTCGGAAGCACCACAGACTACCCAAAAACAGCCTACTTTGAATCAACACAGAATTCTACAGAAATAGAAAAACAAGCTATAACTACATTAACAGATATTATTTAGGCTATAGAATAACCTCACAAAGTTTCAGACAAATATAATAAACAGAATGATCACATCATCTAGTCAAAGTTGCAGAAAAACAGTCTGCCAGAACTTTAATAAAACAGACTAACTTCACAATGAAGTAAAACACAGACCATGCATAAAATAGGCCTGCAAATCTGTGACAAAATTACCAATATAGAGAGGAACACACATGCAAAATTTCAAATAATTCTGCATACAGGTCTAAGAGTAATCCTCAGATAAAATTACCAAAAATCACCATAAACAGTTTTTGGTCCAAAAAGTTCATATGTGCTGAAATGACTAAGGGTGTGTCCCCATGTACTTGTAACTTAGCGAAATTACTTTGTATTTTAGCGCGGATCCGCCGGACCCGGTGTTCAAGTGTCCCTATGTCTGTAAGGACGAAATCGTAACTTACGTTTGTGACGATTGTATACGTCGACAGTACCTGTGACGGTTGTCAACGTCTACAATATGTGGTCGCACGTTGTTTTTTGTACATGCGTGTGACGTCGCATGTCTTACCGTGACATTGTAGACGTAGCGCCTTCCAGCCTGTGCAATTTCACGGTCGAAGAAGATGCGCTTTGTCTTCGCGTCGCCTGTCCGCTCGACGTGAAATGGCATCGGAATTTGAAGACCCCTGCAAAAAGAGATATCCGTACTAGACGAAAACGGACAAATCCAAACAAATTGTGTACTTATCTTTGTCGTATTAGAACGCAAACGGACAAAACATAGCGAACTATGTACTTTTCTTTGTCTTTGGAAATCGTAGGATTTTTGTCAAAATTTACGGCACTTGCGAAAACATGTTCCTATTTGTCAATCGAAAAAACCAAATTTTAAATCACATCGCGCATGTGTTTTAAAGATAAGGTTGAAGATGACGTTTTTTGTCGTCGAAGTGGGTCAAAAAGCACAAGACGACAACTTTTCGTACATCCTAAGTTCAGGGATGACGCAAATTGTACTTTACAAATTTGCGATTCCTTCTTACGGTTGAAACTTAGGCAGTACGGCGCTAAGTTTTACAGCAAAACGACATGAAAAAACCCTTAATTATGCACATGGGGACACACCCTAAGTCCTACAATATATACACTCATACTCACTACTTAATGTACGGAGGCATACCAGCCGTACGTAATCTACCATTTACTTAAATTACTGTGAGTATACCTAAATAATTCGAGGTATGTCAAAATAATGAATCTACACTATTAACTAATATACAAAAAGAAAAACCATTGTTGTTTTCAAATATTTACACGTACACACAATCTCACAAAATCGTATGTTAAGTCATGCTACGTCACTCAACGAGATTCCTTGAATTTCTTCAAAGAATCTGGGGCGTCCAAAAATAAACATTGTGTGATTGACGCGATTCCGCAAGGTCACAAAATCCAAACGAAATCCACGTGAGTCGTCAAATATCCCACGACGTCGCGAAGAGCATTCACCTCCACTTGCCAAATAAGACGCTCCGTACCTGCGGCGTCATTTTTCATAAATGCGCATGTCGCATTATGTTTCGTACGAGCGACATACCTTTTTCAATATTTCAAATATTTCGGATAGGATCGCTTCGCGATCCGCCGTCCATTTCTCACCACATTACGCACCACTCAAATAGTTTAACCGCTCCCCCAATCCGCAAATCCATTCGAACCTCCATTCGTTCCACCACATTACTTCCGGTAATAATTTACGCACGAAACGTCGCGTGCACACAAAATGTCGCGTACACACGAAACTAACTTTTCAAAAAACAACAGAAACCGGACCCGAAAAAACCATACAAAGGAGAAAGAGTTCAGCATGGAAGACCGAGGCCCCCAAACGGCCTATGTTATTTTTGCAAAAAGCCGGGACAATTTATCGCGGATTGTATCAAGCTATTTGAGCTGAGGCTCTAAGAGAACCATGGAGGAGGTTCTTCCGGAGGGAAGAAAAAGGCACTTTTAGTCAAAAAGGTGACAGGAGAGACTGAAGACGAGTCCTCTAAAGAGGATGGGGAGCTTCTTCTTGACGAGAGTCTGGAGGAGAAGGAAATCCCTCGGAGATAGAAGTGTGCCCTTGGATCAATTCGGGAAGCTCCACAGGAAGGATGGATCATCGACTCAGGTGCATCCTTGCATATGTGTCGTGATAAAGACCTCTTCACTAACCTAAGGAAAATGCCTACTTTAGAAATAGAGTATGGGGATGGGAGAGTGGTTACTAGAGATCTAGTGGGATCAGTAGATATGAAAGTCTTAGAAGAGGGTAAGACTTTAATACTCACATTTTGAGATGTACTCTACATTCCTCAGCTGAGTAAAAATCTTCTCTATACGTCTGTGTTAAATGACAAAGAGTTTGATACCTTCACTAGAAAGGGAGTCTTTACAGCTAAGTATGGGGATGAAGTTTACTTCACGGCAGATAAGGGTAGCCAAGGAATGTTTAGGCTTAACCTGAGTAATGAAAAGAAGAATGCTTACTATGTTGGTGTTCCTAAGTTGATGATTTGGCATAAACGATTGGGGCATGTGCATTTTGATAGGTTGAGGGAAATGAAAAAGCTTGGGGTAGTAGAAGGCATTCAGTTTGGGGATAATGAAATGATGAATGATTGTAGTGGCTGTGCTCAAGGTAAGGCTCACAGACTTCCCTTTCCCAAAGCCGCCACATATAGAGGAAAGAAGGTACTAGATCTAGTCCACACAGATATCTGGGGACCTGCAAAAGTGCCTTCGGTTGGAGGAAAGAGGTTTATGTTGACGATAGCCGATGACTGGTCTAGATACTCTACAGTCTACTTCCTAAAAGTCTGAAACATCAACTTACTTCAAAGAATATAAAGCTTGGAGTGAGAAGTTGCATGGAACCCCCATTAAGAAAATAAAGAGTGATAATGGGGGGGAATATACCTCTAACCAGTTTGAGGAATACTTCAGAGATGAGGGAGTTCAACACATGAAAACCGTACCATATAACCCAGAACAAAATCGGGTAGCTGAGAGGTTGAACCGAACACTAGGAGATAGTGCATGTAGTATGTTGGCCAACAAGAAAATATGAAAGAGATTTTGGGCAGAGGCCATAAACTGTGCAAACTACATTAAGAATAGAGTCCTTACCTCAGCTGTAAAATGAATGACACCTTATCAAATATGGGTGGGAAGGAAACCAGATATCTCTCACCTTAAAGTATTTGGTTGCCAAGTTTACATTCTTGACACGGATAAGAAAAACTGGAAACTAGATGCTAAAGGAAAACCCGGACACTTTGTAGGATATGATGAGGATGTTCAGGGATATAGAGTCTATGACTTAGTAAAGAGAGATATCATTCTGGTCAAACACCTAGTTGTCATGGATGAAAGGAAATCATTTGACCCATTTAAATATACCAAAAAGATAAGAATCAGATTTAAGTCTGAAAATGAGGAATCCATCCTTCCAGAAAAGGACATGAGTGAAACAGGGATTGTAGATTCAGGGGAGATGAAAGACACAGGCAATCCACCGGAAACGTCATATATTCCCATGGACTTTGAGGAGACAGAAGAGGAGGGACCGGAACCGGCTTCCAAGGATAGGGGAGCCGATGAGACAGTAAGGAGAAATCCAAGACTTACCTCCATCCCAACCTCGGAGTTTGAGGGGGGGAGAAGGAGCAGCAAAAGGATCCAGGAAAAATAGGCGGCTCACAATGTAACTAAGCTATCTCACTCAGATGAACCTCAGTCATACTAGGATGTAGAAATTAATGATCCATTTAAAGTATTTTCTTGGTCTAAATAGAAATATAGAAAGAAGCCGAGGCAGTCTACCTCTAACTTCTCTCTCCAACTCTCAAACTTGTCGCAGTCATTGAGAAATTGGAGAGGGAGCTAGAGCCATGGCTACCTAGGCTAACCAGAAGTTTACGGGATTATATATTAGTTAGGGGTTTTATTACTAAAAAGATATGGTGCCGGCTACAGGATTTGATCCTTGTACCAACTGGCCGGCAGGCAGCCGGTAGACGGTAGCCTTAACCGTTAAGTCTTCATTGAATGATATGTAATATTGGGTATGATATTTATTTAAATGTTACTGGGTAGGAAAATTCATTTAACTATAACTGATTACGTGAGACATAGATCCATAATTGTAAAAGTACGGATAGCGGTACGGATAAGAAACCAATACCGCGCATTTGTTTCTTTATAGAATAGAATATCGCACATGTATTTATTACGGCTACGATTAAATATGAATTTAATCGGACGGCCGGAATTAACGCTGAGATCGCGGAAGAGGATTTCGGCGGCTTATGGAAGTCGCCACATCGGATGACACGTGGCGGAATAACATTGGATCGTGGCATCTCCAAGGATTACGGGAAAGAATCCAGACATACCACGTGTCAAATTTAGGCCATGTTGTACGATGTTCGTGCAGAAAGTACACTAGCAGCTGTACTTTTGTGTACGGAGCTAAATTCTGATTGGCTCCGTACATCAGTAGATAGAGTCTGTGAGAGAGATAGGACTTAGAAAAATTAGGAGATAGGACCCTCTCTCCCAAAGAGCTTCTGTACAAAAGGTCAACTTTGACCCTCCATAACTTACTGCTCAGGGGAGCAAATTTAGAGATTCTTTAAGCTATCGACTCAGGGGAGTCTTGTCTTCACAAGGGTGAAGTTGGTTTGAGTTTTTGTCTGCCAGGGTGGCAGTTATTTTTGCTGAAACACAAACGGGTCAGGGTTGTCCTAGAGGCTTCTTGGAAGCTGTCCACTCGGAGGACTTATGGAGATCTCAGAGTTTCAAGTTATGGGCCCACCCTCTAGGGTACTAATCTTTAATGGAACTGGCTTCATATGCTCCGAAAGTATGATGATAGGAGCTCTATGCGAAAAAAGGTTTTGGGGGATAGTGAGTGGACGGTTCGGGCGTCCATCAAGTCTTGGAATTCCTCCAGGGTTTGGAGGAAGCAGATTCACTAGAAAAGAGGATCCACCTTCAACGGAGGAAACAAAAGAAAGAGAGGTGGTGGACAAAGAAAAGGAGAAGGAGGCGACCACACCAATAACAATTGGTTCGGCATTCATGTCACCTATTCCGAGGAACGATGAGAATGATACTGAAACCTGGGACTTCAACAATATGGCGGCAAAGCACTTTATCCTACGCCATCTCACTCAAGGACTTGCATGTCCTCATTTGCAGGTAGAAAGGGCAGCCGATCTTTGGATGGCTCTCATAGAGATGTACCGAAGTGGTACGATTCAGCAACAACAGTTGGCTGATCAGAAAGTTAAGGAGTATGTATACAAAGGGGGGAAGATGTTGGATTTTTGCAATAAGCTTGCTACACTCTTCATGGAGCTAGAGAGTGCGGGAAAAGATTTTAGTGAAAAAGAAAAGGTTAATTGTTTAATGATGAAGTTACCCGATGAGTTCGAGAACATAGTCAACCGTGTGCAGGACTTGCCAGACTCAAGGTCGATATGGAACTCAGTGGTATGGGATGATTCTCGTTCGGGAGAATACGATTAAGATCCGAAGAGGAGGAAAGAGTGGCGAAGCCTTGGCAACTGCGACCGATTAGAGGAACAAGGATTCTCGGAAACCGATCGGAAACTATGGGGGGAGGGAGCAAAAAAATCGGACCGACGAGTTCGGACCAACGGCTCCCAAAGGTTTATGTCATTTTTGTAAGAAACCTGGGCACTATATGGCAGAGTGCACTAAGCTAACCGAGCTTCGGTTAAAAGAGGGGCAGACCGGTGGTACCCCGAGAGGAAAGAAAAAGGCCTTTGTGACACAGGTACATGAGGCGGAATCCGAGGACGAGGACGATGAGCTTCTTTTGGATGAGGAGTTGGAGGCGAAAAACGAGGTCGAAATACCACGAAGGCAAAAATGTGCTTACGGTGGATTGAAAGGTGAAGCAAGCTGGATTGTAGATCCAGGTGCCTCCATGCACATGTGTAAGGATAGGCACCTGTTCACTAAGATAAGAAATATTCCCACCGTAGAGATAGAGTACGGGGATGGGAGGATAGTCACCACTACTCTTGTAAGATCGGTAGATTTGAAAGTTTTAGTAGAAGGAAAGACATCCATAGTAACAATCTCCGATGTATTGTTTATTCCGGAGGTGAACAAAAACCTCATCTCTACATCCGTATTAAATGATAAGGGTTTTTTTACTAGCACTAGGGAAGGAGTCTTTACTGCTAGTTTTGAGGAGGATGTCTATTTCATTGCAGAGAAAGGTAGCCAGGGGATGTTTTGGCTGGTTTTAAAAAATGAAAAGAAGAAACTTTATTATGCTGGTGTTCATGATATTATCATGTGGCATAAGAGGCTTGAGCATGTGAATCTAGACAAGTTAAGAGAGATGAAAAAGATGGGAGTGGTGGAAGGGATTAAGTTTAGTGAGAATGATAATATAAGTGATTGTAGTGGATGTGCTCAAGGTAAAACACACAGATTACCCTTTCCTAAAACAGCCACCTATAAGGGAGAAAAAATTCTAGATCTAGTACACACAGATATTTGGGGACCAGCTAAAGTGCCCTCACCGGGGGGGAAGAGATTTATGATGACTATCACTGATGATTGGTCTTAGTATTCCCGAGTGTATTTTTTGAAAAACAAGTCCGAAGCTCAGGATTGTTTTAGACAATATAAAGCATGGAGTGAAAAACTTCATGAAACTCCAATCAAGAGAATAAGGAGTGACAATGGTGGAGAGTATACTTCTAACTAGTTTGAGGATTTTCTGAGAGAAGATGGGGTCCAACACCAAAAGACAGTTCCAGAAAAACCTGGAACAGAATGGGGTAGCAGAAAGGTTAAATAGAACACTAAGTGATAGTGCTAGATGTATGTTGTCAGATAAGAAGATAGGAAAAAGGTTTTGGGCAGAAGCAATAAACTGTGCTAATTACCTCAAAAATAGAGTTCTTTCTTCAACTATAAAAGATCAAACACCTTACGAGAGATGGACAGGCGGGAAACCAGACTTATCTCACTTAAAGGTTTGCGGCAATCAAGTATTCAGTCTAGATACAGATCGGTCCAATTGGAAGCTAGATCCTAAAGGAAAACCGGGATACTTATTAGGATATGATGAGGATGTTAAAGGATATAGAGTTTGTGATCTAAAAAGAGAAGATATAATCTTAGTAAAGCATCTAGTAGTTATGGATGAAGGAAAGTCTGTGGATCCCTTCAAATATACAAAGACAGTAAAAATCAGATTTGAGTCAGAAAATTCCGATGACTTTGAGCTCCCTAACTATCCGGGTTTTAGAGAAGATGACATTCTTGCAGATACAAATCTGACCGAAAAGGACTCGGCTGTGGAAACTCCAGTGACAACTCTACCCGAAGCGGAAGACGTGGTGGAAATTGATTTGGAATCAAGGGATAGGGGAGAAGCCGTGTTTGTTCGAAAGAATCCACGAGAACCATCTATTCCGGCCTCATATTTTGAGGGGGGAAGAAGAACTAGCAAAAGACTACAAGAAAAACAAGTTAATAACAAGGTAACTAAACTATCTCATCAAGATGAACCTCAAACTTATGGAGAAGCGATGACTTGTCCTGAAAGAAACCGGTGGAAGACAGCCATCAATGAGGAGATGGCCTCAATTATGGCAGCCGATACTTGGGAGCTGGTGGATTGTCCACCTAACTGAAAACCAATCGGTTGTAAGTGGGTTTTCAAATTAAAACTGAACCCAGATAACATAATCGAGCGCTACAAGGCCCGATTACTGGCAAAGGGATTTACACAAAAAGAGGGAATTGACTACGAGGAAACCTTTGCCCTGGTGGTGAGATTTCCCTCCGTCCGCAAACTTCTCAGCGTGGCAGCAGCGGAAGTCATGGAATTGCACCAGATGGACATCAAGACAGCCTTTTTGCATGGAGAATTGGAAGAGGAGATCTTCATGCGACAACCCGAAGGGTTTGTGGAGGAAGGAGAGGAGAGTAAGGTATGCAGGCTGATTAAATCTCTTTATGGTTTGAAACAGGCGCCTCGACAGTGGAATAATAAGCTTGATGAGTTTCTTACCGGTCTGGGATATATCCGGATCAGCTCAGATCACTCAATCTATGTTTTTGAAGATGTGGAAGGTTTTATATTTATTGCAATTTATGTTGATGATTTGCTTGTTTTAAGTAAATCAATGGAAAAAATTAATAAACTGAAAAACGATCTTAAGGGGAGATTTGAAATGAAGGATATGGGGGAAGCAAAATATATTTTGGGAATTCAAGTAGAGAGAGACCGAAAAAGAAAAATTATAAGATTGACTCAAAAGGAAGCAATAGGGAACATGCTTGAAAAATTTCAAATGGATAAAGCTAATAGTTGTACAACTCCAATGGAGTTGAAGAAGGGAAGTGAGGGGAGTGAGGAAGAAGGAGTCATAGTCTTAGACGAGGATTTATCTCCTGAAGAACAGAAGTTCATGCAGACTATTCCTTACAGGCAAGTAGTGGGAAGTCTAATCTATTTTATGAATTGTACCCGGCCGGATTTTGCTGCAACTATAAGAGTGCTGAGTAGAAGTCTAAATGCTCCCACAAAGAGGGATTGGGAGGCACCTAAGAGAGTCGTTAGTTATTTGATAGGAACTAGGGATCTTTGGTTGCATTTGGGTGGGGAGAATACTGACATCACTACTTGGAGTGATGCCAGTCATGGTGATGCTCCGATGAGGAGATGCACTTCTGGATATGTATTATATGTGGGTGATGGGGCTTGCTATTGGAGAAGGAAACAACAAAAAGTTATTGCTCAGTCCACGATGGAGGCTGAGTATATGGCCTCTTGCTCTGCTGTAAAAGAATTAATGTGGGTCAAGTCTTTGCTTGGTGAGCTTGGTCACCTTAAGAGTGGTGTCCAGAATTTTTTTTGTGATAATAATGCAGCAGTCGCTATATCTGCCAATCCTAAACATCATTTTAAAGCCAAACACATGGACATCAGACTCAACTTTGTTAGAGAGAAAGTAGAAAACAAAATAATCAGTTTAGAGTACCGACCAGATAGTGAGATGGTAGCAGAAATGATGACCAAACATGTGCCTTCCCCTAAGCTAATTTTCTGCAGGGAGAAGTGTGGTCTAAAATTAAAGATTGACTAGAAAATAAGGTGAATGTAGAAATTAATGATCCATTTAAAGTATTTTCTAGGTCTAAATAGAAATATAGAAAGAAGCCGAGGCAGTCTACCTCTAACTTCTCTCTCCAACTCTCAAACTTGTCGCAGTCACTGAGAAATTGGAGAGGGAGCTAGAGCCATGGCTACCTAGGCTAACCAGAAGTTTACGGGATTATATATTAGTTAGGTGTTTTATTACTAAAAAGATATGGACCGGCTACAGGATTTGATCCTTGTACCTACCGGCCGGTAGGCAGCCGGTAGACGGTAGCCTTAACCGTTAAGTCTTCATTGAATGATACGTAATATTGGGTATGATATTTATTTAAATGTTACTGAGTAGGAAAATTCATTTAACTATAACTGATTACGGGAGACATAGATCCATAATAGTAAAAGTACGGATAGCGGTATAGATAAGAAACCAATACCGCGCATTTGTTTCTTTATTGAAAAGAATATCGCACATGTATTTATTACGGCTACGATTAAATATGAATTTAATCGGACGGCCGGAATTAACGCCGAGATCGCGGAAGAGGATTTCGGCGTTTTATGGACATCGCCACATCGGATGACATGTGGCAGAATAACATTGGATCGCGGCATCTCCGAGGATTACGGGAAAGAATTCGGACATACCACGTGTCAAATTTAGGCCATGTCGTACGATGTTCTTGCAGAAAGTACACCGGCAGCTGTACTTTTGTGTACGGAGCTACATTCTGATTGGCTCCGTTCATCAGTAGATAGAGTCTGCGAGAGAGATAGGACTTAGAAAAATTAGGAGATAGGACCCTCTCTCCCAAAGAGCTTCTGTACAAAAGGTCAACTTTGACCCTCTATAACTTACTGCTCATGGGAGCAAATTTAGAGATTTTTTTTGCTATCGACTTAGGGGAGTCTTGCCTTCGAAGGAGTGAAGTTGGTCAGAGTTTTTGTCTGCCAAAGTGACAGTTATTTTTGCTGAAACACAAAGGGGTCAGGGTTATCCTAGAGGCTTCTTGGAAGCTGTCCACTTTGAGGACTTATGGAGGTCTCAGAGTTTCATCGGAGGCAATAAACAGTCTCGAGAAAGACAGATAGATCAGAGCCATAAATGATGAGATGGCCTCTATCATGGAAGCAAATACTTGGGAACTACCGGACTGTCTTTGCGACTGAAAACCTATCGGCTGTAAATGGGTGTTTAAACTAAAACTGAACCCAGATTATACTATTGAGAGATATAAGGCCTGTTTGGTAGCAAAGGGGTTCACACAAAAAGAGGGGATTGACTATGAGGAGACTTTTGCTCCAGTTGTTCGGTTCCCATCAGTAAGGATTCTCCCTAGTCTAGCAGCAGCCGAAGACATGGAAATCCATCAGATGGATATTAATACCACATTTTTCAATAGAGAGTTAGAGGAAGAAATCTTCATGCCGCAACCAGAATGATTTATGGAGAATAAGGAAGAGAGAAAAATGTGCTGGCTCATAAAGTCCTTGTATTGACTTAAGCAGGCTCCCCAACAGTGGAACAAGAAACTAGATGAGTTTCTCACTAGTCTCGGATATATCCGTATCAGCTCTGACCATTCTATCTATATGTTTGAAGATGAGAATGGTGTCATTTTTATTGCAATTTATGTGGATGATCTGCTTGTGTTGAGTAAATCTTTGGAAAAGATTAATAGGCTAAAGAAAGATCTTAGAAGCAGATTTGATATGAAGGATTTAGGTGAGGTAAGATACATTTTGGGGATCCAAATGGAGAGAGAAATGGGGTAAGAGTTTATCAGACTTACTCAAAAAGATGTAGTAGGTAAAATGCTTGAGAAATTCCAAATGGAAAAGGCTAGCAGTTGCACCACTCCCATGGACTTGAAAAAAATAAGTGATGGGAGTGTAGAAGGAGGAGTGATGATCTTAGACGATCAAATGAGTCCAGAGGAGTGAGAGTTTATAAAGATTATCCCTTATAGAGGTCGTCGGAAGTTTGATCTATTTTATGAACTGTACCAGGCTGGACATATCGGCAACTGTTGGAGTACTCAGTAGGAGTCTTAATGATCCTAGGAAGAGAGACAAGGAGGCAGCCAAGGGAGTCATGAGATATTTGGTGGGAACCAGAGAGTTATGGTTGCATTTGGGAGGGGAGCACACTGACATCACTACTTGGTGTGATGCCAATTATGGGGACGCACCTATGAGAAAATGCACTTCTGGGTATATGTTGTATGTGGGGGAAGGTGTTTGCTGTTGGAGCAGTAAGCAACAAAAGGTGGTGGCTCAGTCTCCTATGGAGGCTGAGTACATAGCCTCTTGTTCTGCTGTGAAAGAATTGATGTGGGTCAGGTCCTTGTTGCAAGAATTGGGGTATATGAAGGAGGGAGGGCATGAAGTGTTTTGTGATAATCAAGCTGCCATTCTAATTGCAGCTAATCCAAAACATCATTTCAAAGCTAAGCATATGGACATAAGATTGAGTTTTGTGAGAGAAAAAGTTGAGAATAAGATTGTGAATCTTGTATATAAATCTGATGAGGAAATGGTGGTTGATATGATGACAAAACCAATGCCCTCTCCTAAATTGAAATATTGCAGAGAAAAATGTGGAGTAAAACTGAAGTTAAAATTAGACTAGAAAATAAGGGGAGTTTTGAAATTAATAGATTTCTAAAGTATTTTCTAGTTAAAAGTATGTTGGAATAAAAGGAAAAGAAAAGTACGGACAGCCTGCCTCCACCTCCTCTCTCTAGCCCCCATATTTGTTGTATTCATTGAAGGATAGAGAGGGTGGTTGAACCATGGCTGCCTTAGTTCAACAGGCAGCTATTTTTAGTAGGTTACTAAAAAGAGACCTGATGGACCTAGGACTTGATCCCGGTACCTGCCGTTCGTCAGGTTAGCCGGTAGCTGTTGAAATAAGTAGTTTTTAGTATATTTTCTAGGTCTAAATTTATTAGAAAACATGAAAAGAAAATGTAGGCAGCCTGCCTCTATCTCTTCTCTCTCTCTCGCCCCCATACTTGTTGTAGTCACTGAAGGAGAGAGAGAGAGAGCAATGGAGCCATGGCTGCCTCAACTCCATAGGAAGGACTAAAGAGTGGCTTAAGCCACTCTCAACAAAAGGTTGAGTCCGGCAGGACTCGAACCCCCGACCGGCAGAGCGCGGCGTAGCCGTTAGCTCTAACCAGTCTGTCGTAGAAGTCCGTTAGGAGATATAGGGTTTCATTACTATTTAAACTATTGTAATGTACTAGATTCATTTAACTGAAACTCTTAACGCCACGCATAGATACAGTTCTACAAAATACGAAGTACTGTACTTGTTTGAAATGGATATCGCGCATTTTGTTTCGACAGCGAAACAAATATCGCGCAAGTATTTATTACGGCCGAGATTGAATTTCGCGTCAAATCTAACGGCGCACATCATCGCCGAAATCCCGGAATGGTCATTTTGGCATTTAGTGACGTGGCATGACCTGGCGCCACGTGGGAAGACATCATTCGGTCGCGGGAATTCCGAGGAACGTACGGACGAGTGGAAAGTGGACACGCGTCCACTTAATGGCCTTGTCGTACAGAGGCCGTACAGAAAGTACATCGGCAGTAGTACTTTCTAGTACTATACAGTTTTGTGATTGGTTCGTACAGGCAGTAGATAGGAGCTGTGAGAGGGAATTAGGAAAAACTAGGACTTAGGAAAATTTAGGTAGATAGTCCTCTCTCTCTGAGAGTTTGTATAAATTGGCATCTTTGCCACCCTATAACTTATCGGCTGGTTGGCCGTTTTGAGTGATTCTTTTTGCTACGGACTCAGGGGAGTCCAGGCTGCACAAGGGTGCAGTCAAATTGTCAGTTTACCTTCTTGGGCAGAAGTGGTTGTGGCTTAAAGTGGGTTAGTTAAACACTATCCAGAGGCTTCTTGTATTCTGTAATCCAATGGAGGACACAGAATTGCAGTAGCTGTCACCTTTATCCTATTAGACAAGGACGAATGCTAAATGCTATAGGGTATGATAGATATATATTTATTTAGGAGTGAACGAATTCATTTAACTGAAACTGTATACGATATGCATACATACAGTTCTGTAAAAGTACGAAGTAGGATACGTTTTCGAAACGGAAACCACGCATTTTGTTTCAACATCGAAACGAATATTACACAAGTATTTATGACTGCTAAGATTCCGTTTTATTTCATATCCAACGGCGCACATCATCGTCAGAATCCCTGAATGGTCACTTTGGCATTTAGTGACGTGGCATGACCTGGCGCCACGTGGAGAGATAACATTCGGTGGCGGGAATTCCAAGGAACGTACGGACGAGTGAAAAGTGGACACCCGTCCGCTTAATAGCCTTGTCGTTCATAGGCCGTACAAAAGGTACACCGGCAGTAGTACTTTATGGTACAGTACAGTATTCTGATTGGTTCATACTTCAGTAGATAGGAGTTATTTGAGGGAATAAAGGACTTAGTAAATTTTGGTAGGCAGTCACCTCTTTTTTTTTTAGAGTTTGTACAAATTGGCATTTTTACTGCCTCATAACTTATCGCATGGTTGGGCGTTTGTAGAGATTTTTTTTCCTACGGACTAAAAGGGGTCCAGGCTGCACAGGGGTGCAGTCAGATTATATGCTTCTTTGCTTCGGTAGCACTGGTTGCCATTGAAATTGGGTTAGTTAATAACTATCTTGAGGCTTCATGTATTCTGTAGTCCAATGGAGGACACAGGATTCCAGCCTCCGCCAGTCCTCACGCCGGAGCAATTTCCCTCTTTAACCGAGGCTGCAAAGGCCCAGGCTGAAGAGAGAAGGAAAGTGTCTCCCACTTCCGGGCAGAAGAGGTTTGCCCATAGGGAACCAGTTCAGGGCCATCTTCGGAGGTTGGACACCATACTAAATCTAAGATTCCCAAGGCCGAAATTCTGATTGACCTTGCGATGTTGGTAGATCCTCATCGCCCTGGTTAGAAGGAACTCCTGGTTCTTCATGACCTCCATGAGGTGAAGGTGAAGAAAGAGTTGGTGTAGAGAGTGGTTCGGACTTATAAAGCTCGGGTGGTTCGACCCGTGGGGGGGATAGTTGAAATTCTGAGGAGTTCCTCTGAAAGCAGTTCTTCATAATCGGTACAGGACAGACCCCGGAGGGCTCCAGCTTCTCGCCCTCCGCAATATTTCTCTCATGACCCTGCCAGCAGCAGGCCCTCCAGGGAACTTATAACCTCTCCGTCTTATCAGGGGGAAAAAACCAGCAGGAGGTTTGACCATCATGACTGCAAGGGGAGATTCGCTCACATTCCCCAAGAGGAAGCTTCTCCACCTCCTGTTTCGGTCGCTACTAAGGGACCTCCTCCATCAGCACATCCATTACACCCTTCCGGAAGGCTTTGGCGATCCAAGCTAACAAATCCCAAGGCTCCGGTTACACACAGGGAGAAACCCCCTCCTAAAGCCCCATCCCTACACCCTTCCGGAGGGATCCGGCAGTCCGAGCCAACATATCTTGAGGCTTCAGGTACATGCAAGGAGAAACCCTCTCCCAAAACTCTGCTAGTTCACCCTTTTGGGGGGCTATGGCGACAAGAACGGACAGATTTAGAGGATCTTGTTATCGATGTGGAAGATGGGACGAGGTATTGAACAGTGCCCAAGAAATGGTAAAAAAGCTAAAGTCTCAAGGCGGGGCTACAACAGGGGTGGTACCCGTCACCATACATTGAGAAGCTATAGAGGAGGAAAGGAGAAACAAATAGGAACACGGATTACGGCTGATACGGGATGTTAGGCTTAGGTCCAGTGGATTTCTTAGTGGAGAGGTTCCCAGTTCTCCTATCATAAATCCTTATTTCGAAAAATCGACCATGGAAACAATTACTTCCCCCATGACACATCCAATAATGACCCCATCGAGAGCTCGACAAAAATATCCTCTTCAACGGGAAAAGGGGGGGGGGGGTTAAGGCCGAACTTAATGAAAAGGGTTTGGGTGCAGATCAACCTTCCGCCTTTGTTGTTGTCTCTCAGGAGCCTCCCACTTTGGTATTTGTGGAGATCTCCTCCGTAGTGGAGGCTTTGGTGGAGTCGCGACCAAACGAAAGGGTTCACATTTTCTTAAGACAGTCCCCTCATCCTTCGTCAGCTCCCAAACTTTCTCATGATCCTCCCTCTTCTCCTCCTCCACCTCTTCCCTCCCACACCTTGGTACCTGCAGCTGGCCCCACAGACATTCACTTAGCTCTTCACGGGTTGGTAGTTAGATCCTTTGTTACTCGTGCCAGGCCAAGAACCACCATTCCTGCCTATTTTCCACCTCACCGGCGGTCTCCCTCTTCTAGCTTTGAACCCCAACCTCCCTCTCTATCGGGGCATACTTCCAAGGGTCATACACCGTATCCAGAGCAAGGTCCTTCTCTTTCTACTTCCTCGTCGTCTTCTCGGGGTTCTGCGCTGAATAGACTCAACCTGCAAATCCCACCAGGACTGAAGGAGTCGTTGGACACGGAGATCTTTCGTACCTAGGGGAATAAAGGCATCACCTGTTGGAGATCCATACAACCCCACAATCTTTCGGGCAGCAGGCACCTCTTTAATGGGAGGGGGTTTGACCGTTTTTCAGGTTGCTCCCTCTCTCGGAGAAGTACGCGGTACCGGCTCTGAGGGGGAAGACATAGGAGTAATTTCCCATGTTCAATTTGTCAGCCCTACTCAGCCACACTCTCCCTGATTCACAAATCTTGCGGAGGAGGAAAAAGAAAGGGGGATGTGAGAATCTTTACAGGGGAAACCTCAGGGATCGCTTTCTCTGATTTTGATTTGTTGTGGAAATCTTTCACACAATCCGAAATAAATAAACATAGGGGAGGGGCGATCCCGGATGACTTCGAGACTACCCTTTTCCTTATGATGGTCAATTATCTCTCTCGGGGTGCTCTGGTAGACTATAAGGATCGACAACCCCTCATGATGGCACGTAGCATCAAGCTTTCTGACTTGGTTCTAGATGCGGCAGTTTTGCAAGCAGAAGCAAACCTGGCTTCAGCTGTGGCCGCTCCCGTCACCTTTACCTTCACAAATGACATGAAGTTACATGCACAGGGGCAAGGTTATGTGAATAAGTTGCAAGCAATCCAAGCCGCTCGGGCTGCCACCAAAATGGTTGCTAACCCCACATCTTGCACCACTCTGTTGAACATCTGGAGGCTCCTTTACACAGAGAGGAATGAGTCTGCTATAAAGGAATATACTGAATTCCGATGTTTAAATAATGAAACACCGCAGACTTTTTTTTAAAGACTATCCAGCCTTTGTCAAAAGACCAAACTTTCAACAATCGATCTTCCGGCTATGGCAACCAAATATTTCATTGCTGTCCAAAATTCTTTCGGGCCAACGGGGCAGACTGCACAAAACAATTGGATTGCAGGCCAAGCCATCCAAGATATAAGTCCATCTGCTAAGGAATTATTGCTAGTCGCCATGAAACTCTACGACCACTTCGTTCATAGTGAAGCCTAAGATAAAGCAGTAACCGGCAAAACACGGGGAAATTTTGCAGGGTTTGCCGGAGAAATTCCTTCGGACAATGAAGAACCATCAGAACTTCAAGCTTTGCGGAAGCTTAAAGGAAAAGAGATGGTTGATAGTTGATCAGAACCACCCATGGGGGCCGATGACCGAGTCTTTGTTAAAGTTACTAAATTTAGGTCTGAATACGTTAGTGAAAACAGAAATGAAAAGCGCAGGTAGTCTGCCTCCACCTCCTCCCTCTATCCCCCATACTTGTTGCAGTCACTGAAAGAAAGAGAGGGTGGTGGAGCCATGGCTGCCTTGGCTCCTGAGGGTGGTGGAGCCATGGCTCTCTTGGCTCCTTAGGGAGGTAAGAAGAAGTGACATAAGTCACTTCTAACAAAAGGTTTAGTGCCTCAAGACTCGAACCTCCAATTGCTCCAATCTAAGACTTCTTCTCCTTAACAAATCTTTTGAAAAAGATCGAATCATAAGAAATCAAAAAGACATTGAAAACAAGTTAGTGCACATTATATTTTTCAATTTAATAAACATTAATGCCAAAAGGTAAGAATTTCCCCACAAATTTTGCAACAACAAAATTGAAAGCTCTTAAAGGTAAGATTCAACCATAAAATTTGCAATCGCACAATAAAAAGCTCTCAAAGGTGACAAAATTAGGGTTTGGAAAGTTTTATGTCATTTCTGGACTCCTTTGCTCTTCAAGAAGGATGTTTAGGCTGATTTTAAGCAATGAAAAGAAGAAACTTTATTATGCTGGTGTTCATGATATAATGTTGTGGCATAAGAGGCTTGGGCATGTGAATCTAGATAAGTTAAGAGAGATGAAAAAGATGAAGGAATAGTGGAAAAAATTCAGTTCGGTTAGAGTGAGAATCAAACTGATTGTAGTGGATGTGCTCAAGGTAAAGCACACAGGTTACCCTTCACAAAAACTGCCACCTAAAAGGGAGAAAAGATTCTAGATTTAGTACACACAAAAATTTGGGGGCCAGCTAGAGTGCCATCACCCGGGGGAAAGAGATTTATGATGACTATCAGTGATGATTGGTCTCGGTATTCCAAGGTGTATTTTTTGAAAAATAAGTCAGAGGCTCAGGAATGTTTTAAACAATATAAAGCATGGTGTGAAAATCTCCATGAAAACTCAATCAAGTGAGTAAGGAGTGACAATGGTGGAGAGTATACCTCTAACCAGTTTGAGGATTTTTTGAGAGAAGATCGAGTGCAACACCAAAAGACAATTCTTGAAAATCCTGAGCAAAATGGTGTAGCTGAAAGATAAAATAGAACACTGAGTGATAGTGCTAGGAGTATGTTGTCTGATAAGAAGATAGGAAAGAAGTTTTGGGTCGGCGCAATGATTTGTGCCAATTATCTCAAGAATAGAGTTCTTACTTCAGCAGTAAAAGGCCAAACACCTTATGAGAGATGGACAGGCCGAAAACCAGATATTTTACATTTAAAGGTTTTTGGTAGTCAAGTGTTCAGTTTAGACACAGATGGGTCACACTAGAAGTTAGACCCAAAAGGAAAACTAGGATATCTATTAGGATATGATGAAGATGTAAAAGGATATAGAGTCTATGATCTCTAAAGAGAGGATATTATACTAGTGAAGTATCTAATGGTTATGGATGAAGGAAAATTTATAGATCCCTTTAAGCATACAAAGACAGTCAGAATCAGATTTGAGTCAGAAAATTTTGATGACTTTGAGCTTACTAACAATCCACGATTTCAAAAAGATGATGATCTTGCAGGCATAGGTTGATCGAGAAGGACCGAAATGTGAAACCCCTAGTATTAACTCCAACCGAAGCGAAAGACGTGGTGGAAATCGACCCGGAATCAAGGGATAGGGGAGAAGTAGAAATTGTTTGGAAGAATTCAATAGAGCCATCTATTCCGGCAACCGAGTTTGAGGGAGGAAGAAGAAGCACCAAAAGACTGCAAGAGAGGTTAGTTAACAATAAGGTAACCAAACTGTCTCACCCCGATGAACCTCAAACTTATAATGGGGCAATGACTTGTCTTGAGAGAAACCGGTTGAATACAACCATTAATGAGGAGATGGCCTGAATTATGGCGGCCAATACATGGGAATTGATGGATTGTCCTTTGACAAGAAGCTCATTGGGTGTAAGTGGGTATTTAAGTTGAAACTCAACCCGGATAACACCATTGAGCGTTACAAGGCTCGATTAGTGGCGAAGGGATTTACCCAGAAAGAGGGAATTGACTACGAGGAGACTTTTGCTCACGTCGTCAGGTTTCCTTCGGTTCGGATACTTCTCAGTATGGCGGCAGCAGAAGACGTGAAAGTGCATCGGATGGACTTCAAGACGGCCTTTCTACATGGAGAGTTCGAAGTGAAATTTTTATGCGACAACCCGAAGGATTTGTGGAGCAAGGGGAGGAAAGCAAGGTATGCCGATTGATCAAATCTTTGTATGAACTGAAACAGGTGCCCCCGCAATGGAACAAAAAGCTCGATAAGTTTCTCACAGGTTTGGGATATATTCGGATCAGCTCAGATCACTCAATTTATTTGTTTGAGGATGAGGAAGGAATTATTTTTATTGCAATTTATGTTGATGATTTGCTTCTTTTAAGTAAATCTATGGATCAAATAAATAAGTTGAAAAATGATCTAAAAGGAAGATTTGAGATGAAGGATATAGGAGAAGCAAGGTCTATTTTGGGAATTTAGGCAGAGAGAAACAGAGATAGAAAAATAATAAGATTAACTCAAAAGGAGGCCATTGGAAATATGTTAGAAAAATTCCAAATGGACAAGGCTAATAGTTGTTCCACCCCTATGGAATTAAAGAAGGGAAGTGAGGGGAGTGTGGAAGAAAGAGTTTTAATCTTAGATGATGAGGTAGGCCCAGAAGAGAAAAGATTTATGCAGACCAACCCTAATAGAGAAGTAGTGGGCACCCTAATATATTTCATGAATTGTACCTGTCCGGACATAGCCGCAGCAGTAGGAGTACTAAGTAGGAGTCTGAATGCTCCCACTAAGAAAGATTGGGAGGTAGCTAAGAGAGTCCTTACATATCTCATAGAGACTAGGGATCTATGGTTGCATTTGGTTGGGAACAATCCTGACATCACCACTTGGAGTGATGCCAGCTATGGGGATGCTTTTATGAAGAGATGCACATCTGGATATGTATTGTATGTGGGTGATGGGGCTTGCTGTTGGAACAGCAAGCAGCAAAAGGTCATTGCTCAGTCCACCATGGAGGCTGAGTACATGGCTTCTTCCTCCCTGTAAAAGAACTAATCTAGGTCAATTCTTTGTTAGGTGAGCTTGGTCATCTTAAGAGTAGTGTCCAAAAATTGTTTTGTGATAATCAGGCTGCTATTGCCGTTTCTGCCAATCCTAAACATCACTATAAAGCCAAACACATGGACATTAGACTTAGCTTTGTTAGGGAGAAAGTAGAAAACAAGATAATCAGTTTGGAGTATAAACTAGATAGTAAAATGGTACCAGATATGATGACCAAACCTATGCCTTCCCCTAAACTAATTTTATGTCGAAAAGTGTGGTCTTAAAATAAAGAGTGAAAATATAGGGAGAGTAAAAATTAAAGGCTATTTTAGTATTTTCTAGGTTTTGTAAAATGCAGAAAAGAAGCAGAGGCAGTCTGCCTCTAACTCCTCTATCCAGCTCCCACACTTGTCGCAGTCACTGAAAGTTGGAGAGGGAGATAGAGCCATGGCCGCCTATGCTATCCAGACGGGGACAAGCATTAGACTGGTAAATTTACTAAATAGTTATTGACGGACCCGAGATTTGAACCTGGTACCTGCTGTCCGTCAGAGCCAACGGTAGCCGGTAGCCTTGGCCAATTAGACTAGGATCAAGGTTATACGATATATGGTTTGATAATTACATACATATGTACACGTAGGCTATTTCATTTAACGCGATATTTGGGCAAAGATACAATTTGTAATGTACGGCGTAAGAAACATCCAAAACAGATACCACACACTTTGTTTCGAAGGCGAAACAAATATCGCTCAAGTATTTATAACAGCTACGATTGAAATCTGGTTTAATCAGACGGTCGCGAAGCATGCTGAGATCGCGAAATAGGTTTTCAGCGATTTGCGGTCAACGTCACATCGATTGACACGTAGCACAACCATATTGGAATACGGCATCTCCGGGGATTACGAAACGAATCCAAAAATGACATGTGTCGACTTGTTGGCCATGTCGTACAATGGCCATACAAAAAGTACACCGGCACCTGTACCTTTTTGTACGATACAGTTTTATGATTTATGTCGTACTTCAGTAGATAGAGTTTTAGAGAGAGAGAGGACTTAGAAAAATTTGATAGATTGGACCCTCTCACCCAAAGAGCTTCAGTACAAAAGGTCAACTTTGACCCTTCATAACTAACTGCTCAGGGGAGCAAATTCAAAGATTCTTTTTGATACCGACTCAGGGGAGTCATACTTTCACAAGGGTGAAGGTGGTAAGATTTTTTTTATGCCATGGTCGTAGTTATTCTTGCTGAAACAAAAAGGGGTCAGGGTTTTCCTAGAGGCTTCGTGTGAGCTGTCTACTCTGAGGACCTATGGAGGTCTTAGAGTTACAAGTCCCCACATGGTTAAGGTGGCAGCCCTTGAATTCAGTAGCCACGCCAAGCCAATGAATCAATTATTGCGAAAGGACCAAGAGTGGCAGTTGGCGGAAGAACAACAGACTATTTTCCAATGCGTGAAAGATTCCCTCAAACAGCATCCTGTGCTCCGGATGCCAGATCACTGTTGATATTTGAGTATTTTTTAGGTCTGTTTTATGATAGGAAAACAGCAGAGGCAGTCTGCCTCTAACTCCCCTCTCCTAGCCCCCACACTTGTTCTAGTCACTGAAGGCTGGACAAGGGATATAGAGCCATGGCTGCCTAGGTCCTCTAGAGAAGACATGGAATAGAATGGGTAGATTTACCAAAAAGACAGTTGACGGACCCAGGATTTGAACCTGGAACCTGCCATTTGTCAAGGTAATCGTTAACCGATAGCTTTATCCTATTAGTCTAGGACGACTGCTAAGTACTGTTAGGTTTGATAAACATGTAAATGTTATCAAGTAGATCAATTCATTTAACTAGACAAATTGATTCCTAGTACATAGAAACAGTTCAAATATAGTACGATCTTATGTACATTACGAAAAGGATACCGCGCATTTGTTTCGACCGCGAAACAAATACCGCGTACCCATTTTCAGCGGTTAGAATTAAAATCGGTTTTGATCGGACGACCGCGATTGGCACCGCGATCGTGGAATAGGTACTTTTGGCGTTTTACAGTCATTGCCACCTCGAGTGACACGTGGCACGACAACATTGGATTGCGTCAACTTCGAAGATTACACGAACAAATCCGGATATGACATGTGTGGCCATTTTGACCATGTCGTACAACGGACGTACTGAAAGTACACCAACCGCTGTACTTTTATGTACGACACATTAATTTGATTGGTCATGTACGTCAGTAGTGGGGGTTTAGACAGAGAGATAGAACTTAGAAAAATTAGTAGATAGACACCTCTCTTCGAGAGAGCACCTGTACAAAAGGTCATCTTTGACCATTAATAACTACCAATTTACTTGACCATTTTCAGTGATTCTTTTTTCACCGGACTCACGGGAGTCCAGGCTACACAATGGTATAGTCAGTCAACGTTTTGGCTTCCAAGGTGGCTGCATTTCTAAGGGAAAGTCAAAGTGGGTGAATGTGTCTAAAACTCATATTCTAACTTTGCATTCTGTGGAGGAACGGAGCACACAGATAGTCTTATTTCACAAGGGTGAAGCTATAATGGGTTTTTGATTGTCAAGGGGTCAGTCATTTGGGTTTATATCAACTTGGAGTCGGCACTATCTAGAGTAGCTTCTTTTGGATCTGCAATTTCTTTGGGCAATAGAGCACACAGAGTTTAAATCACCAGCGACCTTTCCTCTTTTATAGTGATTGGAGCAGTTTCGTATTGGGAGTAGTTTTGGCTCAATTGGACGATGCATGGGCTGAGTACGTAGTGGCATTCGCAAGCCGGAGTAGTAATAGAGCCGAGGAGAATTACAACTGTTTCTATAGGGAATTACTCGCTGCACTATGAGCCATCCAGCATTTCAAGCCTTACCTCTATGGGGTGCACTTCACCCTTATTACAGATCACCAACCCCTCAAATAGAGAATGGAGAATGGTAAGTTGACCAGCAAGCTGGCTAGATGGGTTCTCATGTTGCAGCTATTCGATTTCAACATCATCCACCGAGCCGGGAAGATCCATGGGAATGCAGACGAACTCACCAGGAATCCAGACCCTTCCACTAGAGACTCTACAAGGGCTCGGCACAATGAGGACCCTGAGCTCAGCCTATAACTTATCCGAGCTTCCTCTGCCTTTATTTGGAAGCCTCGAGGTGAAGGGGAACTACAAACTTTTGCTGCAGACGTGGAAGGGCAGGCTCCCATAAGAGTTGGCCGCAGGGATATTTGGAATGACCCCGATTCCCTTCAATTGAACCAGAAAGGTTCCCCTCTTTCCCACCTGGTCGAAATTCACTTGCCCCGTGTTCAGACCCAGATGGCGGCATATGAGTGGTACCGAGGCATTCTTCTCATGAAATAGGTCGATGGGACGAGGAAAGTGGTTCCTTCTCTGACAGATCGTGGAATCCTCATTGTTCATCTTCACCAGCAATGCGAGCACTTTGGATAGAAACAGACCACCTCACTAGTCACAGGGTCCTACTGGTGGCATGGATTGCAGGCCCAGGTAAATCGTGTGGTGCAGACGTGCCTTTATTTTGACTGGGTGAAAGTTGCTTTTGACCGAAAGGGTGGAACGGAACTTCACTCCCTCCCCATCCGGGGGATGTTTTACAGATGGTCACTATATCTGCTGGGACTACTTCCAACCAGCCGGAGGGGAAACCATTTTGTCTTGGTAATGATTAAACACTTCTCCAAATAGATCGAATTGGTGGTTCTCCCCTGGAAGGAGTCCAAAGCAATGGCGGACGCATTGTTACAAGAAGTGTTGTCCCAATTTCGAGCACCAGCCAAAGTTCTGACTGATCACACGTCCGAGTTTGCCAGAGAATTTTCTAACCTTCTAGAGAAGTGCCTCATTGACCACTGGTTGACCAGCCGAGACCACCCCTAAGCCGACGGCTTGGCAGAAAGGTGCGTACAGACTGTGAAACAGTCACTACGGAAATATGCAGTGGATAAGGATGTGGGGGAATGGGACAAACGAGTGCATTGGATTGCCATGGGATACAGATTTAGTAGGCAGGCCTCCCTCCATTCTTATAGCCCTTACTTCATTCTCTTCAGCCAACATCCCATCCTACTTGGAGCTGCATCAACTCAGGCGGTTTTACTTTCATAGATGGACAACCAAGGGACTGTGGAGAAACTGATTGCCGACAAGGCCAACTTATTTAATCGGGAAATACCTCTAACTATGGGCAATTTACGGGCTGCTCAACACAAGGACCAGCTTTGGTATTCCCAACGCAAGAGCGGCAATTATGTCCCTCGGCTACAGCGATTCATGCCCGAGGATTTTGTGTATCGCATGCAATAGAAGAAGGACACTTTGGATATTTCAACCGGACAAGTGATTCTAAAAGTAGTGGAGGTCTCTAACAAAGGGGTTCTGACCTTCGAAGGGAAAGATGGCCGCAAAATTAAGGAGAATCAGATCAATGTGGCTCCTTGCCATCTACGAGGGCTAGAACAAAAACCCGCTTTCCACCTCACTTACTTTGGAGATCCGCCCTCCTGTTCCTCTGCCTGCGATGTGTCCTCCTCACCCGGCCTCCTGTTGGTGTGTGAACATTGTCACCAGAGGTGGCATGACTTCTGCCCGCCGCTTGTAAAAATTGATGGTTTCTTTTTAGTATTTACTAGGTCTAAAATATAATGCAGAAAAGAAGCCAAGACAATGTGCCTCTAACTCCTCTCTTCAACTCCCACACTTGTTGCAATCACTCAAAGTTGGAGAAGAAGCTAGAGCCATGGTTGCGTATGTTATCAAGTGATTTACGGGTAGAAGATTAGTTGATATACGGGTAGTAGATTAGTTGATTTACAAAAAGAATACCTGTCGGAACCAGGATTTGATCTCGATACCAACCTTCCCTCAAAGCTGCTAGAAGCCGCTAGCTTTAACCGTTTAGTCTAAGACTAGTGTTAGGTCATATGAGGTTTGATAAAGCTATAAAAGTTTCCACGTCCACTAATTCATTTAAAGGTAACTATTTACTAGATACATAGATTTGGTTATATTAAATACGGATTAAGGTAAGGAGAAGAAACAAGTACCCCGCATTTGTTTCGATAGTGAAACGAATACCGCGCAGGTATTTATGACGCCTAAGATTGAAATCTGCATTTAATCAAACAGTCGGAATGAATGCCCAGATCGCAGAAGTGGATTTCGGCGGTTCGTGGTCATCGCCATATCGGATGACACGTGGCACGATGACATTGGATTTTGGCATCTCCAAGGATTACGGAAACAAATCCGGATATGACATGTGTCGACTTTTTGGCCATGTCGTACAATGTCCGTACAAAAAGTACACGGGCACCTGTACTTTTTTGTACGACACAGTAATATAATTGGTGTCGTACATCAGTAGATAGATTTTTAGAGAGAGATAGGACTAAGAAAAATTTGGTAGATATGACCCTCTCTCCCAAAGAGCTTCTGTACAAAAGGTCAACTTTGACCCTCCATAACATACTGATCAGGAGAGCAAATTCAAAGATTCTTTTTGTTATCGACTCAGGGGAGTCTTTTTTTTACAGGGGTGAGGGTGATCATAGTTTTTGTCTACCACGGTGGTAGTTATTCTTGGTGAAACACAAAGGGATCAAGGTTATCCTAGAGGCTTCTTGCAAGCTGCCTTTTCTGAAGACGTATGGAGGTCTCAAAGTTGCAAGTTATGGGCCCACACTCTAGGGTACCCAATGGAACTGGCTTCATATACCAGGAAATAATGATGACAAGAGCTCTATACGAGAAAAGTTTTTGGGGGATAGTGAGTGGACGAGTGGGGGGTCCATCAAGTCTTGGCATCCCTCTAAGGTTTCGAGGAGGCAGATTCACCAGGAAAGCAGATTCATCTCCGACAGAGGAGACAAAGAAAGAGGAGGTGGTGGACAAAAGAAAGGAGAAGGAGACGACCACACCAATAGCAACTAGTTCGGCATTCATGTCACCTATTCTGAGGAACGAGGAGAATGATAGTGATGCCGAAGACTTCAGCAATATGGAGGCAAAGCACTTTATTCTCCGCCATCTTACTCTAGGGCTTGCATCTCCTCATTTGCAGGTAGAGAGGGCATCCGATATGTGGGTGGCTCTCATAGAGATGTATCAAAGTGGTACGATTCAGCAACAACAGTTGGCTGATCAGAAAATTAAGGAGTATATATACAAAGGGGGGAAGATGATGGATTTTTGCAATGAGCTTGCTACACTTTTCATGGAACTAGAGAGTGTGCTGAAAAAGTATTTACTGAAAAAGGAAAAGGTTAATTGTTTACTAATGAAGTTACCCGATGAGTTCGAGAACATAGTCAACCGTGTGCAAGGCTTAGCGGACTCAAGGTGGATATGGAACTCAGTGGTACGGATGTTTCTCGTTCAGGAGAATACAATTGGGATCCGAAGGGGAGGAAAGAGTGGGCAAGCCTAGGCAGGTCGGACCGATTGGAGGAACAAGGATTCGCGGAAACCGGTCGGAAATTACGGAGGGGGGGGGGGGCAGAAAAAATTAGACCGACGAGTTCAGACAATGGGCTCCCAAGGGTATATGTCATTTTTGTAAAAAACCACGGCACTATATGGTGGAGTGCACAAAGTTGACCGAGCTTCGTTTAAAGGAGGGGCAGATCAGTGGAACCCCGAGAGAAAAGAAAAAGGCCCTTATGACATAGGTACATGAGGTGGAATCCAAAGACGAGGATGTTGAGCTCCTATTGGTAAAGAGTTGGAGGCTACATACGAGGTCGAAATTCCACGAAAGCAGAAATGTGCTTTCGGTGGATTGAAAGGTGAAGCAAACTGGATTGTAGATTCAAGTGCCTCCATGCACATGTGTAAGGATAAACACCTGTTCACTAAGATAAGAAAGATTCCCACAGTAGAGATAGACTACGGGGATGGGAGGATAGTCAAACTACTCTTGTAGGATCGGTAGATCTAAAAGTGTTATTAGAAGGAAAGACATCCATAGTTACATTCTCTAAAGTATTGTTTATTCCGGAGCTGAACAAAAACCTCATCTCTACGTCGGTATTAGATGATAAGGGTTTTGATACTTGCACTAGGAAAGGAGTCTTTACTGCTAGTTTTGAGGAGGAAGTTTATTTTACTGTTGAAAAAGGTAGCCAAGGGATGTTCAGGCTGATTTTAAGTAATGAAACAAAGAAACTTTATGATGTTGGTGTTCATGAAATAATGTTGTGGCATAAGAGGCTTGGGCATGTGAATCTAGATAAGTTAAGAGAGATGAAAAAGATGGGATTGGTGGAAGGGATTCAGTTTGGTGAAAGTGAGAATCTAAGTAATTGTAGTGGATGTGCTCAGAGTAAAGCACACAAGTTACCCTTCCCAAAAACTACCACTTATAAGAGAGAAAAGATTCTAGATTTAGTACACAAAAATATTTGGGGGCCGGCCAGAGTGCCATCACCCGGGGGGAAGAGATTTATGATGACTATCACAGATGATTGGTCTCGGTATTCCAGGGTGTATTTTTTGAAAAACAAGTCAGAGCTCAGGAATGTTTTAGACAATATATAGCATGGAGCGAAAAACTCCATGAAACTCCAATCAAGAGAGTAAGGAGTGACAATGGTGGAGAGTATACTTCTAACCAGCTTGAGGATTTTATGAGGGAAGATGGAGTCCAACACCAAAAGAAACATAGAACAGAATGGGGTAGCTGAAAGATTAAATAGAACACTAAGTGATAGTGCTAGAAGTATGATGTCAGATAAGAAGATAGGAAAAAGGTTTTGGGTAGAAGCAATGAACTGTGCTAATTATCTCAAAAATAGAGTTCTTACTCCAGCTATAAAAGGTCAAACACCTTATGAGAGATGGACCGGACGGAAACCAGACTTATCTCATTTAAAGGTTTTCGGCAGTCAACAGATCGATCTAATTAGAAGCTAGATCCTAAAGGAAAACCGGGGTACCTATTAGGATATGATGAGGATGTTAAAGGATATAGAGTTTATGATCTAATAAGGGAAGATATAATCTTAGTAAAACGTCTAATAGCTATGGATGAAGAAAAGTGTGTGGATCCCTTCAAGTATACAAAGTCAGTACAAATCATATTTGAATCAAAAAAATCCGATGACTTTGACCTTCTTAACTATCCGGGTTTTAGAGAAGATGACATTCTTATAGGTACAAATCAGACTGAAAAGAACTCGGCTACGGAAACTCCAGTGACAACTCTACCCGTAGCGGAAAACATGGTGGAATTTGATTCGAAATCAAAGGACATGGGAGAAGCCGAGATTGTTTGGAAGAACCCACGAGAACCATCTATTCCAACCAGATATTTTGAGGGAGGAAAGAGATGTAGCAAAACGTTGCAAGAAAAATAGGTTAATAACAAGGTAACAAAACTATCTCATCAAGATGAACCTCAGACTTCTAGAGAGGCGATGACTTGTCCAGAAAGGAACCGGTGGAAGACAACCATCAATGAGGAGATAGCCTCAATTATGGCAGCCGATACTTGGGAGCTAGTGGATTGTCCACCTAACCGAAAACCAATCGGTTATAAGTGGGTGTTCAAATTATAATTGAACCCAGATAACACCATTGAGCGTTACAAAGCTCGGTTAGTGGCAAAAGGATTTACAAAGAAAGAAGGAATTGACTACGAGGAAAACTTTGCCCCGGTGGTCAGATTTCCCTCCGTCAGCATACTTCTCAGTCTGGCAGCAACCGAAGACATGGAGGTGCACCAGATGGATATCAAGATAGCCTTTTTACATGGAGAATTGGAAGAGGAGATCTTCATTCGACAATCCGAAGGATTTGTGGAGGAAGGAGAGGAGAGTAAGGTATGCCGGCTAATTAAATCTCTTGATGGTTTTAAACATGCGCCTCGACAGTGGAATAAGAAGCTTGATGAGTTTCTTACCGGTCTGGGATATATTCGGATCAGCTCAAATCACTCAATCTATGTTTTTGAAGATGAGGGAGGTGTTATTTTTATTGCAATTTATGTTGATGATTTGCTTGTTTTAAATAAATCAATGGAAAAATTTAATAAACTTAAAACCGATCTTAAGGGGAGATTTGAGATGAAAGATATGGGCGAGGCAAGATATATTTTGGGAGTTCAAGACGAAATATACCGAGAAAGAAAGATTATAAGATTGACTCAAAAGGAAGCAATAGGGAACATGTTGGAAAAATTTTAGATGGATAAGGCTAATAGTTCTACAACTCCAATGGAGTTAAAGAAAGGAAGTGAGGGGAGTTAGGAAGAAGGAGTAATAGTCTTAGACAAGGAATTAAGTCCTAAAAAACAGAAGTTCATGCAGACTATTCCTAACATGAAGGTAGTGGGAAGCCTAATCTATTTTATGAATTGTACCCGGTCAGATTTAGTTGCAGCTGTAGGAGTGCTGAGTAAAAGTCTAAATGCTCCCACTAACAGGGATTAGGAGGCGGCTAAGAGAGTCCTTAGATAGTTGATAAGAACTAGGGATCTATGGTTGCATTAGGGTGGGGAGAATACTGACATCACTACTTGTGATGGCAATACTGGTGATGCTCCGATGAGGAGATGTATTTCTGGATATGTATTATATGTGGGTGATGGGGCTTGTTGTTACAGTAGTTAACATCAAAAGGTTATTGCTCAGTCCACCATGGAGGCTGAGTATATGGCCTCTTGCTCTGCTGTAAAAGAATTAATGTGGGTCAAGTCTTTGCTTTGTGAGTATGGTTACCTTAAGAGTGGTGTGCATAATTTTTTTTGTTATAATCAGGGAGCAATCATTATTTTTGACAATCCTAAACATCATTTTAAAGCCAAACACATAAACATTAGACTCAGCTTTGTTAGAGAGAAAGTAGAAAACAAAATAATCAGTTTAGAGTACCGACCAGATAGCGATATGGTAGCATATATGATGACCAAACCTGTGCCTTCACCTAAGCTATGTTTCTGCAGGGAGAAGTGTGGTCTGAAATTAAAGAGTAACAAGAAAATAAAGGGAGTGTAGAAATTTATGGTTCTTTTTAGTATTTTCTAGGTCTAAAATATAATGCAGAAAAGAAGCCGGGGCAATATGCCTCTAACTCCTCTCTTCAACTCCCACACTTGTTGCAGTCATTGAAAGTTGGAGAGGAAGCTAGAGCCATGGCTGCCTATGCTATCAAGTGATTTACGGGTAGAAGATTAGTTGATATACGGGTAATAGATTAGTTGATTTACAAAAAATACCTGTCGAAACCAGGATTTCATCCTGGTACCTAATTTCTGTCAAAGCTGCGAGTAACCGGTAGCTTTAGCCGTTTAGTCTAAGACTAGTGTTAGGTCATATGAGGTTTAATAAAGCTATAAATGTTTCCACGTCGACTAATTCATTTAACGGTAACTATTTACTAGATACATAGATTCGGTTATATAAAATACGGATTAAGGTACGGAGAACAAACAGATACCGCACATTTGTTTCGATAGCGAAACGAATACCGCGCTGATATTTATGACGGCTAAGATTGAAATCTCCATTTAATTGGACTCCCGGAATAAATGTGAAGATCGTTGAAGAGGATTTCGGCGGTTTGTGGTCATCGCCACATTGGGTGACACGTGGCACCATGACATTGGATTTTGGCATCTCCAAGTATTACGGAAACAAATCCGGATATGACATGTGTTGACTGTTTGGCCATGTCGTACAATATCGTACAGAAAGTACACGAGCACCTATACTTTTCTGTACAACAGAGTAATATGATTGATGCCGCACATCAATAGATAGATTTTTAGAGAGATATAGGACTTCGAAAAATTTGGTAGATAGGACCCTCTCTCCCATAAGGCTTTTGTACAAAAGGTCAACTTTGACCCTCCATAACTTACTGCTTAGGGGAACAAATTTAGAGATTCTTTTTGCTATCGACTCAGGGGAGTCTTGCCTTTACAAGGGTGAAGGTGATAAGAGTTTTTGTCTGCCAAGGTGGAAGTTAATTTTGCTGAAACACAAAAGGGTCAAGGTTATCCTAGTGGCTTCTTCCAAGCTGCCCTTTCTAAGGACCTATGGAGGTCTCAGAGTTCCACCGCTGACTTCGGAGGCTCGCTCTCAACCTGCACATCCGTGGTTCTATGGGGACTACGAATTTGGCTGCTAATTTGTCTTATCCTCTTAGTCACGCGGGACAATGAGGGGGGGGGGAATTGGGGGGGTACAGGGTATTTTTGTTTTTCACTTGCTCCCTCATTATTACCTATGCATATCCATGGGAGGGAAGGGAGAGAGAAGGGCATGTGCAATTCTGTGTCCTCCATTGGACTACAGAATACAGGAAGCCTCTAGATAGTATTTAACTAACCCACTTTAAGCCAAGACCATTGCTGCCCAAGAAGGCAAACTGACAATTTGACTGCACCCCTGTGCAGCCTGGACTCCCGTGAGTCCGTAGCAAAAAGAATCACTGAAAACGGCCAACCAGCCGATAAGTTATGAGCCGGCAAAAAATGCCAATTTATACAAAGCTCTCTTAGAGAGAGAGGTGTCAAAATTTCCTAAGTCCTAAATCTCCCTCACAACCCCTATCTACTAAAGTACGAACCAATCATATTACTGTAAAGTACAGAAAGGTACTACGGCCGATGTCCTTTCTGTAAGGCCGGTGTACGACAAGGCTACTGAGTGGACGCGAGTCATTTTTCCACTCGTTCGTATATTCTCCGGAATTCTCGCGACCGAATGTCATCCTTCCACGCGGCGCCACGTCATGCCACGTCCATAAAATCCAAAGTGACCATTCCGCGATCTCGGCGATGACGTGCGCCGTCGGATTAAATCCGACATTAAATGTCGACCGTTTAAAACAAATGTCCGTTTCATTTGTTTCGTGCGAAATGACGCTCGCACTAAACCTTAACAAGTTCTATGTTCGTTTCGTCCATATTACAGTTAAATCATTTTAGTATAATACAATAGTTTAAATATGAATGAAACCCTATATCATCTAACGGACTTCTAAGACAGACTGGTTTAGAGCTAACGGCTACGCCGCGCTCTACCGGTCGGGGGTTCGAGTCTTGCCGGACTCAACCATTTGTTGAGAGTGACTTAAGTCACTCTTTAGTCCTTCCTATGGAGCTTAGGCAGCCATGGCTCCATCGCTCTCTCTCTCCTTCAGTGACTACAACAAGTATGGGGGAAAAAGAGAAGAGATGGAGGCAGGCTGTCATCATTTTCTATATATGTTTCCGCTAATGTAATTTAGACCTAGAAAATACAAAAACTACATATTTCAGCACTCCCCTTATTTTCTAGTCTATTTTTAATTTTTCTTTTAATCCACATTTTTCCCTACAGTATTTTAACTTTGGTGAGGGCAGAGGTTTGGTCATCATGTCCGCTACCATTTCCTCATCAGATCTATATACAAGATTCACTATTTTATTCTCAACTTTTTCTGTTACAAAACTTGATGTTATGTCCATATGTTTAGCCTTAAAATGATGTTTTGGATTGGCTGCAATTGCTATGGCCGCTTGATTATCACAAAACACTTCATGCACTCCCTCCTTCATATACCCCAGTTCTTGCAGCAAGGACTTGACCCACATCAACTCTTTCACAGCAAAACAAGAGGCCATGTATTCAGCCTCCATAGTGGATTGAAACAACCACCTTTTGTTGCTTACTGCTCCAACAGCATGCACCTTCCCCAACATACAACACATACCCAGAAGTGCATCGTCTCATAGGTGCGTCCCTATAACTAGCATCACTCCTTGTAGTGATGTCAGTGTGCTCCCTTCCCAAATGCAACCATAACTCTCTGGTTCCTACCAGATATCTCATGACTCTCTTGGCTGCCTCCCAATCCCTCTTTCTAGGATCATTAAGACTCTTACTGAGTACCCCAACTGCTGTCGCTATGTCCGGCCTGGTACAATTCATAAAATAGATTAAACTTCCTACGACCTGTCTATAAGGGATAGTCTTCATAAACTCTCTCTCTTCTGTACTCATTTGATCATGTAAGATCATCACTTCTCCTTCTACACTCCCATCACTTACTTTTTTCAAGTCCATGGGAGTGGTACAACTGTTAGCATTTTCCATCTAGAATTTCTCAAGCATATTACCTATTGCTTCTTCCTGAGTAAGTCTGATAATCTTCTTCCCCCTATCTCTCTCCATTTGAATCCCCAAAATATATTTTGCCTCCCCTAAATCCTTCATATCAAATCAGCTTCTAAGATCTGTTTTTAACTTATTGATATTTTCCAAGGATTTACTCAACACAAGCAGATCATCCACATAAATTGCAATAAAAAATGACACCATTCTCATCTTCAAACATATAGATAGAATGGTCAGAGCTGATACGGATATATCCCAGACTGGTAAGAAACTCATCTAGTTTCTTATTCCACTGTCGGGGAGCCTGCTTCAATCCATATTAGGACTTTATAAGCCAGCAGAATTTGCTCTGTTCTCCTTCTTCCATGAACCCCTCGGGTTGTCTCATGAAAATTTCTTCCTCTAACTCACCATTAAAAAACGCAGTCTTGATGTCCATCTGGTGGATTTCCATGTCTTCCGCTGATGCGAGGCAGAGGAGAATCCTTACTGATGGGAACCGAACAACTGGAGCAAAGGTCTCCTCATAGTCAATCTGTAGAAATTAATGGTTTTAAGTATTTTCTAGGTCTGAATAGAAAGAAAGAAGCCGAGGCAGTCTACCTCTAACTTCTCTCTCCAACTCTCAAACTTGTCGCAGTCACTGAGAAATTGGAGAGGAAGCTAGAGCCATGGCTACCTAGGCTATCCTGAGGTTTACGCGAAATTTATATTAGTTCGGGTTTATTTATTTAAAAGGTATGTGCCGGCGGCAAGAATTGATCCTTCTACCTACCGGCCAGCAGACAGGATTAGCCGGTAGCCTTAGCCGTTAAGTCTAGGAGTCATAATACGTAGTATATAGTTTGATAGTTATTTAAATAGGTACACGTACGATTATTCATTTAACTATAATAGATTACGGGATACATAGATCCGGTAATATATAAAGAACGGATTACGGTACGGACTATAAATCAATACTGCGCATTTGTTTCGTAAATGAAACAAATACCGCACATGTATTTATTACGGCTACGATTAAATTAGATTCTCATCGGACGGCCGCAATTAGTGCCGAGATCGCGGAGGAAGTTTTCGGCGGTTTGTGGCCATCGCCACATCGGATGACGCGTGGCGAAATTTCGTTGGATCGTGGAATCCCCGGAGATTATGGCATCGAATCCGGATATGACATGTGTCGACATTTAGGCCTTGTCGTACAATGTCCGTACCTAAAGTACACCGGCAGCTGTACTTTTGCGTACGGAACTCAATTCTGATTGGTTCCGTACATCAGTAGATAAAGTCTGTGAGAGAGATAGGACTTAGAAAAATTAGGAGATAGGACCCTCTCTCCCAGAGAGCTTCTGAACAAAACGTCAACTTTGACCCTCCATAACTTACTGCTCAGGGGAGCAAATCCAGAGATTCTTTTTGCTATCGACTCAGGGGAGTCTTGTCTTCACAGGGGTGGAGTTGGTCAGAGTTTTTGTCTCTCAGGGTGGCAGATATTTTTGCCGAAACACAAAGGGGTCAGGGTTATCCTAGAGGCTTCTTGGAAGCTGTCCACTCTGAGGACTTATGGAGGTCTCAGAGTTTCAGGTTATGGGCCCACCCTCTAGGGTACCAATCTTTAATGGAACTGGCTTCATATACTGGGAAAGTATGATGATAGGAGCTCTATGCAAAAAAAGGTTTTGGGGGATAGTGAGTGGACGATTGGGGCGTCCATCAAGTCTTGGAATTCCTCCAAGGTTTAAAGGAAGCAGATTCACCAGGAAAGAGGATTCACCTTCAACGGAGGAAACAAAGGAAGGAGAGGTGGTGGACAAAGGAAAGGAGAAGGAGGCGACCACACCAATAGCAACTGGTTTATCATTCATGTCACCTATTCCGAGGAACGAGGAGAATGATACTGAAACCTGGGACTTCAACAATATGGCGGCAAAGCACTTCATCCTACGCCATCTCACTCAAGGACTTGCATGTCCTCATTTGCAGGTAGAGAGGGCATCCGATCTTTGGATGGCTTTCATAGAGATGTACCGAAGTGGTACGATTCAGCAACAACAGTTGGCTGATCAGAAAGTTAAGGAGTATGTATACAAAGGGGGAAATATGTTGGATTTTTGCAATGAGCTTGCTACACTCTTCATGGAGCTAGAGAGTGCGGGAAAAGTTTTTAGTGAAAAAGAAAAGGTTAACTGTTTACTAATGAAGTTACCTGATGAGTTCGAGAACATAGTCAACCGTGTGCAGGACTTGCCGAACTCAAAGTGGATATGGAACTCAGTGGTAGGGATGATTCTCGTTCGAGAGAATACGATTGAGATCCGAAGGGGAGGAAAGAGTGGCCAAGCCTTGGCAACAGCGACCGATTGGAGGAACAAGGATTCCCGGAAACCAGTCGGAAACTATGGGGGTAGGGAGCAGAAAAAACAGGTTGACGAGTTCGAACCAAGGGCTCCCAAAGGTTTATGTCATTTTTGTAAGAAACCGGGGCACTATATGGCAGAGTGCACTAAGCTAACCGAGCTTCGGTTAAAGGAGGGGCAGACCGGTGGTACCCCGAGAGGAAAGAAAAAGGCCCTTGTCACACAGGTACTTGAGGCGGAATCCGAGGACGAGGACGATGAGCTCCTTTTGGATGAGGAGTTGGAGGCGAAAACTGAGGTTGAAATTCCACGAAGGCAGAAATGTGCTTACGGCGGATTGAAAGGTGAAGCAGGCAGGATTATAGATTTAGGTGCCTCAATGCACATGTGTAAGGATAGGCACTTGTTCACTAAGATAAGAAAGATTCCCACCGTAGAGATAGAGTACGGGGATGGGAGGATAGTCACCACTACTCTTGTAGGATCGATAGATCTGAAAGTGTTAGTAGAAGGAAAGACATCCATATTAACATTCTCCGATGTATTGTTTATCTCGGAACTGAACAAAAACTTTATCTCTACATCTGTATTAGATGATAAGGGTTTTTTTACTAGCACTAGGGAAGGAGTCTTTACTGCTAGTTTTGAGGAGGATGTCTATTTCATTGCTGAGAAAGGTAGCCATGGGATGTTTAGGCTGATCTTAAGTAATGAAACGAAGAAACTTTATTATGCTGGTGTTCATGATATTATAATGTGGCATAAGAGGCTTGGGCATGGGAATCTAGACAAGTTAAGAGAGATGAAAAAGATGGGAGTGGTGGAAGGGATTCAGTTCAGTGAGAGTGATGATATAAGTGATTGTAGTGGGTGTGCTCAAGGTAAAGCACACAGATTACCCTTCCCTAAAACAGCCACCTACAAGGGAGAAAAACTTCTAGATTTAACACACACAGATATTTGGGGACCGCCTAGAGTGCCCTCACCGGGGGGGAAGAGATTTATGATGACTATAACTGTTGATTGGTCTCGGTATTCCCGGGTGTATTTTTTGAAAAACAAGTCAGAAGCAGAGGACTGTTTTAGACAATATAAAGCATGGAGCGAAAAACTCCATGAAACTCCAATCAAGAGAGTAAAGAGTGACAATGGTGGAGAGTATACTTCTAACCAGTTTGAGGATTTTTTGAGGGAAGATGGGGTTCAACACCAAAAGACAGTTCGAGAAAATCCGGAACAGAATAGGGTAGCTGAAAGGTTAAATAGAACACTAAGTGATAGTGCTAGAAGTATGTTGTCGGATAAGAAGATAGGAAAAAGGTTTTGAACAGAAGCAATGAACTGTGCTAATTACCTCAAAAATAGAGTTCTTACTTCAGCTATAAAAGATCAAACACCTTATGAGAGATGGACAGGCCGAAAACCAGACTTATCTCATTTAAAGGTTTTCGGCAGTCAAGTGTTCAGTCTATATACTGATCGGTCCAATTGGAAGCTAGATCCTAAAGGAAAACCGGGATACTTATTAGGATATGATGAAGATGTTAAAGGATATAGAGTTTATGATCTAAAAAGGGAAGATATAATCTTAGAAAAGCATCTAGTAGTTATGGATGAAGGAAAGTCTGTGGATCCCTTCAAATATACGAAGTCAGTAAAAATCAGATTTGAGTCAGAAAATTCCGATGACTTTGAGCTTCCTAACTATCCAGGTTTTAGAGAAGATGACACTCTTGCAGGAACAAATCAGACCGAAAAGGACTCGGCTGTGGAAACTCCAGTGATAACTCTACTCGAAGCGGAAGACGTGGTGGAAATTGATTCGGAATCAAGGGATAGGGGAGAAGCCAAGTTTGTTCGAAAGAATCCACGAGAACCATCTATTCCGGCCTCAGATTTTGAGGGCGGGAGGAGAAGTAGCAAAAGACTGCAAGAAAAACAGGTTAATAACAAGGTAACAAAACTATCTCATCAAGATGAACCTCAAACTTATGGAAAGGCGATGACTTGTCCAGAAAGAAATCGGTGGAAGACAGCCATCAATGAAGAGATGGCCTCAATTATGGCAGCCGATACTTGGGAGCTGGTGGATTGTCCACCTAACCGAAAACCAATCGGTTGTAAGTGGGTTTTCAAATTAAAACTGAACCCAGATAACACAATCGAGCGCTACAAGGCCCGACTAGTGGCAAAGGGATTTACACAAAAGGAGGGAATTGACTACGAGGAAACCTTTGCCCCGGTGGTTAGATTTCCCTTCGTCCGCATACTTCTCAGCCTGGCAGCAGCGGAAGACATGGAAGTGCACCAGATGGACATCAAAACAGCCTTTTTGCATGGAGAATTGGAAGAGGAGATCTTTATGTGACAACCCGAAGGGTTTGTGGAAGAAGGAGAGGAGAGTAAGGTATGCCGGCTGATTAAATCTCTTTATGGTTTGAAACAGGCGCCTCGAGAGTGGAATAAGAAGCTTGATGAGTTTCTTACCGGTCTAGGATATATTCGGATCAGCTCAGATCACTCAATCTATGTTTTCAAAGATGAGGAAGGTTTTATATTTATTGCAATTTATGTTGATGATTTGCTTGTTTTAAGTAAATCAATGGAAAAAAATAATAAACTGAAAATCGATCTTAAGGGGAGATTTGAAATGAAGGATATGGGGGAAGCAAAATATATTTTGGGAATTCAAGTAGAGAGAGACCGAAAAAGAAAAATTATAAGATTGACTCAAAAGGAAGCAATAGGGAACATGCTTGAAAAATTTCAAATGGATAAAGCTAATAGTTGTACAACTCCAATGGAGTTGAAGAAGGGAAGTGAGGGGAGTGAGGAAGGAGGAGTTATAGTCTTAGACGAGGAATTATCTCCTGAAGAACAGAAGTTCATGCAGACTATTCCTTACAGGCAAGTAGTGGGAAGTCTAATCTATTTTATGAATTGTACCCGGCCGGATTTAGCTGCAGCTGTAGGAGTGCTGAGTAGAAGTCTAAATGCTCCCACTAAGAAGGATTGGGAGGCAGCTAAGAGAGTTCTTAGATACTTGATAGGAACTAGGGATCTATGGTTGCATTTGGGTGGGGAGAATACTGACATCACTACTTGGAGTGATGCTAGTTATGGTGATGCTCCAATGAGGAGATGCACTTCTGGATATGTATTATATGTGGGTGATGGGGCTTGCTGTTGGAGTAGCAAACAGCAAAAGGTCATTGCTCAGTCCACCATGGAGGCTGAGTATATGGCCTCTTGCTCTGCTGTAAAAGAATTGATGTGGGTCAAGTCTTTACTTGGTGAACTTGGTCATCTTAAGAGTGGTGTGCAGAAAATATTTTGTGATAATCAAGCAGCAATCGCTATTTCTGCCATCCTAAACATCATTTTAAAGCTAAACACATGGACATTAGACTCAGCTTTGTTAGAGAGAAAGTAGAAAATAAAATAATCAGTTTAGAGTACCGACCAGATAGTGAGATGGTAGCAGATATGATGACCAAACCTGTGCCTTCCCCTAAGCTAATTTTCTGCAGGGAGAAGTGTGGTCTGAAATTAAAGATTGACTAGAAAATAAGGGGAGTGTAGAAATTAATGGTTTTAAGTATTTTCTAGGTCTGAATAGAAAGAAAGAAGCCGAGGCAGTCTACCTCTAACTTCTCTCTCCAACTCTCAAACTTGTCGCAGTCACTGAGAAATTGGAGAGGAAGCTAGAGCCATGGCTACCTAGGCTATCCTGAGGTTTACGGGAAATTTATATTAGTTCGGGTTTATTTATTTAAAAGGTATGTGCCGGCGGCAGGAATTGATCCTTGTACCAACCGGCCGGCAGACAGGAAACAGCCGGTAGCCTTAGCCGTTAAGTCTAGGAGTCATGATACGTAGTATATAGTTTGATAGTTATTTAAATATGTATAGGTACGATTATTCATTTAACTATAATAGATTACGAGATACATAGATCCGGTAATATATAAATTACGGATTACGGTACGGACTATAAATCAATACCGCGCATTTGTTTCGTAAATAAAACAAATACCGCACATGTATTTATTACGGCTACAATTAAATTAGATTCTCATCGGACGGCCGCAATTAGCGCCGAGATTGCGGAGGAAGTTTTTGGCGGTTTGTGGCCATCGCCACATGGGATGACGCGTGGCGAAATTTCGTTGGATCGTGGAATCCCCAGAGATTATGGCATCAAATCCGGATATGACATGTGTCGACATTTAGGCTTGTCGTACAATGTCCGTACCTAAAGTACACCGGCAGTGTACTTTTGCGTACGGAACTCAATTCTGATTGGTTCCGTACATCAGTAGATAGAGTTTGTGAGAGAGATAGGACTTAGAAAAATTAGGAGATATGACCCTCTCTCCCAGAGAGCTTCTGTACAAAAGGTCAACTTTGACCCTTCATAACTTAATGCTCAGAGGAGCAAATTCAGAGATTCTTTTTGCTATCGACTCAAGGGAGTCTTCTCTTCACAGGGGTGGAGTTGGTCAGAGTTTTTGTCTGTCAGGGTGGTAGTTATTTTTGCCGAAACACAAAGGGGTCAGGGTTATCCTAGATGCTTCTTGGAAGCTGTCCACTCTGAGGACTTATGGAGGTCTCAAAGTTTTACAATCCCCTCCTTTTGGGTGAACCCCTTCGCTAACAATCAAGCCTTATATCTTTCAATGGTATTATTTAGGGTTCAGTTTTAGTTTAAATACCCATTTACACCCAATAGGTTTTTTGTCTGGAGGACAATCTGCTAGTTCCCAAGTATTTGCTTCCATGATAGAAGCCATCTCATCATTTATAGCTCTAATCCATCTTTCTTTCTGTGGACTATTCACTGCCTCCGAGTAAGACTGAGGCTCATTAGGGTGAGATAGCTTAGTTACCTTATGAGCGCCTTGTTTTTCCTGTAATCTTTTGCTGCTCCTCCTTCCTCCCTCAAACTCCGAAGCAAGAATGGATGGAAGGCTTGGATTTCTTCTTACTGTCTCATCGGCTCCCCTGTCCATAGAAACCGGTTCTTGGCCCGCTTCTTCTATCTCCTCGAAGTCCATATGAGTATGTGAGGTTTCCGATGAGTCTCCTGTATCTTGGATCTCCCCTGATCTGTTATCACGGTTTCACCCATCTCCCTTTCGGGAACTACCGAGTTCTCCTCACTTTCGGACTCAAATCTGGTCCTTATCTTCTTTGTATATTTGAAGGGGTCAAATGACTTCCCTTCATCCATGACAACTAAGTGTTTGACCAGAATGATATCTTTCTTCGCTAAGTCATAGACTCTATATCCCTTAACATCCTCATCATATCCCACAAAGTATCCAAGTTTTCCCTTAGCATCTAGTTTCTAGTTTTTCCTATCCGTGTCAAGACTGTAAACTTGGATACCAAATACTTTAAGGTGTGAGATATCTGGTTTCCTTCCAACCCATCTCTCATAAGGTGTCACTCCCTTTACAGCTGAGGTAAGGACTCTATTCTTAATGTTGTTGGCACAATTCATTGCTTCTGCCCAAAATCTCTTTCCTATTTTCTTGTCTGCCAACATACTACGTACACTATCTCCTAGTGTTCGATTCAACCTCTCAGCTACCCCGTTTTGTTTCGGTTATATGGTACAGTTTTCTGGTGCTGCACTCCCTCATCTCTCAAATATTCCTCAAACTCGTTAGAGGTATATTCCCCCCCATTATCACTCCTTATCCTTTTAATGGGGGTTTCATGCAACTTCTCACTCCAAGCTTTATATTCTTTGAAGTAAGTTGATGCTTCAGACTTTGTTTTCAGAAAGTAGACTCTAGAGTATCTAGACCAGTCATCAGTTATTGTCATCATAAACCTCTTTCCTCCAACCGAAGGTACTTTTGCAGGCCCCCAAATATCTGTGTGGACTAAATCTAATACTTTCTCACCTCTATATGTGGCGGCTTTGGGAAAGGGAAGTCTGTGAGCCTTACCTTGAGCACAACCACTACAATCATCCATCATTTCATTATCCCCAAACTCAATGCCATCTACTACCCCAAGTTTTTTCATTTCCCTTAACCTATCAAAATGTACATGCCCCAACCGCTTATGCCAAATCATCACCTTAGGAACACCAACATAGTAAGCATTCTTCTTTTCATTACTCAAGTTAAGCCTAAACATTCCTTGGCTATCCTTATTTGCTCTGAAGTAAACTTCATCCCCATACTTAGCTGTAAAGACTCCCTTTCTAGGGAAGGTATCAAACTCTTTGTCATCTAACACAGACGTAGAGACAAGATTTTTACTCAGCTGAGGAATGTAAAGTATATCTGAGAATGTAAGTATAGAAGTCTTACCCTCCACTTAGACTTTCAGATCTACTGATCCCACTAGATTTGTAGTAACCACTCTCCCATCCCCAAACTCTATCTCTACAGTAGGAATCTTTCTTAGCTTTGTGAAGAGTTCTTTATCACGACACATATGCATGGATGCACCTGAGTCGATGATCCATTGTTCCTGTGGAGCTTCCCGAATTGCTCCAAGGGCACACTTCTGCCTCCGAAGGATCTCATTCTCCTCCAGATTCTCGTCAAGAAGAAGCTCCCCATCCTCCTCAGATGACTCATCCTCGGTTTCTCCTGACACTTTTGTAACCACAAGTGCCTTTTTCTTCCCTCCGGAAGAACCCCCTCCAGGGTTTTCTTCGAGCCTCAGCTCCGATAGCTTGACACAATCTGCAATAAAGTGTCCCGACTTTTTGCAATAATGACAAAGACCCTTTGGGGGCCTCTGTCCCCCAGAATTATCTCTTTCCCCTCTATAAGGTATCTTCGGGTCCTTCCCCCATCGGTCCCCTCCTGTTGCTAGAGCTTGAATGCTCTTTCCTCCTCTCCTAATCTTCATTGTGTTTTCCTGCACAAGTATCATCCTGACTACTGTAATCCATTTCCATGAACTATCAGGCATTCTCGTACTCGGTACACTATGTTTTCGAACTCATCTGGTAATTTCATGATATGGGTGTTAACTTTCATTTTCATTGTACCTGTCCACCCGGCACTTTCCATTTCCATATACAAACAAAAAAGATCCTTACAGTAATCTAACATCTTTCCTCCTTTGTAAGTGTAACTCAATAGCTTTTGCTCAGCCAACTGGAGCTCCTGAATAGTTCCAGCTCTATAAATCTCCACCACACTCTCCCACAACTCCTCGGCCTTGTAAATGTGAAGATGAGGAGTGGCCAAACCTTGAGTGAGGTGCCTTAGAATGAAGTTCTTTGCAGCCATGTTTACATCCTCCCACATTTGAGTATCGTTCTCCACGGTCTTCACGGTCGCCGCTCCCGATACTGTGGCAATAGGAGTGAGGGGTGTCTCCTTCCCTTTCTCCTTTTCGGACACACTACTGTCCCCATCATCTGCCTCCTTCGCTGAGGCAGCCGTTGTTGCAGAAAACCTTACTCCCCCAAATCCTGGTGGAGTTCGCGAAGGTGGACGTTTCACTTGTCCACTGACGATACCCCAGTATCGTTTTTCACACAAAGCTCCCATCATCATGGCTTCCCAATAGATGAACCCAGATCCATTAAAGGTTGGCACCCTAGAGGGTGGGCCCATAACCAGCAATTGTGTGTCCTCCATTGGACTACAGAATACAAGAAGCCTCTAGATAGTATTTAACTAACCCACTTTAAGCCTTGACCACTGCTGCCCAAGAAGGCAAACTGACAATTTAACTGCACCCTTGTGCAGCCTGAACTCCCCTGAGTCTGTAGCAAAAAGAATCACTGAAAACGGCCAACCAGCCGATAAGTTATGAGCCGGCAAAAAATGCCAATTTATACAGAGCTCTCTTAGAGAGAGAGGTGTCAAAATTTCCTAAGTCCTAAATCTCCCTCACAACCCCTATCTACTAAAGTACGAACTAATCATATTAGTGTAAAGTACAGAAAGGTACTACGGCCGATGTCTTTTCTGTAAGGCCGGTGTACGACAAGGCTACTGAGTGGACGCGTGTCATTTTTCCACTCGTTTTTATATTCTCCGGAATTCTCGCGACCGAATGTCATCCTTCCACGCGGCGCCACGTCATGCCATGTCCATAAAATCCAAAGTGACCATTCCGCGATCTCGGCGATGACGTGCGGCGTCGGATTAAATCCGACATTAAATGTCGACCGTTTAAAACAAATGTCCGTTTCATTTGTTTCGTGCGAAATGACGCTCGCACTAAACCTTAACAAGTTCTATGTTCGTTTCGTCCATATTACAGTTAAATCATTTCAGTATAATACAATAGTTTAAATATGAATGAAACCCTATATCATCTAACGGACTTCTACGACAGACTGGTTTAGAGCTAACGGCTACGCCGCGCTCTACCGGTCGGGGGTTCGAGTCCTGCCGGACTCAACCTTTTGTTGAGAGTGACTTAAGTCACTCTTTAGTCCTTCCTATGGAGCTGAGGCAGCCATGGCTCCATCGCTCTCTCTCTCCTTTGGTGACTACAACAAGTATGGGGGAAAGAGAGAGGAGATGGAGGCAGGCTGTCATCATTTTCTATATATGTTTCCGCTAATGTAATTTAGACCTAGAAAATACAAAAACTACTTATTTCAACAGCATGGTCACGCATCCGGGGACATATCAACATTTGGGGTGGATTACACGTCTCTCATGCACACCTCCTCGGACATCTCAACTAAACCCCACGGTTCCCAGTCACGCTCGACAGCTGTCAAGCTCGTCTGCATTCTCGTCACATTTCTACTCCTAGGATATCCGGGCCTTATTCCACCATGTACAGAACAAAGCGTACGGGTAAAGGGGAGGACAACCACCCAATTCAGATCCTTGTATTTTCACCTAGGAGCATAACGCACGTTAGTTCACCTCAAACGAAGGTCAAACGACGGAGTTAGTCGGTTGCAACGTTGGCGACTCCATAATATGACATATGTTTTATGTAGCTTTAGTGGAGGGGTACGTTGTGGAAAGTCACGTAACCTTTGGGATTTTCCTATAGATTCTGTTGCTAGCCGTCATTAGGATGTTAGTTCAAACCTAACAGACGGGCAAAGCATTTATTACGTTGGCTCAAAGTTAGGCGTTTTCACGTTAATTCATGACTTTGTTGCCCATTAGTGTACCATAGTAGGACCTTTGGCACAAATCCAGCAGAAGCCAGTCGCTTGACTTTTTGCCTTGAGTGTAGTACAACCTGTTTTGTCTTATGTCATTACGATAACAATTGTTGGCCCTTGATTGGCTTCTAACATTGCTTTGACTTTGGCACCTGCAGTAGGACAAACCTTGGATGTATAATGCACTTGGGGCCGAAGAAGACAGGTTACTTTTTCAGTAGTGTCTTTTGAGAAAACTCCCAGAGAATCCAAGCAACCTTCTTATTGAAGAACTGTTGCATTGTGTCGTGGACTTTGTTGCCATCTTTGTTTTGGATTGTCTTTTGTGGAAATCACAGCTCTGGTGGGTGGTTGGCACTATCCTCTCTTTGAGCGGTTCGGACTTTTGCTATTTGAAACTGAGAAGAGTCTGGTCGGATCTGTACGGCGAAACCGAGGGGTGAGGGAGAATCATATCTGTCTTCGAGGCAATTTGGAGAGGTTTCCTCTTCTGGGTTTTGTCATCGTTGCACTTCAGGGTATGTGAGCTTGCTTCACCATTATCATTGATTTCTATCTTTATTTCTATTCTATAGGGCAAGGTGATATTGTTTAATCCGAAAGAGCCAATTTTTATTGTTTATCTATTTCTGCGTGGGAGTTATTTGCGCACTGTTGTGGTCGTCCTTGGTTTCTGTCCGGAGTTCTTGCGTGCCGGATTTGATGACTCGCATTCCCTTTTCTATTCTTTGGAGAGTGCTCAGGGGTGTAGCATTTAGTGGGTTTAGGGGGGGGTACGAGGTACTTTTCTTTCACTTGCTCCCTCATTATTACCTATGTATATCCTTGGGAGGGAAGGGACAGAGAAGGGCATGGTCACGTATCCGGGGACGCATCAGCATTTGGGGTGGATGGCACATCTCTCATGCACACCTCCTCGAACATCTCGCCTAAACCCCACGGTTCCCAGGCACGCTCGACATGGTAAAAAAGCTTTATTCGGGTCTGGAAGTATTAGGAAGAAATAACAAGTTGTTTATGTTGTTTTGAAAACTCAGTTTCGTGCGAACGCGACATTTTGTGCGCGTGCAACATTTCGTGCGTATATTATTTATGTGGAGGTTCGAATGGATTCACGGATTAGGGGAGCTAACGTACGGATAAAACCAAATTGAAGTAAGGGACTTATTGAGTGGTGTGAACACGCAATAAGAAATGTACGGCGGAACGTGAAGCGATCCGATTTGAAATGTACGAAACGTTGAAATATGCGCCGCGGGTACGGCGCATCTATTTTGAGACAAATGTACTTTAAATAGGACAACCCAGGTGCCACGAAGCAGCGGTTATTTTTGGATATATATACATGTATGTGACAATGCAGCTGGAACGAAACTGACAACGAAGCTGCGGTTGATATGAATCAAGTCAGTGGACGAGATTCACAAGAAGATCAGAAGTGACAAAGCAAGTTGACTTTACAGAGGTGTCGGTGTAAATATTCTATAAAACAGAGGTTTGTCTTTTGCTTATTAGTTTATTAGTGTAGATTTAGTCAGTCTGACATACCTCAAATTATTCGGCTATACTCACAATAATTTAGGTAGGTGGTAGATAACGTACGGTTGGTATGCCTCCGTACATTCAGTAGTGAACTCTCTGAGTATAACATGTAGGACTTAGACTATTTTACTTATCATAGCTAAGTTAATCAAAGACATGGAAGACTGTTTTTCTGCAACTTTGACCTGTTAGTGTGATCACTCTGGTTGATGTTTTGATGTGAAACTTTGTGGATGTATTCAATGATCTAGAAAATATATGTGTGTGAAGTTTCAGTCTGATCTGCTGTTTCTGTAGAATTTTGTGAGAAATCTACCTGGTTAGTTTGAGAAGCTGTCAACTGTTTTGGGGAAACTCGGGAGCTTACATCTTCTTGATTCCTCTGTGGATTTATCTGTAACTTTGAGAGTTTACAGTGTCTATGGTATACTGCACATTGGTGTAGTTTGAGGTGATTTTGTTTTTTGTGGAGTAATCTGTGTTGTCTGAAACACAACTGGTTTCGGGGGTAGTCTCTAGTGCTTCTAAGTGTAATCCATGGTTGAAATAGGCTATGGACAACAGTTTACCATTTTACCTCTATAGTATTTCGATATTCATTCAAATGGGGAAATAAGCCTGAAAACTTATGTCTTTTACAATAATTTTGGGTAAGGGTCAAACTTTGGCCAAAAATGTTTTTTTTTTTTAACAACCACTTTTAGTATAAACCATAAACAGTTGGGAAAAAAACCAATGAGAAGAGTAGCGTTGAATTCATATAATTTTATACACCAATTATAATTTTGCACTTATATTCATAAGTCAATTGCGCCAATAACATTTTGGTGTGTACTATGCTGTATGCACAAAAATCTCGAAAGAGTATTGCATATCGTATGCTAAATGTCGACGATATAACACAACACGGTGTATGCACAATAATTGTATGTGACAGACAGTGATCCATTCATTGCTTTTCTGATATTCCAATTTCTTGTTATTTGATAGTAATATTTTTTTATAGTGTAAAAGTAAGTAAAAATTTGTTTTTTTTTTTTTTTGTAGATGACTTAAGTGCAAAAGTGTTATCAACACTAAATTTTTATCTAGCTCCTAGTGCGTTGTAAGGAATAATTAAGGATTTTATGTTTTTTTCATGTACTTGCGGGTTTCTTATGTTTTCTAGGGTATATTAGAGTTCTCACCGAGAAATTGCATTTTTTTGTCGTCTCAACAAGAAGTGGGATCAGTATCGTCTCAATGGCATGGAGATACATTGGTAGGTGATGTGCGTGAGACAATGGGTATCGGTTGGATACAACATGGCGATGGGTTGTGTGCGAATGTAAAAGATACGATGTGCTAAAGCGATGTAAATTGATATGTTGTCATGCCGCCGTTTATGCTCTTTCACAAATAAATGACAGGATACACTTCCGGTCGGTAGTATAGTAAAATAACACTAATCAAAAAATCGCACAATCCTGTGAACAACGCTTTTTAAGGGAGTGGACTACAATTTCCACAAGTCTTTGCATCAATTTATGGCTATACTTTGTAATTTTACTTTAATAGATACTTAAATAGTGAACGCTAAAGAACGAAGGTCAATCTATTTAGGGAATTGTTAATCGCAAAGACGATTTTTGCTGTGCGCAAGTAGTTGTTAGAAATTGTACATTTGAAGTACAATTTCGTACAGGCTACGTACCTTTAATTTCATATCTGACGGTCAATCCGTCAAACAACTTTGACTGGAGGAATATTGTACCGGCGGTTAAAAGAGTGTCGCGCTTGCAAACGTCGACCGTCGTAAAAAAAATAAAAATTCACACGGTCGGCGCAGGTTTATTGTAACCAAACTGCGGCAGCCACATATAAATAAAATGGCTGCGCGCAGGTAGTTTACTGGAAAAATGAAATCAACTCGCGAACCGTTACATTAAACTTGGGCACATATTAAAGGACGACGTACAACATGTGTAAATTCGCACGAAACCAAATAAACTTCGTACAAAATAAAAATGCGTACCCGACTACCCGCGTATAAATATCGATGAAACTAAAATGACACGTCGTTACGTCCACGGTGGACGTGACAACGAGTTTATTTCATTTTTGCCGCTAACGTGAAATAATAAACTACCTGCGTGCAGCCATTTTATTTATATGTGGCTGCCGCAGTTTGGTTACAGTAAAACTGCGCCGGCTGTGTGATTTTTTTTTTTTTTTTATGACGGTCGACGTTTGCAAGTGCGACACTTTTTTAACCGCCGGTACAATAATCCACCAGTCAAAGTTGTTCGACGGATTGACCGTCAGATCTGAAATT
>JBBHKE010000877.1:0-39871 GCA_037447655.1 Zygnema cylindricum
TACCAGCCATGCATCATTAATATCTACTATCTAAAAGAGGATACCTGAATGTGTCAAGGTATGTCATACAAAAAGAATCTGAACTGAGACACTAATCAAACAAAACACTCTTCTGTACAAACTAGAGGTACGTAACGTCAAAGTACACCGTGTACAAACACGTCAGATAATTACAGACGTGGTCCCGGATGATAACCTTCCGTCGGCAGCAAATCTTCACCGTCCATCATTTCGAAGTTTCATCCAAGATGAAACTTTTATGTGACACTTCGGTCTTTATGGTAAGTCTGAATAGTATGAACGGATCTATAAGTATTGAGAAAACACTCCCCTCACCTATGAAGCTTAGTGAGGACTAAAGCTTTCAGAACAACACTCCCCTAAAGCTTTAAACTCTATTAACCACTTAGACCACATCCCTCTCTACAGAATTTAAGTTTTGGGGCAGGTAGAGGTTTTGTCATCATATCTGCCAACATTTTCTCATTAGGTAAGTAGCTGAGTTTCAGAATTTTGCCCATCACCTTTTCTCTCACAAAGTGTAACTTAATGTCAATATGCTTGCTTTTGAAATGATGACTAAGGTTAGAAGCAATAGCAATAGCAGCAAGTACCATTGCCAATCTTCAGGATAAATCCAGTGGTAGAACGTCGGCTTGGCATATCACCATAACTGGCATCGTTCCATGTGTTGATCTTCACTTCATCTCCTCTAAGAGACAGTCGGAGATCTCGTGTTCTTGCAAGATATCTCAGAACTCGTTTTGCTGCCTCCCAATCTGATTTCTTTGGATTTTGAAGACTTCCACTCAGAGCTCCAATAGCCGCTGCAATATCCAGACGAGTGCAGTTCATAAAGTAGATAAGACTCCCAACAATTTGTCAGTAGGGAATCGTGGATATGAAGTCTGACTACTCTGGTTCCATATCATCTTCGCGAGTCATTCCTCCATCTGTCTCTTTTCCTTCCACCTTTTGTCTAAACTCCAAAAGAGTGGCACTCCCTTTTGCATCTACCATGTCGAATATTTCAAGTACATTTCCAATGGCCTCTCTTTGAGTGAGGTAAATAACTCTCTGAATCCTATATCTCTCTACTTCAATGCATAGGATATACTTAGCTTCACCTAAGTCTTACCTTTTAAACATGGCATTCAGAGCTGCTTTTATCTTATTTATCTCATTTAATGATTTGTTGATTAGCAATAGATCATCTACATACACTGCTAAATAAATCACACCATCATCTCCTTCCATGACATAGACAGAGTGATCTGAGCTGATCCTTGTAAAGCCTGGTAAGAAACTCATCCAATTTCAAATTCCACTGTCGTGGAGCCTATTTCAATCCATACAATGATTTCAACAGTTTACGGAGTAGATTTTTCTTTCCTTTTTCTACATAACCTTCAGGTTGTTTCATATAAATTACTTCCTCTAATTTTCCATGCAAGAAGGCAGTTTTAAAATCCATTTGATGGAATTCCATATTCTCAATTGCAGATAACGACAACAAGACTCTGACAGTAGGAAACCTAACAACAGGAGAGAAGGTTTCCTCATAGTCTATTTCTTCCTTTTGACTATAACCCTTTGCAACCAGACGAGCTTTATACCTTTCAATGGTGTTGTCTGGGTTGAGCTTCACTTTGAAGACCCACTTGCAGCCAATGGCTTTCTGATCCGATGGAAGCTCCACAAGTTCCCACGTTTGGGCTTCCATGATCGACCTCATCTCATCATTTGCAGCTGAGATCTAATGATCCTTTTCAGGAACAGAAAATGCCTCTTGAATGGTAAGAGGCTCCCCGGTGCTTGCAGAAAAAACATATTGAACTTGTTCTCCCCTTAAACATGAACTTTGTCTTCTTCCCCCCGGAAAATCTGAGGCTGGAACTGTTAGATACCGAGCTCCACCTTGAGGTCTTGGAAGATAAGGATCAGCTGCTGTTTGCTGTGCAGTTGCTGATGGTACTCCAGTGTTTTGCACTTTAGTAGAAGAAGAAGTAGAGGCTGCAGCAGACTGAAAGGGAATCTGATCGAAGATGACATATTCTTGCAATTTTTCTTTCTTCTCATTCTCATCCATACTAAATACATCTATGGACTCACTCTCATCCTTTACTTGAATATTTATAGAAATTTGGATGGTTTGTTTATGAGGACAATAAATTTCAAATCCTAAAGATTTATCATAATATCCCATAAAGATTCCAGACTTAGACTTTGGACTCAATTTCCAATTTGGTATATTATCTAGTACAAAGCACTTGCTACCAAAAAGTCTGAAGTGACTGACATCTGGTTTTCTGCCAGTCCACACTTCATAAGGTGTCATTCCCTAAACAGATCTAGTTTCTAATTCGTTCCTAAAATATGTTGCAGTTTAGTAAGCTTCAGCCCAAATTTTAACATCTATTCCTTTATCAACCATCATAAATTTGACACTCTCAGTTAGAGTTCTGTTTAGCCTTTCTGAGACTCCATTTTGCTCAGGAGTGTAAGGCACAGTGAACTTGTGAGATATACCATTTTCTTTTAAATAATCAGCAAACTCATTGGAAGTATATTCACCTTTATTATCAGATCTTAAGGAGAGAATCGATCTACCATGAAGTTCCTCCGCCCACGTTGGAAAGTGTTTAAAGTGGGTGAAGACCTCCTTTTTCTCCTTCATCAAATAGATTTTGCTGAATCTGGAGAAGTCACCTGGAAATGTGACAAAGTATTTGTTGCCAGCAAAAGATGGTACTTTGGAGGGTCCCCATACATCTGAATGAACAAGTTCTAAGATATTACTAGCTCTGAAATCTGCAGCTTGGGGTAAGGGAAGTTTATGAAGCTTGTCCAAAGCACAACCATCAGATATACTTGAGTGTTGCTGACCAAGCTTAACTCCTTCTACCATATCATTTTTGACCATCTTTTCCAATCTGTCATAATGAACATGACCCAACCACTTGTGCCACAAAACATTATCAGATAAGACACTGGAGTAAGCAAAAGGAGATATATTCACCAGGTCCATCCGGTACAAATTATTTGGGCCTCTAGTTCCCATTACGGCTACCCTTCCCTCTTTGCTAACTATTTTCTTTCCTTGTTTCTGAAGTATTTCAAAACCTTTACTTTCTGCGACTGAGGTAGAAAACAAGTTCTTTTTGAAGTGAGGAACATACAACACATCATAGAGAGTTATACGAACTGCCTGACCATCTATCTCACACATAAAGATGACAGTTTCTTGAGCCTTTGCTTTAACTGTGGCACCACAAGCATAATAGATCTGCCTTGTTGGAATAGGTTGCAGACCTGTGAAGGAAGCTTTGTTCCAGCACATATGAGATGAGCTTCCTGAGTCCACGATCCTCCCGTGGTCTTTGTCTCCCTCCATCAGTTTTGCAAGGGCAAAGAACTCTTTGTCATCAGTTTTTGGAAAACTGACGAAGTCTGGCGCCTTCCCCTTGTCAACCGATTCCGATCCCGGTGTATCAGCTGAAAATGCTTCGGTTTTGGAAGGAAGAGTCGGTGGTGTATGTGGTGTCTTTTGTGGCGTGTAGATCCCTTTTGGCCTCCATCCGTTTCTGAACACACCTGTCTCACAAGCTTTAAGAAACTTAGAACACTGTTTGTACAGATGTCATTGATTATAACAGTAGACTCACTTTTTATAAGGCTGAAATCCTCGGTACCCCTGAGATCTATTTCCTTGATACTATCCACTAAAAGCTACCGATGATTTTCTTGGATTAAAAGTTGCAACAGTGGATTCCTCCTCTAACACTAGTTCTATAGCTGTTGCTAAGTTCCAGGCTGACTTATCCAACTTTCTCAAATTTGCTAAGGCTTCTTTATATTCCTCAGGAAGACCTCGCATAAGAATCATAGCCTGATGTAAGGGGGAGAAGTTCCCCCCTGAACATGCATTTTTTGCTAACAAAAGCCTAAGACCATTACAATATTCAGCCATGCTACCTCGTGTATACCTATAATCATAAATATTCCCGGCTGTGATAATTTCATGTTGGTCATTAGCTTTCAAATAGATGGTTTTCATAGAAGACCAGATTTCTGATGCCATTTTCATTTTGATATGTGACATAAGTAGATCTTTTGAGATCATTAACTTCAACAAATGCAAAGCTTGCTGATTTTTCCCATTATAGGATGCTTCAGTTTCAGCAAGGCTGCCATCAATTACATCAAACAATTTAACTTGAGTGAAATAAGACTCAACCAGATCAGACCAATAGATGTATTTCCTTCCATCAAAAACTGGGATCCGCGAGGGTGGGCCCGTGACCAGTTGTTGTGTGACTACTACACCAACTGAAGATGAAGATGAAGCTGGAGTAGTCATCACAAAATTAAGATAAACAAGAAGCTCTCACAAATGCTCAGAAAAATACACACAACTTTGGAACACAACCAAAGATAATTTAGGCAACCAAATGGCCTACAAATCGGACACAATGCAGATAATACACAAAGGAACACAAGTGCAAATTTACACAGAAATCTGCAAACACATCTGAGATATATTCTCAGTCAGAGGATATCAAAAATGTCACAGCATAATTTTGATACAACAAGTTCCTTATTCTGAAATGGCTAAGTCCTATTCTTATACCTTAAAGATTTATTCTTCTAAGAGCTAGCAGCCACTTATTGCCCTAACTAAGCAAAGGAGGCATACCAGCCATGCATCATTAATATCTACTATCTAAAAGAGGATACCTGAATGTGTCAAGGTATGTCATACAAAAAGAATCTGAACTGAGACACTAATCAAACAAAACACTCTTCTGTACAAACTAGAGTTACGTAACGTCAAAGTACACCGTGTACAAACACGTCAGATAATTACAGACGTGGTCCCGGATGACCACCTTCCGTCGGCAGCAAATCTTCACCGTCCATCATTTCGAAGTTTCATCCAAGATGAAACTTTTATGTGACACTTCGGTCTTTATGGTAAGTTTGATTAGTACGAACCAATCTTTGTAGAGTGTCTCATTTATCAACGCGTGTCTTGAAGAATGTCACACCATGAACTCCTTCATTGTTCTCTGAAGCATTAATTCAGGTAAATTATAAACCAGACTTTCACAAAATATTGTAAGAACTAAGAAAACACTCCCCTCACCTATGAAGCTTAGTGATTACTAAAGCTTTCAAACAACAATTGTTACCAGACTTACACAAACTGTTAGAGCTAACAAGAATTGTTACCTAGTTTACATAAATGGTTAGCGCTATTAAGAATTGTAAAGTAACTTACACAAACAAATATCGCTAACAAAATTGTTACCTGACTTAGAAAAACTGTTAGCGTTAACAAGAATTGCTATCTCAATTACACAAATTGTTAGCGCTCACATGAATTGTTAACTAACTTACACAAACTGTAACTGCTGGGTAACATGAATTGTAACCTAACTTACACAAACTGTTATAGCTAACAATAATTGTTTGCTACCTTACACAAACAGTTAGGGCTTACTAGAATTCAAACCAAACTTACCCAAAAAGTTAGCCCTAACACGAATTGTTACCTAACTTACAAAAACTGTTAGCGTTAACAATAATTGTTACCTAACTTACATAAACTGATAGCGCTAACAAGAATATTTATCTAAATTACACAAACTGTTTGTGCTAATAAGAATTATTATCTTAATTACACAAACAATTAGCCCTAACAAGAATTGTTACCTAACTTACACAAAATGTTAGCACTAACAATAATCGTTACCTAACTTACACAAACTGTTAGCGCTAACAAGAATTGTTATCTAAATTACACAAATTGTTAGCGCTAACAATAATTGTAACCTAACTTACACAAACTATTACTGCTTACAATAATTGTTATCTAAATTACACAAACTGTTAGCGCTAACAAGAATTGATACCTAGCTTACACAAACTGTTAGCGCTAACAAGAATTGCAACCTAACTTACACAAACTGTTAGCGCTAATGGGAATTGTTACCTAACTTACAAAAACTATTAGTACAAACAAGAATTTCTTTCTTAATTACACAAATTGTTAGCGCTAACAAGAATTGTTAACTAACTTACACAAATTGTTAGTGTTAGCAAGCATGAATTATTACCTAACTTTCACAAACTCTAGCGCTATATAGAATTGTAACCTAATTTACACAAATTGATAGTGTTAATAAGAATTGTCATCTATATTACACAAAATATTAGCGCTAACAGGAATTGTTACCTAACTTACACAAACGCTTAGCGCTAACAAAAATTGTAACCTAACTTACACAAACTATTTGCGCTAACAAGAATTGTTACCTTACTTACAAAAACAGTTAGAGCTAACAATAATTGTTGCCTAACTTACACATACTGTTAGCGCTAACAAGAATTGTTTTCTTAATTACACAACTGTTAGAGCTAACAATAATGTTTACCTAACTAACACAAACTGTTAGCGCTAACAAGAATTGTTATCTTAATTACACAAAATGTTAGCGCTAACAAGAATTGTTATCTTAATTACACAAACTGTTAGCGCTAACAAGAATTGTTATCTAAATTACACAAACTATTTGCGCTTACAAGAATTGTTATCTAAATTACACAAACTATTAGAACTAACAAGAATTATTACCTAACTTACACAATGAGTTAGAGCTAACAATAATTGTTACCTAACTTACACATACTGTTAGCGCTAACAAGAATTGTTTTCTTAATTACACAACTGTTAGCGCTAACAAGAATTGTTATCTAAATTACACAAACTGTTAGCGCTAATATGAATTGTTATCTTACTTACACAAACTGTTAGCGCTAACAAGAATTGTTATCAAAATTACACAAACTGTTAACGCTAACAGGAATTGTTATCTAAATTACACAAACTCTTAGCGCTAACAAGAATTGTTATCTAAATTACACAAACTGTTTCCGCTAGCAGGAATTGTTATCTAAATTACACAAACTGTTTGCGCTAAGGAGAAATTTTATCTAAATTACATAAACAGTTAGCGCTAACATGAATTGTTACCTTTCTTACACAAAGTGTTAGCGCTAACAAGAATTGTTATCTAAATAACACAAACTTTTAGCTCCAACAGGAATTTTTATCTTAATTACACAAACTGATTGCGCTAGCAGGAATTGTTATCTAAATTACACAAATTGTTTGCGCTAACACGAAATGTTATCTAAATTACACAAACTGTTAGCGCTTACATGAATTACTACCTAACTTACACAAACTGTTAGCGCTAACAAGAATTGTTATCAAAATTACACAAACTGTTAGCGCTTACAAGAATTGTTATCTAAATTACACAAACGATTTGCACTAACAGGTCTTGTTATCTAAATTACACAAATTGTTTGCGCTAACGGGAATTTTTACTTAACTTACACAAACTGTTAGCGCTAACAAGAATTGTTATCAAAATTACACAAAATGTAAACGCTAACAGGAATTGTTACCTTACTTACACAAAATGTAAGCGCTAACAGGAATTGTTACCTTACTTACACAAACTATTAGCGCTAACATGAATTGTAATCTTAATTACACAAACTGTTAGCGCTAACAAGAATTGTTACCTAACTTACAAAAACTGTTAGTGTTGTCCATAGCCAATTTCAGTCATGGACTACACTCAGAAGCCCCACGGACTACCCCTCAAATAGCTGTGTTTTAGACAATATAGATTACTCCACAATAAACAGATACACTTCAAACTTCCCCAATATGCAGTATACCATATACAATGTCAACTCCCAAAGTTATAGCCAAATCCACCATGGCATCTAGAAGATATAAGCTCCAGAGTTTCCCAAAATCAGTTGACAACTTCAAAACTTAACCACGTAGACTGCTCACAGAATCTTACACAGATACTCGAATACAATGAAACTTCACAAAAGTATAGATTCTTTATTATAGAATATCTCCACAAAGTTTCACATGAAAGCACCAAAAAGAGTGATTACACCAACAGGTCAAAGATGAGAAAACAGTTTGTCATTGCTTTGATAAACTTGACTGCAATGCATAAAATAATCTAAGTCCTGCAAGTTATACTTAGAGAGTTCAATACTGAATGTACGGAGGCATACCAGCCGTATTGCATCTACTCAAATAAAATAATTAACGTAAAGGACAAACCTCTGTTGTACAGAAAATTTACACCGACATCTCCGCAATCTTCGTATGTCAGAAATCAAGCTATCGCTAAGCAACTACTATGCTACCACTACCGTACAATCATCATTACTCGAAATTTATCCTATTCATAATATCTACATCTCCGATAGCTACGCTGTTTGTACGGATCATCCAAATTAACCGTAGTTGCGTTGACTTAACTGCGTCGGAGTTCCGCCGTACCGGCGACGCCTATTTCAATATTTCGTTTGTTCCACATCGGATTGCTTCGCGATCCGCCATCCATTTGTTAGTGCTTGTTGACGCCACTTTAATTATATCCGTTGTCTCGTACGCACGAAACTAACTTTTCAAAAGAACACTCCCCTGAAAATTTAGTTTCGTGCACCCAGAGAAATATGCAGCATGTAATGCTATGTTGCTACGTTGCGCTAGTTCAATACCGTAGCGCAGTAAGAATTAAGTGTGCAGCCTGTACTGCTCTGCTGCCTTGCTGCGCTATTTTGACATTGTAGCCCTAGAAGACGCTCTTTTTTACCCTTAACTTTGTCCTCACAACCTCATCTACTGAGACTACAACTTTCAAACTCAACACTCCCCTAAAGCTTTAGACTTAGTAGTCCATTCTGTTTGCAGATATATCTATTCTAACGGATATACAGACAAAGGAAAAAATATTTAGAGATTCAATTTTTTTTATCATTCCCCACTATTAATCATACAGAAATTTCAGTAAAAAAAATACATCACCATTGTTTTGCTGATGTTGCCATTGCTCCTGCTACCTTCACCATTTCCCATTCGTCTTTTTGAAAAACCGCCAATTTGCAAAAAAAATCATGTAACAGCTCCCCGTAAGCCATAAATGCCAAACTGTCTCTACACTAATGTTATAACACCTCTCCAATAAATCCGAATTTCTACTCGTATTCGTCACACTATCATGTTATCAGATTTGTCGAAGATTTATCTTCTACACACAGTCATCAAACAATTGAAGCACCTCCTCCCCTATCATATACTTCCACGCCTATCTTTCCAATCTGTGCTGCTATGCTGCGTTGCTGCTTCAAGTCGCAAACTTCTTCCGATGATTCACCATTGCTTTTGCTGCGTTCTTCGTCTTCAAAAATAGACAAATAAAACTTTTTATTTCTTTTGAACTACCTCAACAAGGAAGAACACCATATCTACATTCCTACCTAAAATATCAAATGTCAAAAGTAGTTGTCTTTGTAAGACATGCCTGTAATATAATTTTTTCAAAAATTAAGATTTCTCTAAATTCACGTTCTCCAAAAAATGTCCTCCAGAAAATCTATTCTCCCGCTCTCTTCTCTTGATCACTTTCTGAACATGTTTTTTTCTGCCCTTTTTCTTTTGTCTTTTCTAACAGTTTTCCTTTCTGTCACAATTTTCTACTCGTTTAATGTCAAAAATACTAATTTTTTGTTTTACCTTTATGTTTTTCTCCATAAATTTGCTACTCCCATTAACTTCATTCTGTTGTTTTGAAAAGTTTGTTTCGTGCGTACGCGACAGTTAGTGCGCTGTGGAATTTAATGTGGAGGTTCGAATGGATTCATGGATTCGGGGAGCTAACGAACGGATATAACTTAAGTGATGTAAAAGACTCACTGAGTGGCCGTGTACAAGCATTGGCAAATGGACGGTGGATCGCGAAGCGATCCGATGGGGAATAAACGAAATATTAAAATAGGCAAGCTGGTACGGCGCAGTTGCGACGCAGACAAGACAACGCAACTGCGATTACCTTGATATGTTCCGCACGGACAAAACAGCTGACGCAGCTGCGGATAATATAACTAGTATAGATTGTGATTAATGATATTTGTTTAGTGGTTACTTAGTGGTAGCTAGGTTTTTGACGTACGAAGATTGTGGAGATGTCGGTATAAATATTATGTACAACATAGGTTTTTCTTTTTGCTAATTAGTTATTATTGTAGATTTGTTCCGTTTGACATACCTCGAACTATTCGGGTATACTTACAATAGTTTAGGTAGATGGTAGATACCGTACGGCTGGTATGCCTCCGTACATTCAGTAGTGAACTCTCTGAGTATAACTTGTAGGACTTATAATATTTTGAGTATCACTGTCAAGTTTATCAAAGCAATGGAAGACTGTTTTCTGCATCTTTGACCTGTTGATGTGATCACTCTGTTTGATGCTTTAATGTGAAACTTTGTGTAGCTATTCTATAATATAGAAATATATGTGTGTACAGTTTCATTCTATTATCTGTGTGAGATTTTGTGAGAAGTCAAAGTGGTTAGTTTGCAAAGCTGTCAACTGTTTTTGGGAAACTTTGGAGCTTATATCTTTCTGATCCCTTTGTGGATTTGGCTATAAATTTGGGAGTTTATAGAGTCTATAGTATAATGCCTATTGGTGCAATTTAATGTGATTTTATTGATTGAGGATTAATCTGTGCTGTCGCAAACACAGCTGTTTGAAGGGTAGTCTGTAGTGCTTCCGAGAGTAATCCATGGCTGAAATAGGCTATGGACAACATAGGTAACAATTTTTGTTAACACTAACAGTTTGTGTAAGTTACGTTACCATTATTTTTAGCGCTAACAGTTTTTGTAAGTTAGGTAACAATTCTTGTTATCGCTAATAGTTTGTTTAAATTGAATACCATTTCGTGTTAGCGCTAATAGTTTGTGTAATATAGGTAACAATTCTTGTTATCGCTAATTGTTTCTGTAAGTTAGATAACAATTCCTGTTATTGCTAACAGTTTGTGTAAGTTAGGTAAAAATTCTTGTTATCGCTAACAATTTGTGTAATTTAGGTTACAATTCTTGTTTTCGCTAACAATTTGTATAATTTAGGTAAAAATTCCTGTTATCGCTAACAGTTTGTGTAAGTTAGGTAACCATTCTTGTTAACGCTAACAGTTTGTGTAAGTTAGATAAGAAGTCCTGTTATCACTAACTGTTTTTGTAATTTAGGTAACATTTCTTGTTATCGCTAATGTTTTGTGTAATTTAGGTAAGAAATTTTGTTATCGCTAACAATTTGTGTAATTTATGTAAAATATTTTTTTATCGCTAACAGTTTGTGTAATTTAGGTAACAATTCCGGTTATCACTAACAGTTTGTGTAAGTTAGGTAACCATTGTTTTTAGCACTAATAGTTTGTGTAATTTAGGTAACAATTCTTGTTATCGCTATTAGTTTGAGTAATTTAAATAACAATTCTTGTTATCGCTAACATTTTGTGTAGTTTAGGTAACAATTCTTGTTATTGATAACAGTTTGTGTAATTTAGGTAACAAATCTTGATTTCGCTAACTGTTTGTGTAATTAAGGTAACAATTCTTGTTATCGCTATTAGTTTGAGTAATTTAAATAACAATTCTTGTTATCGCTAACAGTTTGTGTAATTTAGGTAACAATTCTTGTTATTGATAACAGTTTGTGTAACTTCAATAACCATTCTTGTTATCGCTAACAGTTTGAGTAGTTTAGGTAACAATTTTTGTTATCGCTAACAGTTTGTGTAAGTTAGATAACAAATCCTGTTATCGCTATTAGTTTGAGTAATTTAAATAACAATTCTTGTTATCGCTAACAGTTTGTGTAATTTAGGTAACAATTCTTGTTATTGATAACAGTTTGTGTAATTTAGGTAACAAATCTTGATTTCGCTAACTGTTTGTGTAATTTAGGTAACAATTCTTGTTATCGCTATTAGTTTGAGTAATTTAAATAACAATTCTTGTTATCGCTAACAGTTTGTGTAATTTAGGTAACAATTCTTGTTATTGATAACAGTTTGTGTAACTTCAATAACCATTCTTGTTATCGCTAACAGTTTGAGTAGTTTAGGTAACAATTCTTCTAATCGCTAACAGTTTGTGTAAGTTAGATAACAATTCATGTTAGCGCTATCAGTTTGTGTAATTTAGGTCAAAATTTTTGTTATTGGTAACTGTTTGTGTAATTTAGGTAACAATTCTTGTTATCGCTAACAATTTGTGTAATTTCGATTATAATTTTTGTTATCGCTAACAGTTTGTGTAATTTATTTCACAATTATTGGTATCGCTAATTGTTTGTGCAATTTAGGTAACAATTCTTGTTATCGCTAACAGTTTGTGTAAGTAAGATAACAATTCCTGTTATTGTAAAGAGTTTGTGTAATTTAGATAACAATTCCTGTTATCTCTAACTGTTTGTGTAATTTAGGTAACAAATCTTTTTATCGCTAACTTTTTGTGTAATTTAGGATATAATTCTTGTTATCGCTAAGAGTTTGTGAATTTAGGTAACAATTCATGTTAGTGCAGACAGTTTGTGTATTTTAGATAACAATTACAGTTATTGTAAACTCTTTGTGTAATTTAGGTAACAATTTTTGTTATCGTTAACAGTTTGTGTAATTTAGGTAACATTTCTTGTTATCAGTAACAGTTTGTGTAAGTTAGGTTACAATTCCTATTAGCGCTAACAGTTTGTGTAAGTTAGGTAAAAAAACCTGTTATCGCTAATAGTTTGTGTAAGTTAGGTAACCATTATTCTTAGCGCTAACAGTTTGTGTAAGTTAGATAACAATTTTGTTATCGCTAACTATATTTGTAATTTAGGTGGCAATTCCTATTATCGCTGATAGTTTGTGTAATTTAGGTAACAATTTTTGTTATCGCTAACAATTTGTGAAATATAGGTACCAATTCTTGTTATCGCTAATAGTTTGAGTAAATTAGGTAACAATTATTGATATCGCTAACAGTTTGTGTAACTTAGGTAACAATTCTTGTTAGCGCTAACAATTTGTGTAAGTTAGGTCACAATTCTTGTTATCGATAAGAGTTTGTGCAAGTTAGGTAACAATTCCTGTTAGCGCTAATAGTTTGTGTAATTTTGGTAACATTTCTTGTGATCGCTAACTAATTGTTTAATTTAGGTGACAATTCTTGTTAACGCTAACACTTTGTGTAATTTAGGTAACATTTCTTGTTATCGCTAACATTTTGTGTAATTTAGGTGAGAAATTTTGTTATCGCTAACAATTTGTGTAATTTAGGTAACGATTCTTGTTATCGCTAACTGTTTGTGTAATTTAGGTAACAATTCTTGTTTTTTTTTAACAATTTGTGTAATTTAGGAAACAATTATTGTAATCGCTAACAGTTTGTGTAATTTAAGTAACAATTTTTGTTATTGCTAATTGTTTCTTTAATTAAGGTAACAATTCCGGTTATCACTATCAGTTTGGGTAAGTTAGGTAACCATTCGTGTTAGCGCTAATAGTTTGTGTAAGTTAGATAACAAATCATGTTACCGCTAATTGTTTGTATAATTTAAGTATCAATTCCTCTTATCGCTAACATTTTGTGTAATTTAGATGACAATTCTTTTTATCGCTAACAGTTTGTGTAATTTAGGAAACAAATCTTGTTATCGCTAACTGTTTGTGAAATTTAGGTAACAATTCTTGTTATCGCTAATAGTTTGAGTAATTTAGGTAACAATTCTTGTTATCGCTAACAGTTTGTGTAATTTAGGTGACAATTCTTCTTATCGCTAATAGTTTGTGTAACTTGAATAACCATTCTTGTTATCGCTAACAGTTTGAATAGTTTTGGTAACAATTCTTGTTATCGCTAACAGTTTGTGTACGTTAAATAACAATTCCTGTTAGCGCTAACAGTTTGTGTAATTTAGGTCACAATTTTTGGTATTGCTAACTATTTGTGTAATTTAGGTAACAATTCTATTTATCGCTAACAATTTGTGTAATTTCGGTTATAATTCTTGTTATCGCTAACAATTTGTGAAATTTACTTCACAATTCTTGTTATCGCTAATAGTTTGTGTAATTTAGGTTACAATTCTTGTTATCCCTAACATTTTGTGTAATTTAGGTTACAATTTTTATTATCGCAAACAGTTTGTGTAAGTTAGTTAACCATTATAGTTAGCGCTAACAGTTTCTGTAAGTTAGATAACAGTTCTTGTTAACGCTAACAGTTTGTGTAATTTAGGTAAAAATTCTTTTTATCGCTAACAATTTGTGTAATTTCGGTTATAATTCTTTTTATCGCTAACAATTTGTGTAATTTTGGTTACAATTCTTGTTATTGCTAACAGTTTGTGTAATTTAGGTAACCTTTCTTGTTAGCGCTAACAATTTGTGTAAGTTAGACAACAATTCCTTTTATCGCTAACTGTTTGTGTAATTTAGGTAACAATTCTTGTTATCGCTAACAGTTTGAGTCATTTAGGTAACAATTTTTGTTATCGCTGACAGTTTGTGTAATTTAGGTAACCATTCTTGTTATCGCTAACAATTTGTGTGATTTAGGTAACAATTATTGTTACCTATAACAGTTTGTGTAATTTAGGAAATAATTCTTGTTATCGCAGTTTGTGAAATATAGGTAACAAATTTTGTTATCGCTAATAGTTTGAGTAATTTAGGTAACAATTCTTGTTATCGCTAACAATTAGTGTAACTTAGGTAACCATTCTTGTTAGCGCTAATAGTTTGTAAAAGTTAGGTAACAGTTCTTGTTAGCGCTAATAATGTGTGTAAGTTAGGTCACAATTCCTGTTATGGCTAACAGTTTGTGTAATTTAGGTAACAATTCTTGTTATCGCTAACAGTTTCTGTAATTTAGGTAAACATTCGTGTTAGTGCAGGCAGTTTGTGTAATTTAGATAACAATTTCTGTTATCGCTAAGTGTTTGTATAATTTAGGTAACAATTCTTGTTATCGCTAACTGTTAGTGTAATTTAGGTGACAATTCTTCTTATTGTTAACAATTTGTATAATTTAGGTTAAAATTCTTGTTATTGCTAACAGTTTGTGTAACTTAGGTTACAATTCTTGTTATCGCTAACAGTTTGTGTAAATAAGGTAAAATTCTTGTTATCGCTAACAGATGGTGTTACGTAGAAAAACCATTTTTGTTAGCGCTAACAGTTTGTGTACTTTAGGTAACAATTCCTGTTATCGCTAGTTGTTTGTGTTATTTAGGTCACAATTCCTGTTATCGCTAGTTGTTTGTGTAATTAAGGTCATTATTCCTATTATCGCTAGCTGTTTGTGTAATTTAGGTTACAATTCTTGTTATCGCCAACAATTTGTGTAATTTAGGTTACAATTTTTGTTATAGCTAACAATTTGTGTAAGTTACATAACAATTCTTGTTATCGCTAACTGTTTGTGTAATTTCGGTAACAATTTATGTTATCGCTAACAGTTTGTGTAATTTAGGTTACAATTCCTGTTAGTGCGAACAATTTGTGTAATTTACGTAACAAATCCTATTATCGCTAACAGTTTGTGTAATTTAAGTAACAATTCTTGTTATAGCTAACAGTGTGTGAAATATAGGTACTTATACTTGTTATCGCTAATAGTTTGAGTAATTTAGGTAACAATTATTTAAATCGATAATAGTTTGTGTAACTTAGGTAACCATTTTTGTTCGCTCTAACAGTTTGTGTAAGTTAGTTAAAAATTTATGTTATTGCTAACAGTTTGCGTAAGTTACGTAACAATTCTTGCTTAGCGCAAACAATTTGTGTAATTTAGATAACAATTCGTGTTATCTCTAACTGTTTGTGTAAATTAGGTAACAATTTTTGTTATCGCTAACAAATTGTGTAAGTTAGATAACAATTCTTGTTAGCGCTAACAATGTGTGTTACTAAGGTAACAATTCTTGTTAGCGCTAATAATTTGTGTGAGTTAGGTCACAATTCCTGTTATGGCTAACAGTTTGTGCAAGTTAGGTAACCATTTTTGTAAGCGCTAATAGTTTTTGTAATTTTGGTAACATTTTTTGTTATCGCTAACTGTTTGTTTAATTTAGGTGATAATTCCTGTTAACGCTAACAGTTTGTGTATTTTAGGTAAAAATTCCTGTTATCGCTGAAGTTTGTGTAAGTTAGGTAACCATTCTTGTTAGCGAAAACAGTTTGTGTAAGTTAGACAAGAATTCCTTTGATCGCTAACTGTTTGTGTAATTTATGTAACAATTCCTGTTATCGCTAACAGTTTGTGAAATTTAGGTAACAATTCTTGTTATCGCTAACAGTTTTTGTAATTTAGGTCATAATTTTTGTTATCGCTTATTGTTTGTGTAATTTAGGTAACAATTCTTTTTATCGTAAACAATTTGTGTAATTTAGGTTACAATTCTTGTTATCACTAATAGTTTGTGTAATTTATGTAACAATTTTTGTTATCAATAACTGTTTATGTAATTTAGGTAACCATTCTTGTTATTGCTAATAAATTGTGTAAGTTAGGTCACAATTCGTGTTATGGCTGACAGCTTCCGTAAGTTAGGTAACCATTATTGTTAGCGCTAACAGTTTGTGTGATTTAGGTAACAATTCTTGTTATCGCTAACTGTTTGTGTAAGTTAGATAACAAATCCTGTTATCGCTAACAGTTTGTGTAAGTTAGGTAACCATTATTCTTATCGCTAAGTGTTTGTGTAATTTAGATAACAAATCGTGTTATCGCTGACAATTTGTGTAAGTTAGGTAACCATTATTCTTATCGCTAACAATTTGTGTAATTTAGATAACAATACCTGTTATCGCTAACTGTTTGTGTACTTTAGGTAACAATTCTTGTTATCGCTAACAGTTTGTGTAAGTTAGGTCACAATTCTTGTTAGCGTTAACAATTTTTGTAAGTTAGGTCACAATTCCTGTTATGGCTAACAGCTTCTATAAGTTAGGTAACCATTATTGTAAGCGCTAACATTTTGTGTAATTTAGGTAACAAATCTTATTATCGCTAACTGTTTCGGTAATTTAGGTGACAAATTCTGTTAACGTTTACAGTTTGTGTAATTTAGGTAACAATTCTTGTTATCGCTAATAGTTTGTGTAATTTAGGTAACATTTTTTGTTATCGTTAACAATTTGTATAATTTACGTTATAATTCTTGTTATCGCTAACTGTTTCTGTAATTTAGGTAACAATTCTTGTTATCGCTAACTGTTTGTGTAGTTTAGGTAACAATTCTTGTTATCGCTAACAATTTGTGTAACTTAAGTTACAATTTTTGTTATCGCTAACAGAGTTTGTGTAAGTTAGAAAACCAATTTTGTTAGTGCTAACAGTTTGTGTACTTTAGGTAACAATTCCTGTTATTGCTAGTTGTTTGTGTTATTTAGGTCACAATTCCTATTATCGCTAGCTGTTGGTGAAATTAAGGTAATAATTCTTGTTATCGCTAACAATTTGTGTAATTTAGGTTACAATTCTTGTTATCACTAACAGTTTGTGTATTTTAGGTAACAATTCTTGATATTGCTTACAGTTTGTGTAAGTTAGGTAACCATTCTTGTTAGCGCTAATAGTTTGAGTAAGTTAGATAACAATACTTGTTATCGCTAACTGTTAGTGTAATTTAGCTAACAATTTATGTTATCGCTAACAGTTTCTGTAATTTAGGTTAAAATTCCTGTTAGTGCAAACAGTTTGTGTTATTTAGATAACAATACCTGTTATCGCTAACTGTTTGTGTAGATAGGTAACAATTTTTGTTATCGTTAACAATCTGTATAATTTAGGTTATAATTCTTGTTATCGCTAAATGTTTGTGTAATTTTGATAACAATTCTTTTATCGCAAGTTGTTTGTGTTATTTATGTCACAATTCCTATTATCGCTAGCTGTTGGTGTAATTAAGGTAAAATTTTTGTTATTGTTAACAATTTGTGTAATTTAGGAAACAATTCCTGTTACCGCTAACATTTTGTCTAATTTAGGTAACCATTCTTGTTAGCGCCAACTGTTAATGTAATTTAGATACGAATCCTGTTATCGCTAACAGTTTGTGTAATTTTGGTAACAATTCTTGTTATCGTTAACAGTTTGTGTAAGTTAGGTAACAATTCTTGTTAGTGCTAACAGTTTGTGTAAGTTAGGTAACCATTATTGTTAGTGCTAATAGTTTGTGTGAGTTAGGTAACAATTCATGTTAGTGCAAACAGTTTGTGTTATTTAGATAACAATTTCTCTTATTGCTTAGTGTTTGTGTAATTTAGGTGACAATTCCTGTTAACGCTAACAGTTTGTGTAAGTTAGGTAACCATTTTTGTTATCGCTAACAGTTTGTGTAAGTTAGGTAACCATTATTCTTATCGCAAACTGTTTGTGTAATTAAGATAACAAATCTTGTTATCGCTAACAGTGTGTGTAAGTTAGGTAACCATTATTCTAATCGCTTACAGTTTGCGTAAGTTAGGTAACAATTCTTGTTAGCGCAATCACTTTGTGTAAGTTAGATAACAATTTCTGTTAGCGCTAACAGTTTGTGTAAGTTAGGTCACAATTCTTCTTAGCGCTAACAATTTGTGTAAGTTAGATCACAATTCCTGTTATGGCTAACAGCTTTTGTAAGTTAGGTAACCATTATTGTTAGCGCTAACAGTTTGTGTATTTTAGCTAACAATTCATCTTATCGCTAACTGTAATTTAGGTGACAATTTTTGTTAACGCTAATAGTTTGTGTAATTTAGGTAACAATTCATGTTATTGCTAATTGTTTGGGTAATTTAGGTGACAATTTCTAATAGCGCTAATAGTTTGTGTAAGTTAGATAACAATTCTTGTTATCGCTAACTGTTAGTGTAATTTACTTAAAATTCGTGTTAGTGCAATCAATTTGTGTAATTTAGATAACAATACCTGTTATCGCTAACTGTTTGTGTAATTTAGGAAACAATTTTTGCTATCGTTAACAATCTGTATAATTTAGGTTATAATTCTTGTTATCGCTAACAGTTTGTGTAAGTTAGGTCACAATTCTTGTTAGCGTTAACAATTTTTGTAAGTTAGGTCACAATTCCTGTTATGGCTAACAGCTTCTATAAGTTAGGTAACCATTATTCCTGTTATGGCTAACAGCTTTTGTAAGTTAGGTAACCATTATTGTTAGCGCTAACAGTTTGTGTATTTTAGCTAACAATTCATCTTATCGCTAACTGTAATTTAGGTGACAATTTCTGTTAACGCTAATAGTTTGTTTAATTTAGGTAACAATTCATGTTATTGCTAATTGTTTGGGTAATTTAGGTGACAATTTCTAATAGCGCTAATAGTTTGTGTAAGTTAGATAACAATTCTTGTTATCGCTAACTGTTAGTGTAATTTAGGTAACAATTTATGTTATCGCTAACAGTTTGTGTAATTTACTTAAAATTCGTGTTAGTGCAATCAATTTGTGTAATTTAGATAACAATACCTGTTATCGCTAACTGTTTGTGTAATTTAGGAAACAATTTTTGCTATCGTTAACAATCTGAATAAATTAGGTTATAATTCTTGTTATCGCTAAATGTTTATGTAATTTAGATAACAATTCCTTTATCGCTAACTATTTGTGTAATTTAGGTAACAATTCTTGTTATTGTTAACAATTTGTGTAATTTAGGTAACAATTCCTGTTATCGCTAACATTTTGTGTAATTTAGGTTACCATTCTTGTTAGCGCTAAGTGTTTGTGTAATTTTGGTAACAATTTTTGTTATCGTTAACTGTTTGTGTAAGTTAGGTAACAATTCTTGTTAGCGCTAACAGTTTATGTAATTTAGGTAACCATTCTTGTTATCGCTAACAGTTTGTGTAATTTAGGTAACAATTTATGTAATCGCTAACTGTTTGTGAAATTTAGGTAATAGTTTTTGTTATCGCTAACAGTTTGTGTGATTTAGGTAACAATTTATGTTATCCTAACAGTTTGTGTAATTTAGGTTATAATTCTTGTTATCGCTAATAGTTTGTGTAATTTAGGTGACAATTCTTGTTATCGCTAACTATTTGTGTAATTTAGGTAACAATCTTTGTTATCGCTAACAATTTGTGTAATTAAGGTAACATTTTTGTTATTGCTAACTACTTGAGTAATTTAGGTAACAATTATTGTTAACACTAAATGTCTGTGTAATTTAGGTAACAATTATTGTTTTCGCTAATTGTTTGTGTAAATTAACCATTTTTGTCATCGCTTACAGTTTGTGTAATTTAGGTCACAATTCTTGTTATCGCTAACAGTTTGTGTAATTTAGGTTACCATTCTTGTTAGCCCTAACTATTTGTGTAATTTAGATAACAAATCCTGTTATCGCTAACAGTTTGTGTAATTTATGTTACAATTGTTGTTATCGCTAACAGTTTGCGTAAGTTAGGTAACAATTCTTGTTAGCGCTAACGTTTTGTGTAAGTTAGGTAACCATTATTATTAGCGCAAACACTTTGTGTAATTTTGGTAACAATTCGTGTTAGCGCTAACAATTTTTGTAATTTAGGTTACAATTCTTGTTATCGCTCACAATTTGTGTAATTTAGGTAACCCTTCTTCTTAGCTAATGGGGCCAGGTAAGTTGGGGCACAATTCTTGTTATCGCTTAATGTTTGTGAAATTTAGGTAACAATTTTTGTTATCGCTAACAGTTTGAGTAATTTAGGTAACAATATTTGTTATCAGTAACGGTTTGTGCAAAATAGGTAATCATTGTTGTTATCGCTAACAATTTGTGTAAGTTAGGTAACCATTCTTGTTAGCGCTAACAGTTTGTGTGAGTTAGGTAACAATTCCTGTTAGTACAGACAGTTTTTGTAAATAAGGTAACAATTCCTATTATGGCTAACAGTTGTGTAATTTAGGTAACCATTTTTGTTAGCGCTGACAGTTTGTGTAATTTAGAAATAGCAATTCCTGTTATCGCTAAGTGTTTGTGTAATTTAGGTAACAAATCTTGTTATCGCTAAATGTTTGTGTAATTTAGGAAACAATTCTTGTTATCACTAACAATTTGTATAATTTAGGTTAATATATTTGTTATCGCTAATAGTTTGAGTAATTGAGGTAACAATTCCTCTTATCGCTAACATTTTGTGTAATTTAGGTAACAATTCTTGTTATCGTTAACAATTTGTATAATTAAGGTAATAATTTTTGTTATTGTTAACAGTTTGTGTAAGTTAGGAAACCATTTTTGTTAGCGATAACAATATGTGTACTTTAGGTAACAATTCCTATTATCGCTAGCTGTTTGTGTAATTTAGGTCACAATTCCTATTATCGCTACCTGTTTGTGTAATTTAGGTAACAATTTTTGTTAGCGCTAACACTTTGTGTAAGTTAGGTAACAATTCTGTTAGCACTAACACTTTGTGTAAGTTAGGTAACAATTCTCGTTAGCGCTAACAATTTGTGTAAGTTAGGTCACAATTCCTGTTATGGCTAACAGTTTGTGTAATTTAGGTAACAATTTTTGTTATCGCTAACTATTTGTGTAATTTAGGAAATAATTCTTGTTATCGCTAACAATTTGTGTAATTTAGGTTAAAATTCTTGTTATCGCTAATAGTTTGTGTAATTTACTTAACAATTCTTGTTAATGCTAACTGTTTCTGTAATTTAGGTAACAATTTTTGTTATCGCTAACTATTTGTGTAATTTAGGTAACAATTCTTATTATCGCTAACAATTTCTGTAATTAAGGTAACAATTGTTGTATCGCTAACTGTTTGTGTAATTTAGGTAACAATTCTTGTTTTCTTTAACTGATTTTTTAATTTAGGGAACAATTCTTGAAAATTCTAACAATTTGTGTAATTTAGGTAACAATTCTTGTTATCGCTAACTAATTTTGTAATTTAGGTAATAATTCTGTTCATCGTTAACTGTTTGTGTAATTTAGGTAACAATTCTTGTTAGTGCTAAGTTCTTGTGTAATTTAGGTAACCATTCTTGTTATTGGCTAACTGTTTGTGTATATTAGGTAACAATTATTGTTATCGTTAACAGTTTGTGTAATTTAGTTAACATTACTTGTTATCCTAACAGTTTGTGTAATTTAGGTTACCATTCTTTTTAGCCCTAACTATTTTTGTAATTTAGATAACAAAACCTGTTATAGCTAACAGTTTGTGTAAGTTAGGTAACCATTTTTGTTAGCGCTAACTGTTTGTGTAAGATAGATAACAATTCCTTTTATTGCTCACTGTATGTGTAATTTAGGTAACAATTCTTGTTATCGCTAACAGTTTTAGTAATTTAGGAAACAATTCTTGTTATCGCTAACAGTTTGTGTAATTTAGGTAACCATTCTTTTTATCGCTAATTGTTTGTGTAATTTAGGTGACCATTCTTTTTATCGCTAACTGTTTGTGTAATTTAGGTAACAATTCTTGTTATCACTAACAGTTTGTGTTATTTAGGTAACAATTCTTGTTTATCGCTAATAGTTTGAGTAATTTAGGTAACAATTCTTGTTATCGGTAACAGTTTGTGTTATTTAGGTAACCATTCTTTTTGTCGCTAGCTATTTGTGTAATTTAGGTAACAATTCTTGTTATCACTAACATTTTGTGTAATTTAGGTAACAATTTTTGTTATCGCTAACAATTTGTGTAACTTAGGTAACCATTCTTTTTAGCGCTAACAATTTGTGTAATTTAGGTAACAATTCTTGTTATCGCTAACTTTTGTGTAATTTAGGTAAGAATTCTTGTTATTGCTAACAATTGGTGTAAGTTAGGTAACCATTTTTGTTAGCGCTAAAAGTTTGTGTAATTTATGAAACAATTTATGTTATCCTCACAGTTTATGTAAGTTAGGTAAAAATTCTTGTTAGAGCTGACAGTTTGTGTTAGTTAGGTAACAGTCGTTGTTATCGCTGACAGTTTGTGTAAGTTAGGTAACAATTATTGTTGGCATTAACACTTTGTGTAAGTTTGATAACAATTCCTGTTATCGCTAACAGTTTGTGTAAGTTAGGTAACAATTCGTGTTATCACTAACAGTTTGTGTAAGTTAGGTAACCATTCTTATTAGCGCTAACTGTTTGTGTAATTTAGGTAATAATTCTTGGTATCGTTAATAGTTTGTGTAAGTTAGGTAACAATTTTTGTTAGCGCTAAAAGTTTGTGTACTTTAGGTAACAATTCTTGTTATTGCTAACTGTTTGTGTAATTTAGGTAACAATTCATGTTAACGCTAACAATTTGTGTAATTTAGGTTACAATTCTTGTTATCGCTAAAAGTTTGTGTAAGTTAGGTAACAATTTTTGTTAGCGCTAAGAGTTTGTGTACTTTAGGTAACAATTCCTCTTATCCCTAACTGTTTGTGTGAGTTAGGTAACCATTTTTGTTAGCGCTAACAGTTTGTGTACTTTAGGTAACAGTTATTGTTATCGCTAAAAAATTGTGTAAGATAGGTTACCATTATTGTTAGCGCAAACATTTTGTATAATTTTGGTAACAATTCGTGTTAGCGCTAACACTTTGTGTATGTTAGGTAAAAATTCTTATTATTGCTAACTGTTAATGTAATTTAGGTAACAATTCTTGTTATCGCTAATAATATGTGTAATTTAGGTTACAATTTTTGTTATCTCTAAATGTTTGTGTAATTTAGGTAACAATTCTTGTTAACGCTAACAATTTGTGTAATTTTGAAAACAATTCTTGTCATCGCTAACTGTTTGTGTGATTTAGGTAATAAATTTTGTTATTGCTAACAGTTTGTGTAAGTAAGGTCAGAATTTGTGTTTGCGATAACAGTTTGTGTAAGTTAGGTAACCATTATTGTAAGTGATAACAGATTATGTACTTTAGGTAACAATTCCTGTTATCGCTAACTGTTTATGTAATTTAGGTAACAATTCGTGTTATCGCTAACTGTTTGTGTAATTAAGAACAATTTATGTTATCGCTAACAATTTGTGTAATTTAGGAAACAATTCTTGTTATCGCTAAATGTTTGAGTAAATTAGGTAATATTTCATGTTATCGCTAAAAGTTTGTGTAATTTAGGTAAGAATTCTTGTTATCGCTAACAATTTGTGTAATTTAGGTAACAATTCTTGTTATCGTTAACTGTTTGTGTCATTTAGGTTACAATTTTTGTTATCGCTAACAGTTTATGTAATTGAGGTAACAATTCTTGTTATCGCTAACAATTTGTGTAATTTAGGTAACAATTCTTGTTATCGCTAACTGTTTCTGTAATTTAGGTAACAATTCTCGTTATCACTAACAATTTGTGTAACTTAAGGTTACAATTCTTGTTATCTCTAAAAGTTTATGTAATTTAGGTGATAATTCTTGTTATCACTAACAGTTTGTGTAAGTTTGGTAACAGTTCCTGTTATAGCTAATAGTTTGTGTAATTTAGGTAACAAAATTTGTAATCGCTAACTGTTTGTGTAATTTATGTAATAATAATTGTTATCGCTAACAGTTATTGTAGTTTAGGTAATAATTCTTGTTATCGCTAACATTTGTTGTCTTTTTGAAAGCTTTCAGTCTCAGAACAGCGCAACAGCTCAGCAACTATACAGCTGCTATACAGCAGAGCAGCTACTATACAGCACAGCAGCTGCTATACAGCAGAGCAGCTTAGCAGCTGCTATACAGCAGAGCAGCTGCTATACAGCAAAGCAGCTGCTATACAGCAGAGCAGCGCAGCAGCAAAGCAACGCAGCAGCGCAGCAGTAGAGCAGCGCAGCAGCGAAGCTGCAATAGAGACAAGACAACCGACCACGAGTATATTTGATATGGTCCGTACGGTCAACGCAGCGTCTGATATTCTTAATGTGATTTTGTACAATTGAGCAACTCCGATAGATACGATTCTAGCAAAATTAGTGGGTAACTCAGTGGTAACTTAGTAGGTAACTCAGTGGTAGCTTAGTGATAGCTTAGTGGTAGCTTGACAGATTAGTGGTAGCTTGGTGGTTTGACGTACCTCCTCAGTACACTGGCATTGTCAGTTCAACACAAGTATAAGACTTAGGACTTAGAACATATTATGTATCCAGACTTCCAAGTAGTAAAACAGCAGACAGTTTTCGGGAAACTTCTGAGTATTATATCTTGAGTGTTATAGGGTCAATTGTGCTAAAACTTTAAGAGTTGTCACTGTTTATGCTATTCTATATTCTGATTGAGTTTTGTGAGGTTTGGATGCTTGTATAAGAAGTGGTAAGCACTTAAGAACAGTTGTTTGGTAGGATTCTTGATAGCTTCTGGGAGTGTATCATGTCTACTTCCACTACTACTGCTGCTCCTCCACCTGCACCGGTGGTTGTAGAACAACAGGTTATGGGCCTGTCATCAAGAATTCCTATCTTTTCTGGGGATAAGTATGTTTACTGGGCGGATATGGTGGAGACACATTTTGAAAATGTTAATCTTTTTGATGTATTAGATGGTTCGCTGGATGAATCTGATCCGTCATGGTCTAAGAAAAATACGCAGGCTCGTTCTATTTTGAAATTTTGTATATCTGAGGACTTAGCTATGTCTCCGATAAAAATGAAAAAGGCAATTGATATCTGGAAATCCATTAAAAGTGATTATGAAAAGGCTAATGTTCAGGAAGAGCTTCTATTGGCTGGAAAATTTGGGACTATAAGTACACTGGCGGTACAATAGCTGAATATTCTAACAAATTTCGTATTCTTGTAGATGCACATGCTTGTGCCGGTGGGGTGTTTCCTCAGTTTCAACAGGCAACATTGCTCATGCGCGGTCTCCCTCGTAGTATGAAAGAAGCATCTGACATGCTCAAACACAAAGATAAAGCTAGCTGGACTTTACAGTTAGCCATGAATATTTTACTAGAGGAGGTAGCTACATCTAACATTCTCAATGTTGAGCAGGTAGAGGTTTTTAATTCAGACTTTGGGAAGAAAGGTCAATTTAATCAGCAACGTAATCAGTTTACCCAGTTCAGATAGTTTAATCAGGGTGGAAATAGACAATCAAACAATGCATGTTTTTATTGTAGTGAGAGAGGTCATGGATACAAATTCTGTCCTAAACTTAAACGAGCTAACGATACCGGTTAATACTGGCCGGGATGGCAACAAAGTCAGTTTTACAAAAGCTTCACGAGGCCTACACCTCGTGGAAATGCATTGTTTTCAGCTTCATCATCACTCCAAGACGAGACTCTGACGTTTTCTGAGGAGGACGACACGGATCTATTCGCTATGGCGGCAGCAATGGAAGGCGCAAAGGACCCTGGATGGATTATGGATACAGGAGCGTCAGCCTATAAGTGTTGGAACAAGGCCATCTTCAAAAATCTGAAAACAACGCCGGAGAAAAATATTTATTATGCGTGTGGAATAAGTGTCCAAACTCGTGCAATAGGTGATGTGTCCTTGCTAGTTCATGTGGATGGAAAAGCAATTGAAAGGACTCTTCACAATGTCTTATTTGTGCTTGACTTTAAGAAAAATCTGTTTTCTACGTCGTTGGTAGAGAGTAAAGGCTTTGAGGTTAGTTTGAAAAACGGTCAGCAGGTTGTTAGCAAAAACGGCAAGGTTGCAGTTACAGGTACTACAGATAGTAGCAAGATGTATCGCATGGATATGGCTAATACAAAGGAAAATGATGTTTTGTACTCCGGTGTTTTGCACTCAGATGAGTTGTGGCATAAAAGATTAGGCCATGTAAACTATGATAGTCTGAAGAAAATGGTCCTTGCTAGAAAAATAGAGGGTGTATCACTCACAGATGAGCCGGTCAAAACTTGTGATGTTTGCGCTTTAGGCAAAATCCACCGATTACCATTTCCTAAGGAGTCTGAGCATCGGTCAACGAAACTGCTGCAACAAATTTATTCGGATGTTTTTGGTCCTGCGAAGGTTCCATCTGCCGGGGGGATGAAATACATGGTCACCTTCACAGATGATATCTCCAGGTTTACAAAAGTTTACTTCATGAAGGAGAAGAGTGAAGTGTTTGGTCACTTCAAACACTATAAAGCATGGGTTGAAAAACTTCATAATTTACCTATTTTGCAGCTCAGGTCGGACAATGGTGGTGAATATACATCGAAAGAATTTGAAACCTTTTTACTCGAAGAAGGTATCAGTCATCTATTAACTGTTCCATATTCACCGGAACAAAATGGGGTGTCTGAAAGACTAAATAGAACTCTCACAGAGAGCTCCAGGTCAATGCTCGCAGATAAGAATGTGGATCCGAAATTCTGGGCTGAGGCTCTAAATTGTGCGGTTTATATTAGAAATAGGATAGGATCCAGATCGGTAGACACTACTCATGAGATTTGGACAGGTATCAAACCAGATGTTAGCCATTTTAAAGTCTTTGGTAGTCAATGCTTTATATTGGATACGTCCACAGATAGATGGAAAATGGAACCAAAGGGACTACCGGGTATTTTGTTAGGATATGACGATCACTCAAAAGGTTATCGAGTCTTTGTGTTTGAGCGCCAGAAAATAATTGTAGCACGGAATATTATTGTAAAGGATGAGCTTGACTCCGTAGATTTATTTAAAATGAAAGAGCAGCAAAAGCAGCAAAAGGTACAGGAATATGTCATTTTAGATTGCATGCAAGAAATTCTCCCGCAGATGCGTCATTTTCCGGTGGTGACTCCAGAGTCCCCCTCTCCCCAAGTTCCTCCACAAGTTCAGTTCCAACCGGACCAACAGCGGTCAATACACACGGAACGCAACCAGCGCTATCAGCGCAATGCGCGCCATCCGACGATCTCAGCCTCAGAATTTCCGGGGGGAAGGAGATCCAGCAGTCGCCTGCAAGCAAGTTCTCACTTTGCCTACTCGGCAACCTCAGGGGAGCCTTTAACCATTCAGGAGGCCTTCTCATCACCAGAACGGAATCACTGGATCGAGGCTGCAAACGACGAAATGAAGTCCATCATGGAGGCTCAAACATGGGAGCTTGTGGACCTTCCTCCGGATCGAAAAGCAATCGGCAGCAAATGGGTATTCAAGGTGAAGTTAAATCTCGATAACACCATTGAACGTTATAAGGCCAGACTTGTGGCAAAAGGGTATGATCAAAAAGAAGGAATTGATTTTGAAGAAACATTTTCTCCACTTGTAAGATTTCCGACAGTTAGGATTTTGCTGTCCCTAGCTGCTATATAAGATATGGAAATACATCAAATGGATGTAAAGACAGCCTTTTTGCATGGAGAACTAGAAGATACCATTTACATGCAGCAGCCTGAAAAGTACTCAGAACCAGGAAAGGAGCACTTAATATGCAAGTTGCTAAAATCTTTGTACGGCCTAAAACAGGCCCCCAGACTGTGGAATCTGAAGCTAGATGAATTCTTGACTAGCCAAGGATTTCACAGGATTAGTTCTGATCACTCTGTCTACGTTCTGAAAGGTGAAAATGGGATAGTGTATATAGCGGTGTATGTAGATGATTTATTGTTAATTAGCAAATCAATGGCTGAAATTAACAAAATCAAAAAAACTCTAAACTCACGGTTCGAGATGAAAGACCTCGGTGAGGCAAAATATATTTTGGGTATCCAGGTAAAGACGGACAGAAGTAAGAAAGTAATAAAATTGAATCAAAAGGAGGCTATTGGAAACATGTTAGATGAGTACGGAATGCGGGGGGCAAAAGGATGTCTAACTCCAATGGAGTTTCGGCAAAAGATAGAGGGAGAAGAGATAGAACCAGGTCTCATTGTTACTGAGTATTTAGAATCAAGGGAGAATGATTCTATGACAGAAATACCTTACAGACAAATAGTGGGAAGCTTAATATATTTCATGAATTGTACCCGTCCTGACATTGCTGCAGTTGTTGGGGTAGTGAGCAGGATTCTAGAGAATCCTAGAAAATCTGACTTTGATGCAGCAAGGAGAGTCTTAAGATATTTGGCCGGAACCAAAGACCTCAAATTCACACTAGGCGGGGGAGAAGTAAAACTGCAAACGTGGAGTGATGCAAGCTATGGCGATATGCCAAGCCGGAAATCCACCACGGGATTCGTTCTACAAGTTGGGAACGCTACTTACTGTTGGAGCAACAAACTTCAAAAGGTGACAGCACAGTCGACAATGGAGTCAAAATATATGGCAGCAAGCTCGGCCCACAAAGAACTCTTATGGGTAAAATCCATATTACAAGAACTAGGATACATGCAAGTTGGTCCACAGGTGATCTGGTGTGATAACCAGGCTGCCATTGCCATTCCTTCTAACCCGAGTCATCACTTCAAAAGCAAGCACATGGATGTACGATTACACTTTGTAAGAGAAAAAGTGTTCTCTAGAGTGATTAAATTATGTTATTTACCAGATGCAAAAATGATAGCTGATATGCTCACTAAAGCTCTTCCTGCTCCTAAGCTGAAGTATTGTAGGGACGCAGTGGGATTAAGTGAATAGTTGAATTACTGCACTGCTATGCTGCTATAAGTCCACCAGAGAGGTCGTGGGACTGAGTGACTTGCTAATTGCTATATTGCTATGATGCGACATTGCGCTAGTTTATCACCTCAGCTGTGCTGGTATACTGAGTCTAAAGCTTTAGGGGAGTGTTGTCTTTTGGAAAGCTTTCTGTCTCAGAGAAGCGCAACAGCACAGCAACTATACAGCTGCCATACAGTAGAGCAGCTGCTATACCGAAGAGCAGCGCAGCTGCTATACAGGAGAGCAGCGCAGCAGCTGCTATACAGCAGAGCAGCGCAGCAGCGCAGCAACAGAGCAGCGCAGCAGCAGAGCAGCAGCAGCGCAGCAGCGAAGCTGCAATACAGACAAGACAACGCAACCACGATTATATCTGATATGGTTCGTACGGTCAACGCAGCGTCTGAAATTCTTAATGTGATTTTGTACAGATAGAGCAACTGCGATAGATACGATTCTAGTAAACTTAGTGGGTAACTCAGTGGTAACTTAGTGGGTAACTCAGTGGTAGCTTAGTGATAGCTCAGTGGTAGCTTAGTAATAGCTTAGTGGTAGCTTGACAGATTAGTGGTAGCTTGGTGGTTTGACGTACCTCTCAAGTACACTGGCATTGCCAGTTCAACACAAGTATAAGACTTAGGACTCAGAACATATTATGCATCCAGACTTCCAAGTAGTAAAACTGCAAACAGTTTTTGGGAAACTTCTGAGTATTATATCTTGAGTGTTGTTAGGTCAATTGTGTTGAAACTTTGAGAGTTGTCAGTGTTTATGCTACTCTATATTCTGATAGAGTTTTCTGAGGTTTGGATGCTTGTATAAGAAGTGGTAAGAACTTAAGAACAGCTCTTTGGTAGGATTCTTGATAGCTTCAAAGAGTGTATCATGTCTACTTCTACTACTACTGCTGCTCCTCCACCTGCACCGGTGGTTGTAGAACAACAACATTTAGTGGAACTTAGATAACAATTCTTGTTATCGCTAACAGTTTGTGTTAAATAGGTAACCATTCTTGTTAGCGCTAACAGTTTGTGTAAGTTAGATAACAACTTGTGTTATCGCTTACAGTTTGCGTAAGTTAGGTAACAATTTCTGTTATCGCTAACACTTTGTGTAAGTTTGGTAACCATTCTTGTTAGCGCTAACAGTTTGTGTAATTTAGGTAACAATTCTTGTTATCGTTAATTGTTTGTGTAATTTAGGTAACAATTCCTGTTAACGCTTACAGTTTGTGTAATTTAGGTAATAATTCTTGGTTTCGCGAAGTGTTTGTGTAAGTTAGGTAACCTTTTTTTTTAGCGCTAACATTTTGTGTACTTTAGGTAACAATTCCTCTTATCGCTAACATTTTATGTGAGATAGGTAACCATTTTTGTTAGCGCTAATAGTTAATGTACTTTAGGTAACAATTCTTGTTATCGCTAACAGTTTGCGTAAGTTAGGTAACAATTCCTGTTATCGCTAACTATTTGTGTAATTTACAATACAATTTTTGTTATCACTAATAGTTTGTGTAAGTTAGGTAACAATTCTTGTTATCGCTAACAGTTTGCGTAAGTTAGGTAACAATTCCTGTTATCGCTAACTGTTTGTGTAATTTACAATACAATTTTTGTTATCACTAACAGTTTGTGTAAGTAAGGTAACCCTTCTTGTTATTGCTAATAGTTTGTGTAATTTAGACAACAATTCTTGTTATCGCTTATTGTTTGTGTAATTTAGGAACCAATTCTTGTTATCGCTAACAGTTTTTGTAATTTAGAAATAACAATTCTTGTTATCGCTAAGTGTTTGTGTAATTTATGTAACAATACTTGTTATCGTTAACAATTTGTATAATTTAGGTTAATATTTTTGTTATCGCTAATAGTTTGAGGAATTTAGGTAACAATTCTTGTTATGGCTAACAGTTTGTGTAAGTTAGGTAACCATTCTTGTTAGCTCTAACAGTTTGTGTAATTTAGGTAACTATTCTTGTTATAGCTAACTGTTTGTGTAACTTAGGTAACCATTCATGTTAGCACTAACATTTTGTGTAATTTAGGTAATAATTCTTGTTATCGCTAACTATTTGACCTGTAACATTTATTAATTTAGGTAACAATTTTGTTATGCTAACTATTTGTAATTTAGTAAATTTTTTGTTATCTCAGTTTGGTAAGTAACAATTCGTTTATGTAAGTTAGGTTACCATTTTTGTTAGTGCTAACAGTTTGTGTAAGTTAGATAACAATTCGTTTTATTGCTGACTGTATGTGTAATTTAGGTGACAATTCTTGTTATCACTAACTGTTTGTGTAATTTAGGTAACAATTTTTGTTAGCGCTAACAGTTTGTGTATTTTAGGTAACAAATATTGTTATCGCTAACTGTTTGTGTATTTTAGGTGACAATTCCTATTAACGCTAACACTTTGTGTAATTTAAGTAACAATTCTTATTATCGCTAACCGTTTGTGTAATTTAGGTTACCATTCTTGTTAGCGCTAATTGTTTTTGTAATTTTGATGACAAATCTTGTTATCGATTACAACTTGTGTAAATTAGGTAACCATTCTTGTTATAGCTAACTATTTGTGTAATTTAGGTAAGAATTCTTGTTATCGCTAACAATTTGTGTAAGTTAGGTAACAATTCCTGTTATCGCTAACTGTTTGTTTAATTAAGGTAACAAATCTTGTCATTGCTAAGTGTTTATGTAATTTAGGTAAGAATTCTTGTTAACGCTAACAATTTGTGTAATTTAGGTTGTAAAAGTTGTTAGCGCTAACTGTTTGTGTAATTTAGATAACAACTCTTGTTATCGCTAACAATTTGTGTAATATAGGAAACAATTATTGTCATCGCTAACTGTTTTTTTAGTTTAGGTAATAATCTTTGTTGGCCAGAGTTTGTGTAATTTATGAAACAATTCCTGTTATCACTAACTGTTTGTGTAATTTAGGTAACATTTTGTTATCGCTAAACTATTTTTCCTGTAATTTAGGGTTAAATTCCTGATATCGCTAACACCTGTGTAAGTTAGGTAACATTCATTTAGCGCAATAGCCTGTGGTGCGCTAACAACTGTAATTTAGGTAACAATTCTTGTTATCGCTAACAGTTTGAGTAATTTAGGTAACAATTCTTTTTATCGCTAACATTTTGTGTCAGTTAGGTAACCATTTTTGTTAGCGCTAACAGTTTGTGTACTTTAGGTTACAGTTCCTCTTATCGTTAAGTGTTTGTGTGAGTTAGGTAACCATTTTTGTTAGCGATAACAGTTTGTGTACTTTAGGTAACAATTATTGTTATCGCTAACAGTTTGTGTAAGTTAGGTTACCATTCTTGTTAGCGCTAACAGTTTGTGTAAGTTAGGTAACAATTCTTATTATCGCTAACAATTTGTGTAACTTAGGTTACAATTTTTGGTATCGCTAACTGTTTGTGTAATTTAGGTTACAAATTTGTGTAATTTAGGTAACAATTATTGTTATCACTAACAGTTTGTGTAAGTTAGGTAACCATTCTTGTTAGCGCTAACAGTTTGTGTAAGTTAGATAACATTTCTTGTTATCGCTAACTGTTTGTGTAATTTAGGTAATAATTCTTGTTAACGCTAACAATTTGTGTAATTTAGGAAACAATATTTGTTATCGCTAAGTGTTTGTGAAATTTAGGTAATAATTCCTGTTATCGCTAACAGTTTGTGTAATTTAGGAAACAATTCCTTTTATCGCTAACAGTTTGTGTAATTTAGGTAATAATTCTTGTTATCGCTAACTGTTTGTGTAAGTTAGGTAACAATCATTGTTAGCGCTAAGAGTTTGTGTACTTTAGGTATCAATTCCTGTTATTGCTTACAAATTGTGTAATTTAGGTAACAATTCTTATTGTCCGTTATCTGTTTTTGTAATTTAGGTAACAATTATTGTTATTGCTAACTGTTTGTGTAATTTAGGTAACAATTTTTATTATCGCTAACAGTTTGTGTAATTTAGGTAACAATTCTTGTTATCGCTAACAGTTTGTGTAACTTAAATAACCATTGTTGTTAGCATTAACAATTTGTGTAAGTTAGAAAACAATTCATGTTATTGCTAACTGTTTGCGTAAGTTAGGCAACAATTCTTCTTAGTGCAAACAGTTTGTGTAATTTAGATAAGAATTCATGTTATCGCTAACTTTTTGTGTAATTTAGGTATCAATTCTTGTTATTGCTAACAGTTTGTGTAAGTTAGATAACAATTCCCGTTAGAGCTAACCGTTTGTGTAAGTTAGGTAACAATTCTTGTTATCGCTAACAGTTTGTGTAAGAAAGGTAACCATTATTGTGAGGCTAACAGATTGTGTAATTTAGGTAACAATTCTTGTTATCGCAAACTGTTTGTGTAATTTAGGAACAATTCTTGTTATCGCGAACTGTTTGTGTAATTTAGGTAACAATTCTTATTATCGCTAATAGTTTGTGTAATTTAGGTAACAATTCTTGTTATCGCTAACAATTTGTGTAATTTAGGTAACAACACTTGTTATCGCTAATAGTTTGTGTAAGATAGGTAACCATTTTTGTTAGCATTAACAGTTTGTGTAAGTAAGATAAAAAATTTTGTTATCGCTAACAATTCGTGTAATTTAGGTTACAATTCCCGTTATCGTTAATAGTTTGTGTAATTTAGGGAAAAATTATTGTTATTGCTAATTGTTTGTGTAATCTAGGTAACAATTCTTATTAAAGCTAACAATTTGTGTAATTTAGGTGACTATTCTTGCTTTCGCTAACAGTTTGTGTAATTTAGGTAACAATTCTTGTTATCGCTAACAGTTTGCGTAAGTTTAATTACAATTTCTGTTATCGCTAACAGTCTGTGTAAGTTACGTAACCATTATTGTTAGCGCTAACAATTTGTTCAAATTAGGTAACAATTCTTGTTATCGCTAAGTGTTTGTGTAATTTAGGTAACAATTTTTGTTATCGCTAACAGTGTGTATAAGTTAGGTAACAATACCTGTTAGCGCTAACAGTTTGTGTAAGTTAGGTAACCATCATTGTTAGCGCTAACAGTTTGTGTACTTTAGGTATCAATTCGTGTTATCGATTATAGTTTGTGTTATTTAGGTAACAATTCTTATTGTCGCTAACTGTTTGTGTAATTTAGATAAGAAGTCATGTTATCGCTAATTGTTTGTGTAATTTAGGTAAAAATTCTTGTTATCACTAACACTTTGTGTAAGTCAGATAACAATTCTCGTTAGAGCTAACAGTTTGTGTAAGTAAGGTAACAATTCCTATTATCGCTAATTGTTTGTGTAAGTTAGGTAACCATTATTGTGAGGCTAACAGTTTGTGTAATTAAGGAACAATCCTTGTTATCGGGAACTGTTTGTGTAATTTAAGTAACAATTCTTATTATCGCTAATAGTTTGTGTAATTTAGGTAACAATTCTTGTTATTGCTTACAGCATGTGTAATTTAGATAAGAAGTCAAGTTATCGCTAATTGTTTGTGTAATTTAGGTTACAATTCTTGTTATCACTAACCCTTTGTGTAAGTTAGATAACAATTCGCGTTAGAGCTAACAATTTGTGTAAGTAAGGTAACAATTCCTGTTATCGCTAACAGTTTGTGTAAGTTAGATAACCATTATTGTGAGGCTAACAGTTTGTGTAATTAAGGAATAATCCTTGTTATCGCGAACTGTTTGTGTAATTTAGGTAACAATTCTTATTATCGCTAAAAGTTTGTGTAATTAAGGTAACAATTATTGTTATCGCTAATAGTTTGTGTAATTTAGGGAAAAATTCTTGTTATCGCTAATTGTTTGTGTAATCAAGGTAACAATTCTTATTAAAGCTAACAATTTGTGTAATTTAGGTAACCATTCTTGTTTTCGCTAACACTTTGTGTAATTTAGGTAACAATTCCTGTTATCGCTAACAGTTTGTGTAATTTCGGTAACCATTCTTGTTAGAGCTAACTGTTTGTGTAATTTAGATAACAAATCATATTATCGCTAAGAATTTGTGTAATTTAGGTAACAATTCTTGTTTTCGCAAACAGTTTGTGTAAGTTACGTAACATTTCCTGTTCTCGCTAACAGTTTATGTAAGTTAGGTAGCAATTCTTGTTATCGCTAACAGTTTGTGTAAGTTAGGTAACCATTATTGTTAGTGCTAACTGTTTGTGTTAGTTAGATAACAATTCCTGTTATCGCTAAATGTTTGTGTAATTTAGGTAACAATTCATATTATTGCTAACCATTTGCGTAAGTTAGGTAACAATTTTTGTTATTGCTAACAGTTTGTGTAAGTTAAGTAACCATTCTTGTTAGCGCTAACAGTTTGTGCAAATTAGGTAACAATTCTTGTTATCGCTAACTATTTGTGTAATTTAGGTAACAATTCTTGTTAATGCTAAGAGTTTGTGTGATATAGGTAACAATTCTTGTTATCGCTAATTGTTTGTGTAAGTTAGGTAACCATTATTGTTAGGCTAACAATTTGTGTACTTTAGATAACAATTCCTGTTAGCGCTAACTGTTTGTGTAATTTAGGTAACAATTATTATTATCGCTAATAGTTTGTGTAATTAAGGTAACAATTCTTGTTATCGCTATCAATTTGTGCAATTTAGGTAACAGTTCTTATTATCGCTAACAATTTGTGTAATTTAGGTAAAAATTCATGTTATCACTAACAGTTTGTGTAATTAAGGTAAGAATTCTTGTTATCGCTAACAGTTTGTGTAATTTAGGAAACAATTCCTATTATCGCTAACTGTTTGTGTAAATTAGGTAACATTTTTTGTTATCTCTCATTGTTTGTGTAATTTAGATAACAAATCATGCTATCGCTAACAGTTTGTGTAACTTAGGTAATAATTCTTGTTATCGCTAACAATTTGAGTAATTTAGGTAGTAATTCTTGTTATCGCTAACTGTTTGTGTAATATAGGTAACAATTCCTGTTATCGCTAACAATTTGTGTAATTTAGGTAACAATTCTTGTAGTCGCTAACTGTTTGTGTAATTTAGGTAACAATTCTTGTAGTCGCTAACAGTTTGTGTAACTTAGGTAACAATTCTTGTTATCGCTAACAATTTGAGTAATTCAGGTAGCAATTCTTGTTATCGCTAACTGTTTTTGTAATTTAGGTAACAGTTCCTCTTATCGCTAACAATTCGTGTAAGTTAGGTAACAATTTTGGTTATCGCTAACACTTTGAGTAATTTAGGTAATAATTGTTGTATCGCTAACAGTTTGTGTAATTTAGGTAACAATTCTTGTTATCGCTAACAGTTTGTAACTTAGGTAACCATTGTTGTTAGCCCTAACAATTTGTGTAAGTTAGATAACAATACCTGTTATTGCTAACAGTTTGCATGAGTTAGGCAACAATTCCTTTTAATGCAAACATTTTGTGTAATTTAGATAAGAATTCATGTTATCGCTAACTGTTTGTGTAATTTAGTTAACAATTCTTGTTATCGCTAACACTTTGTGTAAGTCAAATAACAATTCCCGTTAGAGCTAACAGATTGTGTAAGTAAGGTAACAATTCATGTTATCGCTAACAGTTTGTGTAAGTTAGGTAACCATTATTGTGAGGCTAACAGTTTGTGCAATTTAGGAACATTTCTTGTTAACGCTAATAGTTTGAGTAATTTAGGAAACAATTTTTGTTATCGCTAACAGTTTGTGTAAGTTAGGTAACAATTCTTATAATCGCTAACTATTTGTGTAATTTGGGTAACAATTCTTGTTAACGCTAAGAGTTTGTGTAATTTAGGTAACAATTCCTGTAAGAGCTAGCAGTTTGTGTAATTTCGGTAACAATTCTTGTTATCGTAAACTGTCTGAGTAATTTAGGTAACAGTTCCTGTTATCGCTAACTATTTGTGTAATTTAGGTAATATTTCTTGTTATCTCTAACTGTTTGTGTAATTAAGGTAAGAATTCTTGTTATCGCTAACAGTTTGTGTAATTTAGGAAACAATTCTTGTTATCGCTAACTGTTTGTGTAATTTAGGTAACATTTCTTGTTATCTCTAATTGTTTGTGTAATTTAGGTTATAAATCTTGTTATCGCTAGCTGTTTGTGTAATTTAGGTTATAAATCTTGTTATCGCTAACATTTTGTGTGTAATAGGTAACAATTATACTTATCGCTAACTCTTTGTGTAATTTAGATAACAAATCATGCTATCGCTAACAGTTTGTGTAATTTATGTAAAAAAAATTTGTTATCGCTAACAGTTTTTTTAAAATTTAGGTAACAATTCTTGTTATCGCTAATTGTTTGTGTAATTTAGGTAACAATTCTTGTTATCGCTAACAATTTGTGTATTTTAGGTAATAGTTCTTGTAGTCGCTAACTGTTTGTGTAATTTAGGTAACAATTATTGTTATCGCTAACAGTTTGAGTAATTTAGGTAACAATTTTTGTTATTGCTAACGGGTTGTGTAACTTAGGTAACCATTTTTGTTAGCCCAAACACTTTGTGTAAGTTAGATAACAATTCTTGTTATTGCTAACAGATTGAGTAAGTTAGGTAACCATTATTGTTAGCGCTAACATAATGTGTAATTTAGGTTACAATTCTTGTTATCGCTAACAGTTTGTGTTATTTAGGTAACAATTGTTACTATCGCTAACAGTGTGTGTAATTTAGGTAGCGATTCTTGTTATCGTTAACAGTTTGAGTAAGTAAGGCACCAATTCCTGTTATCGCTAACAGTTTGTGTAAGTTAGGTAACCATTATTGCTAGCGCTAACAATATGTGTAATTTAGGTTACAATTCTTGTTATCGCTAACACTTTGTGTAATTTAGGTAACAATTCTTGTTATCGCTAACTGTTTGTGTAATTTAGGTAACGATTCTTGTTATCGCTAACAGTTTGTGTAAGTTAGGTAACCATTTTTGTTAGCGTTAACAGTTTGTGTTAGTTAAATAAAAATTCTTGTTATGGCTAACAATTTGTGTAATTTAGGTCACAATTCTTGTTATCGCTAACTGTTTGTGTAATTTAGTTAACAATTCTTACTAACGCTAAGAGTGTGTGTAATTTAGGTAACAATTATTGTTATCGCTAACATGTGTGTAATTTAGGTAACAATTTTTGTTATCGCTAACAGTTTGAGTAATTTAGGTAACAATTCTTGTTAACGCTAATTGTGATTGTAATTTAGGTAACAATTATTGTTATCGCTAACATGTGTGTAATTTAGGTAACGATTCTTGTTATCGCTAACAGTTTGTGAAAGTTGGGTAAACATTCTTGATATCGTTAACAGTTTGTGTAATTTATGTAAAAATTCCTGTAATTGCTAACTGTTTGTGTAATTCCGATAACAATTCTTGGTATCATAAACTTTCTGAGTAATTTAAGTAACAATTCTTGTCATCGCTAACAGTTTGTGTAATTTAGATAACTAATCATGTTATCGCTAACAGTTTGTGTAATTTAGGTAACAATTCTTGTTATCGCTAACAGTTTGTAAAATTTAGGTAACAACTATTGTTATCGCTAACAGTTTGAGTAATTTAGGTAACAATTCTTGTTATCACTAAAAGTTTAAGTAATTTAGGTAACCATTGTTGTAATCGCTAACAGTTTGTGTAAGTTAAGTAACCATTCTTGTTAGCGCTAACAGTTGTGTATGTTAGATAACCATTCTTGTTAGCGCTAATAGTTTGCGAAATTTAGGTAAGGATTCTTGTTAGCGCAAACAGTTTGTGTAATTTTGATAACTATTCTTGTTATCGCTAACTATTTGTGTAATCTAGGTAACAATTCTTGTTATCGCTAACTGTTTGTGTAATTTAGGTAAATAATTTGTGTAATTTAGGTTACAATTCTTGTTATCGCTGACAGTTTGTGTAATTTAGGTAACAATTCCTGTTAGCGCAAAGTGTTTGTGTTATTTAGATAACAATTCTTGTTATCGCTAACTGTTTGTGTAATTTAGGTAACAATTCTTGTAGTCGCTAACAGTTTGTGTAACTTAGGTAACAATTCTTGTTATCGCTAACAATTTGAGTAATTCAGGTAGCAATTCTTGTTATCGCTAACTGTTTGTGTAATTTAGGTAACAGTTCCTGTTATCGCTAACAATTCGTGTAAGTTAGGTAACAATTTTGGTTATCGCTAACACTTTGAGTAATTTAGGTAATAATTGTTGTATCGCTAACAGTTTGTGTAATTTAGGTAACAATTCTTGTTATCGCTAACAGTTTGTAACTTAGGTAACCATTGTTGTTAGCCCTAACAATTTGTGTAAGTTAGATAACAATACCTGTTATTGCTAACAGTTTGCGTGAGTTAGGCAACAATTCCTTTTAATGCAAACATTTTGTGTAATTTAGATAAGAATTCATGTTATCGCTAACTGTTTGTGTAATTTAGTTAACAATTCTTGTTATCGCTAACACTTTGTGTAAGTCAAATAACAATTCCCGTTAGAGCTAACAGATTGTGTAAGTAAGGTAACAATTC
>JBBHKE010000879.1:0-37646 GCA_037447655.1 Zygnema cylindricum
TTTTTATTTTTTTAATGGCTCGATATATCGGCGATACGATATATCGGCGATACGATATATCGGCGATATATCGCGATAATTTGGTTTTCGATATATCGATTATCGGGTACCTGAAATTCGATATATATCGAATATTGGCAAAAGGTTCTCAATACCCAACACTACTAGACAGTATTGCACTGTACTTTAGTTTAATGTACTGTACAACTCTTTTTCCTGTTTCTTGCCTGTTTCCTAATAATTTCGTGAAATCGTCGGAAACATCATCGGAAAGGTAGGCGATTCGTTCAACTTCTCTGAATGGAAAATGGGTACGGAATGCCATCCACGAACACGTCATCAAAATAGGTCCGGAAAAAAAAGCCATGAAATTTAAACAAGAAAAAAGTTAGGGTGCGTCTCCATGTGCCAAAATAAGGGTTTATTTATATCGTTTTATTGTAAAACTTAGAGCTGTACCGCGTAAGTTTCAACCGTACAAAAAATTTTAAAAAAAGAGAAGTACATTTTGCATCATCATCGAGTTTAGGATGTATTACATGTTGCATCTTGTGTTCTTCGACCCACGGCCACGCCAAAAAACGTCATCTTCAAACTTTTATTTAATACACAAGGACAATGTGTTTAAAACAAACTATTCTCAAAAAAAAAATAGGAACACGTATTCACACGTGTAAACAAAATTACAAAAAATTCAAACGAATTCAAACAACGTCGAAAGGTACACTATTCGTTATATTTTGTCCGTTTCCGTTCAGGTACGACGAAGCAAAGTACACAATTTGTTTGGTTTTATCCATTTGCGCTTGGTACGGATTTTATTTCGCCAGAGTCTCAAGATTCCGATGCCATTTCACGTCGAGCGGACAAGCAACGCAAAGGCAAAGTGCATCTTCTGTAAAGGGCACAACCGGAAGGCGGTACGTCTACAATGTCAAAAAATCTCATGCGACGTCACAAGCAGTTAGAAAAAAAAACATGCGTCATCACAAATTGTAGACGTTGACAGCCGTCATAGGCATTGTCAACGTATATGACAATCACACCCTTAACTAACAACTTTGTTGTAACACATAGGGTACATCCCCATGTTTTTACATATCTACTTTTCTTTGTGTTTTTGCCCTAAAATTCAGGGAACTTTGAGAAAAACATTAGGCGTACGAGAAAATCGTGTTTACCAAAGTACAAGGTACGTCAATTGAAATTCTATGGGCTCTATTGCCACACAAAATTCGCAGATAAAAAGAGGTAAATCTAGATAGTGCCGATTCCAAGTTTATATAAACCTAAATGATTGACCCCTTGACAATAAGAACCCTATTAAAGCTTCACCCATGTGAATCAATATTTTCTTTCTCAGTTCCACCACATAATGCAAAGTTAGAATATGTGATTTGGATACATTCACCCACTTTGACTTTCCCTTAAAAATACAACCTTCCAGGAAGGCAAAAACTCTGACCGACTACACCATTGTTTAGCTTGGACTCCTCTGTGTCTTCGCGAAAAGAATCACTCAAAATTGCCAAGTAAATTAATAGTTTTGGCTCGCCAAAGTTTGCCTTTTATACACATGCTCTTTGGGAGAGAGGTGGCTACCTACCAGAAATATTCTAAGTCCTAAACCCCTCTCTAAACCCTCTAGTACTGAGGTAGGGACCAATCACTAGTACATAAAGGTACAGGTGTCGGTGTACCTTTTGTACGGCCATCGTACGACATGGCTAAAATGTCAACACATGTCTTATACGGATTCGCTCTTGTAATCTCTAGAATTCTTGCCTCCAAATCTTATCTCTCCACGTGGCGCCATGTCATGCCACGTCAAGAAAACGGTACCATACAAGAAAGTACGGGTAACGGAGTACTTTTGGTACGGATATTGTATGATATTGCCATAATGTGACATTTGTCACATCCGGATTTGTTGTGTTCCGTTCCGAAGATTTCGCAACCTGTATTATGTCACCACGTGTCATCCGGAGTGGTGATGTCCGCAAGCCGCCAAATTATCCTTTCCACGAAATTGTCGCTAACCATGGCTGTCCGATATATATCGTCATTTAATACAGACTGTATAAACATTTGTCCGTACTATTTGTTTCGTTCAGTACTAAAAATACAATTGTTTCTATGTCCTATATAGCGTAATCTAGTTAAATGAAAAACCCTACATGTAACTATTTAAATACCTATCAAACCCCATATGCCATAGCACTAAACCTAGACTTAATGGATAAGGCTAACGGCTGCGGGTGATTTGACGGACGGCAAGTTCCAAGATCAATTCCTAGGTTCGTCAAATACCTTTTGGTAAGTCTACCCACTTTTCCCCTTGTCTTCTCTAGAGAGCTTAGGAAGCCATGGCTCTAGCTCCCTCTCCAGCCTTTAGTGACTACAACAAGTGTGGGGGCTTAGAGAAGGGAGTTAGAGGCAGACTGCCTCTGCTCTTTTCCTATCCTAAATAAAGTCCTAGAAAATACTCAAATATCAACACTCCCTTTATTTTCTAGTCTATTTCCCTTTACTTCTTACAAGCAAATAAACAAACATTCCCTTCCCCTTTTCCTTTTCCTATTCCTTTTCCTTTTCCTTTCATAAAACTTTAAGACAACACCCTTATATTTAGTAAGGTCCATTAAATGAGCTGAAGTAAACATTCCATCTAGTTGATCATACGTTTTATTTAGCATCCCACTTTTCATAAATCCGAGCAAAGATATTATCCACCTCATCTCTTTTCCATCCACACAAAAACCGATTTCCCTCTTGCAATTGAACCAGCCAGCCCCATCTCCATTCTGCAACACACACCCGGATGCTTACCCTTTTACAGGCACACCTTTATAAATGCCATCACCTTTTTTAGTGATGTCAAACCCATTAACCCCAAAAATTAAACTTTCCTCACTCTCACTTTCTAAATTTATTCCCAATAAATATTTGTCCTACCCTAAACCTTTCATTAGATATTCCTCTTCTCCCCTATCCTTTAAAACCCCTTCTAGTTTCACTTCTCCCCTTTCCTCGGAATCCGTAGAAGTCTCTCTTTCCAACCATTTTTCTTTTTCCAAAATATCAATAAAATTATCCTCATTATTTTTATTTTTCCTTTTTTCAATAATTGATCCTAGATCTGACTTACATATTTTTATGTCATACTTTCTACACTCTTTGAAATCCACATTATGTCTACCTCCCTCAAGTAACACCCTTCCCTTTACTTCCCTTATACCTCCAAAAGCACACTGTTGTCTTCGTGGAATTTCTGTGTTCTTTTCTCTCTTCTCCATTCTACCGATGTGAAGAAGCTCCAATATTTCTTCATCCTCTTTCTCATCTTCCCTTTCTTCCTCCTCATTCATATACCAACTTCTAAGTTCTTCCAAAAAAGGACACTCCTCCATATAGTGACCCGGTTTCCTACAAGCGAAGCAAACCCTTTTTTTTCAAAGCTCCCCTTTCTTTTCCTCTCCCTCACTTTCCGCCAAAGTTCTGATAAGGTTTACCTTTGTCTTTCTTCCTCTCATTATGCTTCCGTTTGTCACCACCGTTCCTCAGATCACGCTTCTGCCAGTCACCACCAGCTGTAAATGTAGTCTCCCTTTACTTCCCCTACGAAGCTCCAAAGTGCTTTCCCTTAGAAGAATTATCTCGATGGTAATGCTCCAAGTCCATGAGGAGACATCCATTCCCTGCATACGGTAAATGATGTCTTTGTACTCATCTGGGAGCTTCATGATTAGTGTATTAATCTTCCTCTCCTCAGATTCTACATATCCCGCACTAGCTAGCTCAACATATAACGCAGCAATATCATTGCAAAACTCTATCATGCTACCGCCTTTATAAACATAGGCCTCTATTTCCTGTTTTACTAATTGCTGCCTCTGTATAGTCTCACTCTTATAAATCTGAATTAGTGTTTCCCAAATTTCCGAAGACTTAGTTAGACTTAAAAGAGTGATAGCTATGGACTTAGACACATATCTAAGTATGAGATGTTTTGCTATAGTGTTTTTATATTCCCAAATTTTCCTATCATTTTTTTCAGTTTTTGGTTCTATTATAACCCCCACAAGTGGAACCCTAGCCGAGAGCCTAGCTCCCCTCACCATAGGTGTCCCTTTATCCTTTTCCCCTATTTCCCCTTCCACGGTAATGATTTTCCCTTCACCTTCCCATGCATCTGAACTTTGGTTGGTTTTCTGGGCAGCTCTAGATGATTCTCCATAGTGAGTTCCTCCAAAGCTCGGTGGCGGACACCTCACTCTCCCGAAAAAATTCCCCATAAGTGTTTCTCGCAGGCAAAAACTCTGACCGACTACACCCCTCTATAGCGTGGACTCCTATGAGTTGAAATTCTATGGGCTCCATTGCCACACAGAATTCGCAGGTCCAAAGGAAGCTAACCTAGATAGTGCCGAATCCAACTTGATATAAACCCAAATGATTGACCCTTTGACAATCAGAACCCCATTACAGCTTCACCCCTGTGAAATAAGACTTTATGTGTGCTCAGTTCCACCACAGAATGTAAAGTTAGAATATGAGATTTGGACACATTCACCCACTTTGACTTTCCTTTAAAAATGCAGTCATCCAGGCAGGCAAAGACTCTTACCGACTACACCCCTGTGTAGCTTAGACTTTCGTGAGTGTGCAACAAAAAGAATCATTGAAAATGGTCAACTAAATTAATTGTTATGGCTGGCCAAAGTTGCCATTTATACAAGGTGCTCTTTGGGAGAGTCTCCTACCTACCATAAATATTCTAAGTCCTAGTCCCTCTCTAAACCCCTTCTACTGAAGTACGGCGCCAATCACAGGACTGTACCGTATATAAAAGTACAGGCGCCAAAGTACTTTCTATACGGCAAATGTACAGCTGGACCATACAGGTGACAAATGTCACATCCAAACTTCTTATCTTGCGCTCCGAAGATTCCGCAATCCTCTAGCGCATTTCCACGTGTCATTCGGAGTGGCGGCGTCAGAAAACGCCAAAGCGGCTATTCTAGAATCTCGGCTAGCACCACGGCCGTTGATTAAATCCGGTATTCATTCTTACTCGTCGAGAATATGTGCGCGGTATTTGTTTCGCCGTCGAAACAAATGCGCGATATTTGTTTTGCATAAACCATACTACTCTAAACTGTTTCTATGTACTAAGAATCTATTCGCGCCGTTAAATGAATTCATCTACGCGTACATATTTATATAGTTATCAAACCATATATGTCCTAGCACTAGTCCTAGACTAAACGGACAAAGCTAACGGTTGTATTGACGGACGGCAGGTTCCAGGATAAATTCCTAGGTCAGTCAATACTTTTGGTAAACGCATATATTTTATGTTACTTGTCTCCTACAAAGCTTTAGGCAGCCATGGCACTATCACCCTACCAGCCTTTAGTGACTACAACAAATGTGGGGGCTTGGAGAAGGGAGTCAGAGGCAGACTACCTCTACTCTTTTTCTATCTAGTAAAGACCTAAAATATACCCAAAAATCAACATGAGTTCGCAGCAAAAAGAATCACTGAAAATGGCCAAGTAAATTAATAGTTTTGGCTCGCCAAAGTTTGCCTTTTCTACAAATGCTCTCTGGGAGAGAGGTGGCTACCTACCCGAAATATTATAAGTCCTAAACACTCTCTAAAACCTCTAGTACTGAGGTAGGGACAAACCACATTACTGTATAGTACATAATGGTACAGGTGTCGATATACCTTTTGTACGGCCATCATACGACATGGCTAAAATGTCACCATATGTCTTATGCAGATTTGATCTTATAATCTCCAGAATTCCTACCTCTAAATTTTATCTCTCAACGTGGCGCCAAGTCATGCCACGTCAGGAAAACGGTACCAGACAAGAAAGTACAGGTGCCGGAGTACTTTGTGTACGGACATTGCACGATATTGCCATAATGCTGACATTTGTCACATCCGGATTTGTTTTGTGTTTCGTTCCGAAGATTCCGCAACCCGAATGATGTCACCACGTGTCAACCGGAGTGGTGACGTCCGAAAACCGCCAAATTATCTTTTCCGCGAAATCGGCGCTAACCATGGTCGTCCGATATATATCGTCATTTAATACGGACTATCGAAACATTTGTCTGTACTATTTGTTTCGTTCTGTACTAAAAGTACAATTGTTTATATGTCGTATATAGCGTAATCTAGTTAAATGAAAAACCCTACATGTAACTATTTAAATAGCTATCAAACCCTATATGTCATAACACTAGTCATAGACTTAATGGATAAGGCTAACGACTACGGGTGACTTTATGGACAGCATGTTCCAAGATCAATTCCTAGGTCTGTCAAGTACCTTTTGGTAAGTCTACCCACTTTTCCCCCTGTCTTCTCTAGAGAGCTTAGGTAGTCATGGCTCTAGCTCCCTCTCGAGCCTTTTGTGACTACAACAAGTGTGGGGGATTAGAGAAGGGAGTTAGTGGCAGACTGCCTCTGCTCTTTTCCTATCCTAAATAAAGACGTAGAAAATACTCAAATATCGACATCAATTCTATACTTTGAATGTACTGCATGTTTGTCGTCATGTGAACGCATTTTGGCGTTTTCCTCATTTCGACCCTCTGGGTAGAAGAATCCAGCCCATCAAAAAACTTTATCTATAATCACCTTTAGGGGGTGTTTTTAGTTAAATTACCACCCTAACAGCGAATGAAAAACAACCCTCGCACGCGCCCAAGAGTGGGATTTTTTTGGACGAGGTGAGATTACTCGTTATTTTTCTCCGTGCTTGTACGCGCTATGCAAAAAAAAAATTGTAGGGGTTTCGGACCTCCACTTTCATTCATGAGTCCTTTGTAGAATTTTGCACCGTCGTTGCCTCTACCCTCTCCCCTCTCCCTCTCACAATATCGCTTTTATCTCACACAATTTAAACAGAGCCACGACAATATTGGTATAAAACGAAATATCTTTGAAAATATTTTTTTTTACATTTTGTAGGTTATTTTTTAATTGCAAGTCGAGTGAGAAAAGTAAAAAAAACGAAATCGGGAAACCATGGTAAAAATTTATTTAGTGACGTTGACGTTGTCACAAGTGAGCATAACCTTAGAATGTCACCAAACCTTAAACATCTACAATTTCACAAAAAATTAGACGTCTACAACTGTCGTTGTTATTGTTGGCGTCACTAATCGTCGAAAGTTTCGTAATCGTCTTCAATCGTCACAAATTTTACCTACGTCTACAGCCGTCACATTTTAAAGTTTCGATTTCATTTTCGCAATTAAGAACACTCTTCAAAGTAGCACAAAAAATCTTTACTACAGTCCAAAATACTTTATCAAAGTACTGATTACATGGGGATGTACCTGTTGAATGTCATGGGCATAATGAATCGGCTGCGATCCACTTCAACTTTGCGTCACACTTCCACTAGCAAGCATATTTGTCATTGGAGGAGCGCGTGGAGCATTAAGTTCAATAAAAGCACTTGTTGGAGTTGAGCCATTGTTAGACATGTTTGCAGAAGCAAACTCAAATAGGAATACCTATCAGACTAGATCAATGGGGGCGCACTGTCCCAGGGGTCACTTCATATACGAGGTAAATAATTTTATGCACACAAAAAATACCTTTGCTCGGGTGGCACTTCAAACCGGCTGCCTGTAAGATATGTAACTACAAATGAAAGAGGTCTTTCAACCAGACAAAGATATACTACAAGCAAATCAAAGATAGTAGAACACAAAACACCTTAAACTGCACTTAGTGCTCTCATTTCCTTAACTATGTGTAGAATGTACATTCTGTTTAAAATTGATTGTTCCTAATTGAACTAAATACTCAAAAGATATAGAAAAAATCTAAAATGTATGTAGAAGGTTCACCTAAAAATCTACCGACAAAAATCTAAGTAATTTGACCAGAATTGTCTAGTAACAATATCTACACCCTAAAAATCCGGGAGATATGTTTCACGTCTACATTCATAGGCGGTCGTAAACACTAATTTACTCAAAGATATTTACTCGAGTAGATACTAAAAATCCACACTAAATATAACAAATGTTAAATTGGTGGAGGTCCAAAAATATTTGAAGTCATATACTCTAATTTCTAAGACTTACTTAAGCTTACTTTTCAATAGGAGGGAGGAGGAGGAGGGAGAGGAGGGAGATGGAGTGTAAGGAGGCAGCGGGGGAAAGGGGGGGTCCCGAAGAGGCGGGGAGAGGAGGGGAGGGAGAGGAAGCTATAATGTAGTTTATATTCTCTAATTATATACTTCAAAGATTTTTACACATGTCCCCTCCCAATTTAGGGTTATTAAACCGGAACTAACATTGAGATTAGGTGTGAGAGTTTAGCATTTTAAATAAAGTCAGGTGTAAATCTATTATAACAATTACTATTCGTTCACCCTAGATTTGCAAAAGTTTATGAAAAAAAAAATCTTGAAAAAGTTCAAGATTTTGAAATAATTATGAGCTAGTGAGCTTATTACCCATTTCTGGAGTTTTGTGGCAGTTTTCAGACTAATAAAGTAAGTATAATCACACTATAACCGAACATATGTCAACAGTTCAGAAAAGGTGGAAATAAAAAAAAAAAAAAATTAATAACAAAGCATCCACAAAGAACGGAAGATCCATATGTATGCATATATCATGTAAGCATTTGCAGATATTCAAGTTTATAGATGAGTGAATTTCGACAGTTGAACACAAAAAAAAAGACGCGCCCTTTACAATTTGGCCATGGGGAGGGACGACACCATGGAAAGTACCAGCAACACAACTTTGACGGCAGCAGTGGAGGTTGGCACATTGCTCAAGGCAACCGCACGTGCGAGAGCCAAGGGACGTCGGGAAGAATACAACAAACGCGCGAAGAAAAAAAATAAAATTTGTCGAGGGCGTAAAGAAATATATTTCCATTCATGGCGGCTGAACAGGAGGGGCAAACGCAAAGGCATGATGTACAGCCATGGTTGTAAAATTGTACGTCTACGATGTCACAAAAAGACATGTGACATACCAAATCGTTTCAAAAATTACGATGTGTTGTGCGACACTTCAAAAAGCTTCGAAAAATACAGTGTGGCAAAGACAGTGTACATGGTGACAGCTGTCACGGGCGTTGTCGACGTATACAATCGTCAAAAACTTAAGTAACAATATCGAGTGAACATATAGAGACACTTGAACTCCGGGTCCGCCGGGATCCGCGCTAAAATACAAAGTAGGTACGCTAAGTTACAACTACATGGGGCCGTACCCTAGTGACTTAACGGCAAACTTGGAAACGGTGACGTATACTAAAATTAGGCTGAAAGAGTACGCAACACTCGATTCGTTCCAGTATGTGTATTTACTACAGTACACCGCGAATCGTAATTATAGTAAATTACTCTAATTCAGTCGCTCAAAATTTCGAGTCCATCACATGAAACATAGTAAATGATTATAATTTTTTCATTATTCTATTTAAGGTAAAGTTTAATTAGCATTTTCAATTCTAATATAGGTTCGTTTTAAATAGTGCGGAGTACGGACGACCTCCGACCGTGCAAAATTGTACTTTATTAAGTAAAAAAGTACAAATAATGATTTAATACAGGCCGTTATCATAACTGCGCTTAACAAACCGCGAGGCAAACGCCATAGTGATAAATGTAAGTTTTACAAATTCTGCACGAATACCTTATTTACAGTAGAGGATATTAGCGTACAAATTAGAGTAACTTAAATAAATTAGAGTACTTGAGTTGAAACAGCTCTATCACATAAATTAGTGTTCATTACTCTAATTGTTTTTTTTAGTTTTTGTACTCTAATTTTTTCATTACTCTAATTACGATTCGCGGTGTACAGTACACCGTCGATCGTATTTAGCGTGTTGAACACTAATTCGGCGCCCCTAAATTTTGACCCTTGAACCTTAAATAGAATAAATGACGCTATTTAAGGACGTGGACCATAATTTGCCACGTCTCCTGGCACTGAATTAGAATTAATGACGCTAATTTTTTCTTTACTCTAATAATTTCTACACGCTAAATACGATCGACGGTGTACTTTACTGTACTTTAATGTACGGAGATTTCAAAATTTAACTGCGAGTATATAGTACGGAACATTCACTTGTGGTTTGGGCACAATTTCACGCGATCTATATAAAACTAAAAGTATTCGGCGTAACTGCAGTAGATTCCCTTTTTTACTAGTATCATTATTAGGGTACGGCCTCATGTACATGTAGCCTAGCGAGCTTACTTTGTATTTTAGCGCGTATCCGGCGGACCCGGATTTCAGGTGTCTCTATGTGTGTACTCGAAAATGTTACTCTAAGTTTGTGACGATTATATACGTCGACAATACCCGTGACGGCTGTCACCATGTACAATCTGTCTTGCCCCACCGTATTTTTAGAAACTTTTTGAAGCGTCGCAACTCGCAAGACACATCGTAATTTTTGAAACGATTTGGTATGTCGCATTTCATTGAGTGACATCGTCGACGTGCAGCCTTGCAGCCGTGGCTGTACGACATGCCTTTGCGTAAACCTCTCCCATGACTTCGCAGGGACGGCCGCCATGACTATGCAGATTTTTACCTTCCCAGATTTTTCACCTTTACGTGAAATGACAAACCACCGTCGAGACCCCTTCAAAAAAAAACCGTACAGTGTGCATACGGACAAAAACGAACAGTCCTGTACTTTTTCAATCGTCAAAAATTAAAAAAAAATTACACGTGGGAATATGTTTTCCTATTGGTGTAAGCGGATTTACTTAGCTTAAAACACATTGTCAATGCGTTTTATGATAAGTTTGAAGATGACGTGACAGTGGGTCGAAAAAACGCAAGACGACAAATTTTCGTACATCCTAAGTTCGAGAATGACGCAAATTGTACTCTACATATTTGCGATTTCTTCGTACGGCCGCAACTTAGGCAGTACGGCGCTAAGTTTGATTATCTTTGAAATACCGTTTTGTTCAGGAGAATAAAGAACAGTAAGCTGATGTGAAATTCCATGTAATTTTAAAAATTATGCAAAATCATTAGAAATGTATTCCCTTCCGTTATCAAATATGAAATCCTACTATCTTTCTCTCATGCATATTTTCAACCCAAGCCTTATACTCCTTAAATTTTGCAAAAACTTTATCCTTACTTTTCAAAAAATATACTGTAGTAAATCTATTATAGTTATCTGTAAAGGTAAGCATAAACTTAACACCTCCCACAGATGGGAATCTAGATGGCCCCAATACATATGAATAAATTAGTTCTAACACCTGGAACTTTCTATGATCAGTTTGTGCAGGGAAAGGCAACTTATGAATCTTTCCCATTGCGTATCGACGTTTGGAACGGGTGCGCGTACGGCGTGGCGTTTCATATTAAAACGTTTGTGCGTTGGTGGATCGTTTGAATCGATACAAATTGTTTCCTCCAGCAAATCCCTCTGTAGCTATTTTCCCATTCTTACTCACTGTTTTTTTCCCATTCTCAGATATAGTTTTAAAACCTTTCTCTTCTACCACTGACGTAGAGAAAAAAATCATTTTAAAAGCTGGAACATGTAACACATCGTCCAATACCCTTTTCACAGTTTTTCCCTCTACATTCAACATAAGTGACACCCTCCCGTTTGCTTTCGACTCAACAAAGGTATCATCACTAAAATAAATTTTAATGGGTGAAGTAGAATGAATACTCTCAAAAAGGTGGCGGCTCCGACACATATGTGCGGATGCACCACAGTCGATAATCCATTCGTCCTCCTCCACGCCTTCCGTTGCTTGCGCCATCGCAAAATATTTCTTTTCCCAGTTGATGGGAAAGTTGCTCACGTCCTCTTCTTGAAGTGTGTTTGAAAATGTTGTTGGTCGTCCACTTGACTAAGATGGAACTCGGATTTCGTCCCAACCAGAGAAAAAAATTCACGTAGCTTTTGATGTTTTGTGACAGCCAGTGCAGCACCAGCTGTTGTTGAAGTAGTAGCCATCACATAATGAAAGATAGGAAGCACTCAAGATATTAAATTTGACCCACTACACAAAGCAGTCAATATTCCAAGAGATATAACCCAGAGAATATCCTTTAAAATGCACATATGTGCCCTTTGAATCCTCATGAAAGGAATACATAGAAATCACTAAGTCCTAGAATTTATACAAGTAATATCTACTATTACCTAACTAGCCAATCACAGCGCTGTAGAAAATGTTAGGTTACTCTTTTACCGTACTCTAATGTAATCTAACTGGGTACCTGATATATGTTAAATTCCTCAATCGTACGTCTACTGTTTCGTACAAGTAGACAAACCCTAATTGTCTACATAAGTCTTTTACTAACTTTACATACTAATAAACAAATACGTGTGACGACAAACTCCCGTTTCCAAAAAGTTATCACCGACATTGAAACCATATACGTGACAAGATCCGCCGCGTCACTTTGGTCCACTTTTAGATTTTGATAGATCTTTGTTGGTCTGACTTTGTCTATAGGACGGTATGTCATAACTAAGTAATGCACGCCATTTCGTAATCTTTCTTTTGCCTGGGAACCGTTTGATGTGATCTCCTTAGTTTCGTACAGTCCAGATTCTCAGTTTACACTAATTCTGACAAGCAGTTTGAAATTGTTGTCCATAGCCATTTTCAGCCATGGATTTATCCACGGAAGCACCACAGACTACCCCAAAAACAGCCTATTTTGAGTCCACTCAGAATTCTACAGAATAAACAAAACAGGAAGAAACTACACGAACAGATATTTTCTACGCCACTTAGTAATCCCACAAAATTTCATATAAAAATACCAAACACACTTATCACACCACTCAGTCAAAGTTGCAGGAAAACAGTTTGCCAGAACTTTGATAAATCTGACCAACTTCACAATGAAGTCCCAAGCAAACCACACACACAATAGGTCTGCAAAATTTCCATAATATTGCTAATAGAGATAGAAACACACATGCATAATTTCAGATATTTCTGCCAATACAACTGAGAGAAATCCTCAGGTGAAAATTACCAAAAGGAGCAAAAACAGTTTTTGTCCAAAAAGTTCCTAAGTTCAAAATGACTAAGTCCAACAAATATACACGAGCTCACTATTGAATGTACGGAGGCATACCAGCCGTACGTAACCCGAATACTTCGTGATATGTCAGAATGAATAGGTCTACACTAATACCTAATACACAGGACAAAACAATGTTGTAAATTTACAAACCTTACGAATTTAGTCAAACGAATCTGGGCCGTCCAAAATAAATATCATGAGATAGACGCGATTTCGCGTACCTCACCAAAAAGACCAAACTGACGGCGCCGCCGTCCGTAGCTCTTTTTCGGCATCCTTGATGTCGTGTTGCGTGGTCACAAAAAATCCACTTGACGAAATGACGTCATCTCATCCAAATTAATCCGTACGTGCGGCGTCTTTTTTCCATAAGTGCCGCTCACGCCACTTTCAATTCGAAATCCGTTCGTCATCATTATGATTCGTACCTGCGTCGTAGCTTCTCAAAACATTCCAATTCGGATCGCTTCGCGATCCGCCGTACATTTGACTTACACATTTTGTACCTTTTCATATGTTTGTTCACGCCACTCAAATAGTTCCGTAAGTCCCAAAACAATTAGTACTAATACTCCCCAAATTCGCAAATCCATTCGAACCTCCACAGTTTATCCAAATATCATACGTATTAAAATCGCGTACTGTACTCTCGAAACATTGTGTATGCACGAAACGACGCGTACGCACAAAACTAACTTTTCAAAAATAACAGAAACAACTCTGAAAACGTTTCTAAGTCTTGTATTTTCCTCTCACATAATATAGACAGGACTAAAGCTTTTATGAACCAACATCTTTCGCTCTCTTGTACGCATTACAAAGCTTAAAAACATGGCCTTTTTCATCACATATTAGCATGTTAATGGTGACATTCTAGGACCAATACCTCTACCACTGCCATTGCCAATCTTAGAGTCTGAAAACAGGTAAACTGGTAAGCTAATGCCTGAATAGACTAACTAGTGCCTCTTTGTGAAATTTAATAAACTTCTTCACTCAAAATGAGTTGAATTGCTAAAGTTGTGTTCCATTGACGTTGTGCAAGAGCCCTAAGACTATCCATGACTCTATTGTACCCATCTGTTAAAGTTCTCATCAATAACATAGCCTGCTGAGGAGGTGAGAAGTCCCCTCTGAAAGAACAACCTTTTCATAGATGACAATGATCTAAGATACTACCTCCAAAATATCTAAATTCAAAGATCTTTATTGCTATATTTGTTTGAACAGTGACATCTAGTTGAGCATACATAGCATGTACACTAAACCGGATTTGAGAAGCCTTTTTCATCTCAAGGTAAGACATTACCAACTCCTTTGTCATAGACTGCTTGAAGACGTTGAGGCAGTGGAGATTCTTATTTCTTCAATCCGGTAGAGTCCCATCAGCAGTTTTATCCACAATGGATGACAAGTCCTTGTCTTCAAAATAAGAGCTCGACAAATCTTCCTAGTACACGTAGTCCGATCCATCAAAAAAATGCAATTCGGGCGGTGGGCCCATAACCTGTTGAAAGTCATGGGCATAATGAATTGGCTGCAATCCACTTTTACTTTGCGTCACACTTGCACCAGCTAGGATATTCGTCCCAAGAAGAGAGGGTGGAGCATTAGGGCCAATAGGAGCACTTATAGGAGTTGGGCCATTGTTAGACATGTTAGCAGAAACAAACCCAAATAGGAATACCTATCAGACTAGATCAATACTATAAGATATACAACTACAAATGAAACAAGTCTTTCAACCAAACAAACATATACTACAAGAAAATCAAAGATAATATAACATAAAACACCTTAAACTACACTTAATGCTCTCATTTCCTTAACTCTGTGTAGAATGTACATTTTGCAAGTTTGTGTCCTCTATTGGACTACATAATTCAGGTCGCCTCTATATAGCTTTTAACTAACCCACTTCAAGCCACAATAAGTGCTTCCCAAGAGGGCAATCTGACACTTTTAACTGCACCCTTCTGCAGCCAAAACTTCCTTGAGTCCGTAGCAAAAAGAATCACTAAAAACGGCCAACTAGCCGATTAGTTATAGGGTGGCAAAGACGCCTATTTTATACAAACCCTCAAGGGGAGAGGTGACTGTATTTCCAAAAAACACTAAGTCCTAATTTTCTCTAATAACTCCTATCTACTGAAGTATGGACCAATCATATTATTGTACCGTACCATAAAGTACTATTGTCGATGTACCTTTTGTACGACCAATGTACGACAAGGCTATTACGTGGACGCGCGCCCTCATTTTACTCGTCCGTAGGTTCTTCGAAATTACCGCGACCAAATATGATATCTCCACGTGGCGCTAGGTCATGCCATGTCACAAAAAACCAAAGATACCACTCCTTGATCTCGTTGATGATGTGCCCCGTTGGATAAGAACCAAAATGAAATCTCAGCCGTTATAAATGCTTGCGCGATATTTGTTTCGTTGTCGAAACAAAATGCGCGGTATCCGTTTTGAAACCGTACCGTACTCTATGCTTTACAAAAATTGTGTCTATGCATGTTGTAGTAATTTCAATTAAATGAATTGGTTCACTCCTAAATAAATAATATCTATCACACCCTATTGCATTTAGCATTGGTCCTAGACTAATAGGATAAAGTTGAGCGCTATCGGCCAACTTGACAGACGGCAGGTACTTGGATAAAATCTTGGGTCTGTCAATTATCTTTTTAGTAACCTACTAAATACAATTGCTTGTTGAACTAAGGCAGCCATGGATCAACCACTCTCTCTATACTTCAGTGACTACAACAAGTATGATGGCTAGAGAGAAGAGGTAGAGGCAGGCTGTTCGCCCTTTTTTTTTCCTATTTATACTGATATATTAAAACCTAGAAAATACTATATAAATCTAGTAATTTCAACATTCCACTTATATTCTAGTCTAAATTTAACTTTAGTTTTAGTCCACATTTTTCTTTGTAATATTTTTATTTGGGAGAAAGCACTTGTTTTGCCATCATATCAGCCACAATTTCCTCATCAGATCTATATACAAGATTCACAATCTTATTCTCAACTTTTCTCTCACAAAACTCAAATCTATGTCCATATGCTTAGCCTTGAAATGATGTTTTCGATTAGCTGCAATTGCAATGGCAGCTTGATTATCACAAAATACTTCATGTACTCCCTGCTTCATATACCCCAATTTTTGCAACAAGGACTTTACCCACATCAATTCTTTCACAGCAGAATAAGATGCCATATAATCTGCCTCCATAGTTGACTCAGCAACCACTTTTTGTTGCTTACTGCTCCAACAGCAAGCACCTTCTCCCACATACAACACATACCCAAAAGTGCATCTTCTCATAGGTGCATCCCCATAACTGACATCACTCCAAGTAGTAATATCAGTGTGCTCCCCACCCTATTGCAACCATAACTCTCTGGTTCCTACCAAATATCTCATGACTCTCTTGGATGCCTTCGAGTCTCTTTTCCTAGAATCATTAAGACCCCTGCTGAGTACTCCAACTGCTGCCGCTATGTCCGGCCTGGTACAATTCATGAAGTATATTAGACTTCGTACAACCTGTTTGTAAGGTATAGTCTTCATAAAATCTCTCTCTTCTGGACTCATCTGATCATCTAAGATCATCACTCCTCTTTCTACACTCCCATCACATAATTTTTTCAAGTCCATGGGAGTGGTATAACTGTTAGCCTTTTCCATTTGGGATTTATCAAGCATATTACCTCATGTTTTTTTCAGAGTAAGTCTGATAATCCTTTTCTACCTATCTCTCACAATTTGGATCCCCAAATTGTATTTTTCCTCCCATAAATCCTTCATGTCAAATTTGCTTCTAAGATCTTTCTTTAATTTATTGATCTTTTCCAAAGACTTACTTAACACCAGCAGATCATCCACCTGAATTGCAATTAAATCACACTATTCTCATCCTCAAATATATAGATAGAATGATCAGAGTTATTCGAGATATATCCCAGACCAGTGAGAAACTCATCTAGCTTCATATTCCACTGTCGGGGAGCCTGCTTAAATCCTTACAAGGACTTTATGAGCTTGCAAACTTTGCTCTCTTCCCCATTCTCCACGAATCCCTCTTATTGCCGCATGAAGATTTCTTCCTCTAACTCACCATTGAGAAATGCGGTCTTAACATCCATCTGATGAATTTCCATTTATTCTGTTGATGTTAGAGTGAGGAGAATCCTTACTGATGGTAACCAAACAACTGGAGCAAACGTCTCCTCATTGTTAATCCCCTCTTTTTAGGTGAACCCGTTTGCTACCAAACAAGCTCTATATATCTGAATGGTATTATCTGGGTTCAGTTTTAGTATAAATACCTATTTGTTGCTAAAAGGTTTTCTGTTTGGAGGACAATCAGCTAGTTCCCAAGTATTTGCTTCCATGATGGAAGCCATCTCATCATTAATGGCTCTAATCCATGTGTTTTTTTCTGGGCTGTTCACTGCCTCCAAGTATGGCTGAGGCTCATCAAGATGAGATAGCTTAGTTACCTTATGAGCAGTTTGTTTCTCTTATATCCTTTTGCTGCTCCTTCTCCCTCCCTCAAACTCTAAAGTTGTAATGGAAGGAAGTCTTCGATTTCTCCTTACTGTCTCATCGGCTCCCCTATTCATGGAAGTCGGTTCTATTTCTTTGTTTTTTGTCTCCTCGAAGTCCATAGGAATATGTGAGGTGTCCGATAGATCTCCTCTATCTTGGATCTCCCCTGAATCTGCTATCACTGTTTCACTCATGTCGTTTTCGGGAAAGACAGGTCTCTCTTCGCTTTCAGAATCAAAACTGATTTTTATCCTCTTGGTATATTTGAATGGGTCAAATGACTTCTTTTCATCCATGACAACTATGTGTTTGACCAGAATAATATCTTGCTTTGCTAAGTCATAGACTCTATATCCGTTGACATCCTAATCATATCCCACAAAGTTTCCAGGTTTGCCCTTAGCATGTAGTTTCTAGTTTTTCTTATCCGTATCAAGACAGTAAACTTGGCTATTGAATACTTTAAGGTGTGAGATATCTGGTTTCCTTCCAACCCGTCTCTCATAAGGTGTCATTTCCTTTACAGCTGAGGTAAGGACTTTATTCTTAATGTAGGTTGCACAGTTCATGGCTTCAACCCGAAATCTCTTTCCTATTTTCTTGTCGACCAACATACTGCATGCACTATCTCCTACTGTTCGATTCAACCTCTCAGCTACCCATTTTGTTCCGGGTTATATGGTACAGTTTTCTGGTGTTGAACTCCCTCATCTCTCAAGTATTCCTCAAACTAGTTAGAGGTATATTCTCCCCCATTATCACTCTTTATTCTCTTAATGGGGGTTCCATGCAACTTCTCACTCAGGGCTTTATATTATTTGAAGTAAGTTGGTGTTTCAGACTGTGTTTTTAGGAAGTAGACTCTACAGTACCTAGACAAGTCATCGGTTATTGTTAACATAAACCTCTTCCCTCCAACCGAAGGTACTCTTGCAGGCCCCTAGATATCTGTGTGGACTAGGTCTAGTACCTTTTCCCCCCTATATGTGGCGGCTTTGGAAAAAGGAAATCTGCAAGCTTTTCCTTGAGCACATCCACTACAATCATCCACCATTTCATCATCAGCAAACTGAATGCCTTATACTACACGAAGCTTCTTCATTCCCTTAACCTATCAAAATGCACATGCCCCAACCGCTTATGCCAAATCATCAATTTTGGAACACCAACATAATAAGCATTCTTCTTTTCATTAGTTAAGTTAAGCTTGAACATGCCTTGGCTACCCTTATCTGCCGTGAAGTAGACTTCATCCCCGTACTTAGCTGTGAAGACTCTCTTTCTCGTGAAGATATCAAACTCTTTGTCATCTAACACAGATAAAGAGACAAGATTTATACATAGCTGAGGAATGTAGAGTACATCTGAGAATATGAGTATCGAAGTCATTCCCTCCACTAAGACTTTCAGATCTACTAACCCCACTAGATCTGTAGAAACCACTCTCCCATCCCCATACTCTATATCTACATTAGAGATATTTTTTAGCTTAGTGAAGAGTTGCTTATCACGACACATATGCATGGATGCACCTGAGTCGATGATCCATCCTTCCTATGGAGCTTTGTGAATCGCTCAAAGGGCACACTTCCGTCTCCGAGGGATCTGTTTTCCTCAAGACTCTCGTCAAGAAGAAGCTCCCCATCCTCCTTAGAGGACTCGTCCTCGGTTTCTCCTATCACTTTTGTGACCACAAGTGCCTTTTTCTTCCCTCTAAAAAACCCCCACCGTGGTTCTCTTGGACCCTCAGCTCCACCAGCTTGACACATTCTGCGATAAAGTGTCCTGACATTTCACAAAAATGACAAAGCTCTTTGGGGGCCTTGGTCCTCCAAGCTGATCTCTCTCCCCTTTGAATAGTTTCTTCGGATCCTTCCCTTGTCGGTTTCCTCATGCAGCTAGAGCTTGGATGCTCTTCCCCCCCCTCTTAATCTCAATTATGTTCTCCTGCACAAGTATCATGCGGACCACTGTGTTCCACTTCCATAAAGTGTTAGTCATTTCCTGTACTCAGTACACTATGTTTTCATACTCGTCGGGTGACTTCATGATGAGAGTGTTAACTTGTTGTTCTACGACCACTAGAGTAGGTGAAGCAGCAGCAGTAGTAGTAGAAGTAGACATAATTCACCCACCAAAGGTTATCAAGAATCCTACCCAACAGCTGCTTTCTACAGCTCAATAAAGATGACAAAAAGTCGAAATTGCTTCAAACTATTCCACATTATAGTATATCACAAAGTCTGACAACTCCCAAAGTTTCAGCATAATTGATCAAACATACACCAAGATATGCAACTTAGAAGTTTCCCAAAAACAGTTTGCAGATTAAACAGTTTAGAAGTCTGGATACATAAAATATTCTACGTCCTAAGTTTTATACTCTACACTCACTTTTCCTACTTCATAGTGATGTACCGCCGATACAAGTGTCTTTAAGAGATATGTCCAAAGAACCTAAACTTCTACTAAGGTCAAGTGCTCCTAATCACGCTAAACTAATCTATCACTGTACAATCACTATTACTGAGAATCTTATACAGGTGATTTGTTCAAATGCTTATCACCGGCTTAGTGACACTTGTCTGGATACGTCCAGCCGGCTGTTGCATAGCACTTGTCAGCGAGTCACTTGAATATCCTCTTATGAATCTCGTCCGTTGACTTGATTCATATCAACCGCAGTTGCGCAGTTCAATTCTTTATCATATTCAAATATCTGTAGCTTCGTCGCAGCTACGTTATCCTATACCAAATTAGCCGCAGCTGCGTTTTATCTTATTGCATCGCAGTTGTGTTGTACGTCTAGATCGTATCAAATATTACCGCATTTGCGCTTGTCCGGTCTCATCGCAGCTGCGTTGTTCCACTCTATGTGTGAAATGTACATACTGGTGTCGGTACCATTCCAAAAACCTGCACTGTGTTTAGACGACGACGCGTGTCCCTATGGATCTATATTTCCATCGTCCTACTAATTAGCTAAGATTGAAAGCTTTCAAAAAATAACACTCCGCTATAGCTTTAGACTCACTATGCCGGCGCAGCTGCAATGACGAGCTAGAGCAGCGTCGCACCATAGCAATATAACAATTAGCAGGTCACCCAGTCCCACTACATCTCAATGTTGGACTATTGCATTATGGCAGCATAGCAGTGCAGCAATTCAGCTATTCACTTAATCCCACTCCGTCCCTACAATACTTCAGCTAAGGAGCAAGAAGAGCTTTAGTGAGCATATCAACAATCATTTTTACATTTGGCAAATAATATACTTTAATCACTCTAGAAGACACTTTTTCTCTTACAAAGTGTAATCTTACATCCATGTGCTTGCTTTTGAAGTGGTGACTCACGTTAGAAGTAATGACAATGGCAGCCGGATTATCACACCAGATCACCTGTGGACCAACATGCATGTATCCCAAATCTTGCAACATGGATTTCACCCATAAGAGTTCTTTGAGGGCCGAGCTCGCTGCCATATATTCAGACTCCATCGTTGATTGTGTCGTGACCTTTTGAATTTTGCTGCTCCAACAGCAGGTCCCGTTCCTAATTTGTAAAACAAATCCTGGGTGGATTTTCGGCTTGGCATGTCGACATAACTTGCATCACTCCATGTTTCCAGTTTCACTTCTCCTCTGTTTAGTGTGAATTTGAGGTCTTTGGTTCTTACCAAGTATCTTAAAACTCTTCTTGAAGCATCACGGTCAGATTTCCTCGCATTCTCTAGACTTTTGCTCAGTACCCCAACTGCTACAACAATTTCCAGACGGGTTCGGTTCATAAAATATATTAAACTTCCCACTATCTGTCTGTAAGGTATTAGTGTCATAGGATCATCCTCCTCGACTCAAAAATTTCACTGAGAACAACACCCGATTCTGTTTCTTCCCCCTCTAACTTATGCCAAAACTCCATTGGTGTTAAACATCTTTTTGCCCCCCGCATTCCATATTCATCTAACATGTTTCCAATAGCCTCTTTTTGAGTCAATTTAATTAATTTTTTTTTTCTGTCCCTCTCTACCTAAATACCCAAAATATATTTTGCCTTACCAAGGTCTTTCATCTCGAACCGTGAGTTTAAAGCAATTTTAATTTTGTTAATTTCAGCGATTGATTTGCTAACTAATAGTAAATCATCTACATTCACCGCTATGTACACAATTCCATCCTCACCTTTTAAAACATAGACAAAGTGATTAGAACTTATCCTTTTAAATACTAGGCTTGTTAAGAATTCATCAAGTTTTAGATTCCATTGCCTAAGGGCCTGTTTTAGGCCGTACAAAGATTTTAGCAGTTTGCATACTAAGTGCTTTTTTCCTAGTTCTACATACATTTCAGGCTGCTGCATGTAAATGGTCTCTTCTAGTTCTCCATGCAAAAAGGCCTTCTTTACATCCATCTGATGTATTTCCATATTTTCTATAGCAGCTATAAACAACAAAATCCTAACTGTCAGAAATTTTAGAACGAAAAAAATGTTTCTTCAAAATCAATTCTTTCCTTTTGATTATACCCCTTTGCCACAAGTCTAGCCTTATATCGATCGATGGTATTATCTGGATTTAACTTCACCTTGAATACCCATTTGCTTTCGATCGCTTTTCGATCCGAGGGAAGGTCCAAAAGCTCCCATGTCTGAGCCTCCATGATCGACTTAATTTCATCTTTTGCCGCCTCGATCCGGTGATTCCGCTTTGGTGATGAGAAGGCTTCTCGGATGGTCAGAGGCTCCCCTGAGGTTGCCGAGTAGGCGAAATGAGAGCTTGCTTACAGGCCGCTACTCGATCTTTTTCCCCCCGGAAATTCTGAGGCAGAAATTGTCGGATCCCGTGCATTGCGCTTGTTGCGCTGGTTGTAATCCGTAGGCAATGACTGTTGTTTGTCTGCTTCAAAACGAGCTTGTTGTAGTTCTCGATTATGTTCCGACTCGTGTGTTACCACTTGTGAATTTTGCACCTGTGGGACAATATTATGGATGCTATCTAAAATGAAATATTCCTGTACTTTTTGCTGCTTTTGCTACTTTGTCATTTCAAATAGGTCTATCGAGTCTAGTTCTTCTTTGACAACGATGTTCCTTGCGACGATAAAATTCTGCCTCTCAAAAACAAAGACTATAACCTTTAGAGTGATCATCATATCCTAACAAAATGCTCGGTAATCCTTTAGGTTCCATTTTCCATTTATCATTAGACGTATCCAAAATAAAGCATTTACTTCCAAAGACTTTGAAATGACTGACATCCGTTTTTCTACCCATCCAGATCTCGTAACGAGTGGTTTCCATCGATCTTGAACCTAACCTATTTTTGATATAAACTGGACAATTTAATGCTTCAGCCCAAAATTTCAGATCCACGTCTTTATCCGCAAGCATGGACCTAGAGCTTTCTGTGATCGTTCTATTTAGTCTTTTTGAGACCCCATTTTGTTCCGAAGAGTATAGAACAGTTAGTTCGTGACTTATACCTTCCTTGAGTAAGAAGTTTTCAAACTCTTTTGACGTATATTCCCCACCATTGTCTAATCCGAGCTCCAGAATTGGCAAACCGTGTAGTTCCTCCGCCCACGCTTTGTAGTGTTGAAAATGATTGAAGAATTCACTCTTTTCCTTCATGAAGTAGACTTTGGTAAATCTCGAAAAATCATATATAAACGTAACCATATATTTCATCCCCCCGGCAGATGGTACCTTTGCAGGGCCGAAAACATCAAAATGAATAAGTTGCAAAGGTTTAGTAGATTTATGTTCAGACTCTTCAGGAAACGGTAATTTGTGTATTTTTCCTAATGCACATCCATCACACGTTTTAGCTGATTGATTTGACAGAGTGGCTCCTTCTATTTTACCAGCAGTGACCATCTTTTTCATACTTTCATAGTTCACATGGCCTAATCTTTTATGCCACAACTCATCTGAGGATAATGCACCGGAATACAAAACATCATTTTCTTTATTCTCGGGCATATCCATTCGATACATTTTGTTGGCATCTCTAGTTCCCATAACTGCAATTATTCCATTTTTGCTAACAACCTGCCTGCCATGTTTCAGATTGACCTCAAACCCTTTACTTTCTACTAAAGAAGTTGAAAACAATTTGTTCTTAGAATATGGTACATAGAGAACAATATGAAGAGTTCTCTCAACTGCCTTGCCTTCTACATCAACTAGCAAGAAGACATCACCTACAGCCCGCGTTTGCACACTCATTCCACATGGATAGTATATATTTTTCTTTGGTGTCGATTTCAGATTTTTGAAAACTGCCATGTTCCAACACATGTGGGCCGACGCTCTAGTGTCTATTATCCATCCATAGTCTTTTAGCGCCCTCCATCGCTGCCGCCATTGCAAATAGATCATCATCCTCCTCGTTAGAGAGTGAGAGAGACTCGTCATGATGAGATGAAGACGCCGAAAATAGTGCATTTCCTCGTTGTGACGATCCCGTGAAGCCTTGATGAAACTGGCTCTGCTGCCAACCAGGCCTATATAGACCTGTTTCATTAGCCTTTTTAAGCTTAGGACAAAATTTGTATCCATGACCTTTTTCATTACAATAAAAACAGCCATTGAAGGATTGTCTATTTCCTCTTTGATTAAACTGTCTAAACTGATTCTGGTTCTGATTAAACTGACTTCTCTGCTGATTAGAATGACCTTTTTTGTCAAATTCTGTGTTAAATGCCTCTACGTGTTTTTCACCATTCAGAATTTTAGAATCTGCCTCCTCTTCCAATATCAAATTAATAGCTAACTGTAGTGTCCAGCTAGCTTTATCTTTTTGTTTCAGCCTATCAGACGCTGCTCTCATAGTATTAGGAAGACCCCTCATTAGCAAAGCAGCCTGCTGAAACTGAGGAAAAGATCCGCCTGCACAAGCATGAGAATCTATTAGTATTCGAAATTTGTTACAATATTCTGCCATTGTGCCACTCGTGTATTTGTAGTCCCAAATTCGTCCAGCCAAAAATAGCTCTTCCTGTACATTAGTCTTTTCAAAATCATCCTTGAGAGATTTCCTGATATCGATCGCCTTTTTCATTTTTATCCGTGACATAGCAAAATAATTTGAGATACAAAATTTCAAAAGCGACCGAGCTTGCAAATTTTTCTTTGACCAAAACGGATTCGTTTCCGCCAATGAACCATCCAAAATATCCAAAAGGTTAACATTTTCGAAGTGTGTCTTTACCATATCCGCCTAATAAGCGTATTTTTCCTCCGAGAAGATAGGAATTCTTGATGACAGGCCCATAACTTGTTGTTCTACAACCACAGGAGCAGGTGAAGCAGCAGCAGTAGTAGTAGAAGTAGACATACTTCACCCACAGAAGTTTAACAAGAATCCTACCCAACAGCTGCTTTCTACAGCTCAATAAAGGTGACACAAAGGTGGAAACTGCTTCAAACTATACCACAGTATAGTATATCTTAAAGTTTGAGAACTCCCAAAGTTTCAGCACAATTGATCCAACATACACCAAGATATGCAACTCAGAAGTTTCCAAAAAACAGTCCGCGGATTACATTGTCTGGAAGTCTGGATACATAAAATGTTCTACGTCCTAAGTTTTATACGCTACACTCAGTTGTCCTATTTCATAGTGTTGTACCGCCAATATAAGTGTCTTTAAGACATATGTCCAAAGAACCAAAACTTCTACTTAGGTCAAGTGCTCTTAATCACGCTAAACTAATCTATCACTGTACAATCACTATTACTGAGAATCCTATACACGTGATTTGTTCAAATGCTTGTCGTCGGCTTAGTGACACTTGTCTGGATACGTCTTGCCCGCTGTTTCAAAGCACTTGTCAGCGAGTCACTTGTTTATCCTCTTATGAATCTCGTCCGTTGACTTGATTCATATCAACCGCAGCTGCACAGTTCAATTCTAAATCATATTCAAATATCTGTAGCTTCGTCGCGGCTCCGCTCTCCTATACCAAATTAGCCGCAACTGCGTTTTGTTTTGTTGCATCCCAGCTATGTTGTACGTACAGATCCTATCAACGATCACCACACCTGCGCTTGTCGCGTCTACGTCACAGCTGCGTTGTTCCACTCTATATGTGAAATGTATATACTGGTGTCGGTACCATTCCAAAAACCCGCACTATGGCGTACAGATCATATCAAAAATAACCGCAGCTGCGCTTGTTCCATCTGCGTCGCAGCTGCGTTGTCGGTGCCAAAAACCTGTACTGTGATTCAAGTGATGACGCGTGTCCATATAGATCTATTTTTCCGCCGTCCTACTAATTTGCTGAGACTTAAAGCTTTTCAAAAACAACAGAGTTCAGCATCAAAAAACTGTACCGAATAATCTAGAACAAAATGGGGTAGCTGAGAGGTTGAACCGGACTTTGGGAGATAGTGTGTGTAGTATGTTGGCAAATAAGAAAATAGGAAGAAGATTTTGGGCAGAGGCCATGAACTGTGTAAACTACATTAATAATAGAGTCCTCACTACAGCCGTCGAAGGAATGACACCTTATGAGAGATGGGTTTGAAGGAAACCGGATATTTCTCACTTAAAAGTATTCGATAGTCAAGTTTACAGTCTTGACACAGATAAGAAAAACTAGAAACTAGATGCTAAAGGAAAATGATGATATTTTGTGGGATACGATGAGGATGTCAAGGGATATAGAGTCTATGACATAGCCAAACAAGATATCACTCTAGTAAAGCACCTAGTTGTTATGGATGAAGGGAAGTCATTTGATCCTTTTAAATACACCAAAAAAATCAAAATCAGTTTTAAGTTCGAGAGTGAGGATGTCTTAGATCTTCCCTAAAAGGACACAAGTGAATACGTGATTGCAGATTCAGGAGAGATCTAAGATGGGGGAGATAAACCGGAATCTCCTCATATTTCTACACACTTTGAGGAGAGAGAGGAAGAGGAGCCAAAACCGCTTTTCATGGATAGGGGAGCTGATGAGACGATGCACAGGAATCTAAGATTTCCCTCCATTCTAGCTTCGGAAATCGAGGGAGGACAGAAGAGCAGCAAAAGACTAGAAGATAAACTGGCTCCTCACAAGGTAACAAAGCTATCTCACCCAAATGAGTCTCAGTCATACTCGGAGGCAATGGACAGTCCACAGAAAGACCGATGGGTCTAAGCCATAAATGATGAGATGGCTTCCATCATGGAAGCGAATACTTAGGAGCTAGTGCTAAAATTTGATGGTTAGTTTAGTATTTTCTAGGTCTAAAATAAAATATAGAAAAGAAGTCAAGGCAGTCTGCCTCTAACTCCTCTCTTCAACTCCCACAATTGTTGCAGTAACTGAAAGTCGGAAATGAAGCTAGAGCCATGGCTGCCTATGCTATCCTGAGATTTAAGGGTAGTAGATTAGTTGATTTACAATAGTATATTAGTTGATTTACTAATTTACTAAAAGTAGAGCTGTGTGAACCAGGATTTGATCTTGGTACCTACCGGCCGTCAAAGCTGTTGGTAGCCAGTCGCTCTATCCATTTAGTCTATGACGAGATCTAGATTATATGTGGTTTGATAATTACATAAACATTTTTACGCTGACAAATTCATTTAACGAAAACTATTTACTGGATATATAGATTCACTTATGTAAAAGTACGGATTACGGTACGGACAAGAAACAAGTACCGCGCATTTGTTTCGATAATGAAACAAATACCGCGCATGTATTTATGACTGCTACGATTAAATCTGCATTTAATTAGATGGCCGAAATGAATGCCGAGATCGCGAAAGAGGATTTTCGACGGTTTTTGGTCATCGCCACATCGGATAACACGTGGCGGAATGACATTGGATCGCGACATCTCCAAGGATTTAGGGAGCAAATCCGGATGTACCACGTGTCGACATTTAGGCCATGTCGTACAGTATTCGTACAAAAAGTACACCAGCAGCTTTACTTTTGTGTACGGAAGGGTAATATGATTGGTTCCGTACATCTGTAGATAGAGTTTGTGAGAGAGATAGGACTTAGAAAAATTGGTAGATAGGACCCTCTCTCCCAAAAAGCTACTATACAAAAGGTCAACTTTGACCGTCTATAACTTACTGCTCAGGTGAGCAAATTCAGAGATTCTTTTTGCTATCAACTCAAGGGAGTCTTGTCTTTACAGGGATGAATTTGGTCAGAGTTTTTGTTTGCCAAGGTGGCAGTTATTTTTTCTGAAAGACAAAGGGGTCAGGGTTATCGGAGAGGCTTCGTGTGAGCTGCTTACTCTGAGGTCCTATGGAGGTCTCAGAGTTGCAGGTTATGGGCCCACCATCTAGGGTGCCCATATTCGTGAGTGGACGGGTGAGGCGTCCATTTAGTCTTGGGATACGTTGAGGGTTTACAAGAGGCAGATTCACTAGAGATGCAGATCCATCTTCAACGGAGGAGACAAAGAAAGGAGAGGTGATGGACAAAGGAAAGGAGAAGGAGACAACCACACCAATAGCAACTAGTTCAGCATCCATGTCACCTACTTTGAGAAACGAAGAGAATGATCTTGATACCTAGGACTTCAACAATATGGCGGCAAGTAATTCTTCCTTCGCCATCTTACTCAACGACTTGCATGTCCTCATTTGCACGTAGAAAGTGCATCCGATCTTTGGATGGCTCTCATAGAGATGTACCGAAATGGTACGATTCAACAACAACAGTTGGCTGATCAGAAAGTTAAGGAGTATGTATACAAAGGGGGGAAGATGTTAGATTTTTGCAATGAGCTTGCTAGAGCTAGAGAGTGCTGGAAAAGATTTTAGTGAAAAAGAAAAGGTTACCTATCTACTGATGAAGTTACCCGATGAGTTCGAGAACATAGTCAACCGCGTGCAGGACTTCCTGGACTCAAGATGGATATGGAACTCAGTGGTATGAATGATTCTCGTTTGGGAGAATACAATTGAGATCTCAAGGGGAGTAAATAGTGGGCAAGCCTTGGCAGCTGGGACCGACTGGAGGAATAAGGATTCCCGGAGACAGGTCAGAAATTACGGAGGGGGGGGGCAGAAAAATCAGACCAACGAGTTCAGATGAAGGGCTCCCAAGGGTTTATGTCATTTCTGTAAGAAACCAAGGCACTATATGGCAGAGTGCACAAAGCTAACCAAGTTTTTGGTCAAAAGAGGGACAGACCGGTGGAACCCCGAGAGGAAAGAAAAAGGCCCTTGTGACACAGGTACATGAGGTGGAATCCGAAGACGAGGACGATGAGCTCCTATTGGATGAGGAGTTGGAAGCGACAAACGAGGTAGAAATTCCACGAAAGCAGAAATGTGCTTTCGGTGGATTGAAAGGTGAAGTAGGCTAGATTGTAGATTCAAGTGCCTCCATGCACATGTGTAACGATAAACACGTGTTCACTAAGATATGAAAGATTCCCACCGTAGAAGAAGAGTACGGGGATGAGAGGATAGTCACTTCTACTCTTGTAGTATCGATAGATCTAAAAGTGTTAGTAGAAGGAAATACATCCATAGTTACATTCTCCGATGTATTGTTTATTCCGGAGCTGAACAAAAACCTCATCTCTACGGATGTATTAGATGATAAGGGTTTTGACACTAGCACTAGGAAATGAGTTTTTACTGCTAGATTTGAGGAGCAAGTTTATTTCACCGCTGAAAAATGTAGCCAGCGGATGATTGAGCTGATTTTAAGCAATGAAAAAAGAGAGAAAAAAGATGGGAGTGGTGGAAGGAATTCAGTTCAGTGAGAGTAAGAATTTAAGTGATTCTTGTGGATGTGCTCAAGGTAAAGCACACAGATTGCCCTTTCCTAAAACAACCACCTATAAGGGAGAAAAAATTCTAGATTTAGTACACACAGATATTTGGGGATCGGCCAAAGTGCCCTCACCAGCGGGGGGAAGAGATTTATGATGACTATCACCGATGATTGGTCTGGTATTCCAAGGTGTATATTTTGAAAACAAGTCAGAAGCTCATGATTTTTTAGACAATATAAAGCATGGAGCGAAAAACTCCATGAAACTCCAATCAAGAGAGTAAGGAGTGATAATGGTGGAAATTATACTTCTAACCAGTTTGAGGATTTTTTTAGGGAAGATGGAGTCCAACACCAAAAGACAGTTCTAAAAATCCCGGAACAGAATGGGGTAGCTGAAAGATTAAATAGGACACTAAGTGATACTGCTAGAAGTAAGTTGTCATTTAACAAGATAGGAAAAAGGTTTTGGGGAGAAGCATTGAATTGTGCTAATTACCTCAAAAATAAAGTTCTTACTTCAGCTATAAATGGTCAAACACTTTATGAGAGATGGACCGGCCGAAAACCAAACATATCTCACTTAAAGGTTTTCGGCAGTCAAGTATCCAGTCTAGATACAGATCGGTCTAATTGGAAGTTAGATCCTAAAGGAAAATTGGTATACATATTAGGATATGATGAGGATGTTAAAGGATATAGAGTTTATGATCTAAAAAAAGAAGATATAATCTTAGTAAAGCATCTAGTAGTTATGCATAAATGAAAGTCTGTGGATCCCTTCAAGTATACAAAGTCCGTAAAATTCAGATTTGAGTCAGAAATTCCGATGACTTTGAGCTTCGTGACTATCGAAGTTTAAGAGAAGATGACATTCTTGGAGGCACAAATCAGACCGAAAAGGACTCGGCTACGGAAACTCCAATGACAACTCTACCTGAAGCGGAAGACGTGGTGGAAATTGATTCGGATTCAATGGACGAGGAGAAGCCAAGATTGTTCAAAAGAAACCACGAGAACCATCTATTCCGGGAACAGATTTTGAGGGGGGAAGGAAACGTAGCAAAAGATTGCAATTAAAACAGGTTAATAACAAGGTAACAAAACTATCTCATCAAGATGAACCTCAAACTTATAGAGAGGCAATGACTTGTCTTGAAAAGAGCCGGTGAAAGACAGCCATCAATGAGGAGATGGCCTCAATTATGGCAGCCGATACTTGGGAGCTGGTGGACTGTCCACCTAACCGAAAACTAATTGGTTGTAAGTGGGTTTTTAAATTAAAATTGAACCCGGATAACACCATTGAGCGTTACAAAGCCCGATTAGTGGAAAAAGGATTTACACAGAAAGAATGAATCGACTACGAGGAAACCTTTGTCTCGATCGTCAAATTTCCCTCCGTCCGCATACTTCTCAGTATAGCAGCAGCGGAAGACATAGAGGTGCACCAGATGGACATCAAGACAGCCTTTTTGCATGGAGCATTGGAAGAGGAGATCTTTATGCGAAAACCCGAAGGATTTGTGGAGGAAAGAGAGGAGAGTAAGGTATGTCGGCTGATCAAATCCCTTTATGGTTTGAAACAGGCGCCTAGACAGTGGAATAAGAAGCTTGATGAGTTTCTTACCAGTCTAGGATACATCCGGATCAGCTCAGATCACTAAATCTATGTTTTTGAAGATGAGGAAGGTGTTATATTTATTGCAATTTATGTTGATGATTTACTTGTTTTAAGTAAATCAATGGAAAAAATTAATAAACTGAAAACCGATCTTAAGGGGAGATTTGAAATGAAGGATATAGGGGAAGCAAAATATATTTTGGGAATTCAAGTAGAAAGAGATCGAAAAAGAAAGATTATAAGATTGACTCAAAAGGAAGCAATAGAGGATATGCTTGAGAAATTTCAGAGGGATAAAGCTAATAGTTGTACAACTCCAAAAGTGTTAAATAAGGGAAGTGACGGGAGTGAGGAAGAAGGAGTCATAGCCTTAGACAAGGAATTATCTCCTGAAGAACAAAAGATCATGCAGACTATTCCTTACAAGCAAGTAGTGGGAAGTCTAATCTATTTTATAAATTGTACACGACCAGATTTAGCTGCAGCTGTAGGAGTGATGAGTAGAAGTCTAAATGCTCCCACTAAGAAGGATAAGGAGGCATCTAAGAGAGTCCTTATATATTTGATAGGAGTTAGGAATCTATGGTTACATTTGGGTGGGGAGAATACTGACATCACTACTTGGAGTGATGCTAGTTATGGTGATGCTCCGATGAGGAGTGTACTTCTAGATATGTATTATATGCGGGTGATGGGGCTTGCTGTTGGAGTAGCAAACAGCAAAAAGGTTATTTCTAAGTCCACCATGGAGGCTGAGTATATGGCCTCTTGCTCTGCTGTAAAAGAATTGATGTAGGTCAAGTCTTTGCTTGGTGAGCTTGGTCACCTTAAGAGTGGTGTGTAGGAAATTTTTTGTGATAATCAGGCAGCAATCGCTATTTCTGCCAATCCTAAATATCATTTTAAAGCCAAAGACATGGACATTAGACTCAGCTTTGTTAGAGAGAGAGTAGAAAACAAAATAATCAGTTTAGAGTACTGACCAGATAGCGAGATGGTAGTACATATGATGACCAAACCTAAGCCTTCCCCTAAGATAACTTTCTGCAGGGAAAAGTCTGGTCTGAAATTTAAGATTAACTAAAAAATAAGGGGAGTGTAGAAATTGATGGTTAGTTTAGTATTTTCTAGGTCTAAAATAAAATACAGAAAAAAGAAGCCATGGTAGTGTGCCGCTAACTTCTCTCTTCAACTCCCACACTTGTTGCAGTCACTAAAAGGCGGAGATGAAGCTAGAGCCATGGCTGCCTATGCTATCCTGAGATTTACGGGTAGCTAATTAGTTGATTTATAGTAGTAAATTAGTTGGTTTACTAATTTACTAAAAGAATAGCTGTTAGAACCAGGATTAGATCCTCGTACCTACCGGCGGTCAAAGCTGCCAGTAGCCGGTCGCTCTATCCGTTTAGTCTATGACGAGTGCTAGATTATATGCGGTTTGATAATTACATAAACATTTTTACGCTGACAAATTCATTTTATCGAAACTATTTACATCATACATAGATTCGGTTATGTAAAAGTACGGATTAAGGTACAGACCAGAAACAGGTACCGCGCATTTGTTTCGATAGTGAAACGAATACTGCGCATGTATTTATTACGGCTACGATTAAATCTGCATTTAATCGGACGACCGAAATGAATGCCGAGATTGCGCAAGAGGATTTTCGGCGGTTTTGGTCATCGCCACATCGGATGACACATGGCAGAATGATATTGTTGTTTTTGAAAAGTTGGTTTCGTGCGTACTCGACATTTTGTGCGCACGCGACGTTTCGCGTGCGTAATATATTATCGAAAGTAATGTGGTGGTTCGAATGGATTTGCGGATTGGGGGAGTAAATGTACGAGTAAAATTAAACGGACGTGAGGTAGTAATTGAGTGGCGCGGAATGCGTTAAGAAATGGACGGCGGATCGCGACGCGATCCGATGTGAAGTTTACGAAATGTACGTCGCCGGTACGGAACATATAATTTGAACAAATGTAATTTATATGCGACAAGCGACGTTTATGAAAAATGACGTGTATTTTATTTGCCGCATTTATTGCAAAGGACGCGGCTGCGGTACGGAAATGATTTCGGTTGTACGATTATTATTTTGAACAAGTGGCCGTGAATGACTAAATTCTCTTCGCGACGTCGTGGGATATTTGACGACTCGCGTGGATTTCGTTTGGATTTTTATGACCACGTGGCGCGACATCAAGGGTGCCGAATAAGATCGACGGACGGCGGATATAGGCCGTCGATATTTTTCAAGTAGTAGAGACGCGAAATCGCGTCAATCACACGATGTTTATTTTGGACGTCCCGGATTGTTTGACGAAATACGAGGAGTTCCATTGAGTGACTCAGCATGACTGAGCATACGATTTTGTAAGATTGTGTGTACTTTGTAAATATTTACAACAATGGTTTGTCTTTATGTGTATTAGTTATTAGTGTAGATTTACTCTTTTTGACATACCTCGAAGTATTCGGGTTTATTAACATTAATAGAGGTAGCTAGTAGATTGCGTACGGCTGGTATGCCTCCGTACACTCAGTAATGAGCTCGTGTATATTTGTAGGACTTAGTCATTTTTAGTCATAGGAACTTTTGGACCAAAAACTGTTTATGGTGTTTTTTTGGTAATGTTTATCCGAGGATTACTCTCAGATCTGCTGGCATAATTATCTGAAATTCTGCATGTGTGTTCCTCTTTATATTATTATTATTGTCACAAATTTTCAGGCCTATTGTGTGCCTGGTCTTTGTTTTACTTCATTGTGAAGTTAGTCTGTTTTATCAAAGTTCTGGCAGACTGTTTTTCTGCAACTTTGACTAGATGATGTGATCGCTCTGTTTATTTTATTTGTCTGAAACTTTTTGAGGTTATTCCAAATTCTAGATACTATCTGTTGATGTAGTTTCAGCTTGTTTTGTTATTGTTGTAGAATTCTGTGTTGATTCAAAGTAGGCTGTTTTTGGGTAGTCTGTGGTGCTTCCGAGGGTGAATCCATGGCTAGAAATGGCTATGGACAACAGATATTGGATCACGGCATCTCTGGGGATTAAGGGAGCAAATCCGGATATACCACGTGTTGACATTTAGGCTATGTCGTACAGTATTCGTACAGAAAGTACACCGGCAACTGTACTTCAGTGTACGGAAGAGTAATATGATTGGTTCCGTACATCAGTAGATAGAGATTGTGAGAGAGATAAGACTTAGAAAAATTGGTAGATAGAACCCTCTCTCCTAGAGAGCTTTTTGACAAAATGTCAATTTTGACCGTGCATAACTTACTGCTCAGGTGAGCAAATTAAGGAATATTTTTTTAGCTATCGACTCAGGGGAGTCTTGCCTTCACAGCGATGAAGGTGATCAAAGTTTTTGTTTGCCATGGTGGCAGTTATTCGTGCTGAAAGACAAAGGGGTCAGGGTTATCCCAGAGGCTTTGTGTGAGGTGCTGACTCTGAGGTCCTATGGAGGTCTCAGAGTTGCAAAACTATCCTCCATACAGAAAACCTATCGGGTGCAAATGGGTATTTAAACAAAAGTAGAACCCAAATAATACCATTGAGAGATATAAGGCACGGTTGGTAGCAAATGATTCACCCAAAAAGAAGGGATATATTATAAGGAGACTTTTGCTCCTGTGGTTTGGTTCCCATCTGTATGGATTCTCTTTAGTCTAGCAGCAGCGGAAGACATGGAAATTCACCAGATGGATATCAAGACCGCCTTCCTCAAAGGTGAACAGAATAATAAATCTTCATGCGGCAGGGAAAGGGTTTTTTAGAGGAAGGAGAGGAGAGCAAAGTCTGGATGCTCATAAAGTCTTTATATAGACTGAAGCAGGCTCCTTGCCAATGGAACAAGAAACTAGTTCGGTTTCTCAACAGTCTACGATTTATTCGGATCAGTTCTGACCATTCTATTTATATGTTTGAGCATGAGAATGGTGTGATTTTTATTGCAATTTATGTGGATGATTTGCTGGTGTTTAGTTAGTCTATGGAAAAGATCAATAAGCTAAAGAAAGATCTTAGGAGCGTATTTGACATGAAGGATTTAGGGGAGGCTAAATATATTTTAGGAATTCAAATGGAAAGAGATAGGGGGAAAAGGTTAATTAGACTTACTTAGAAAGAAGCTATCGAAATATGCTTGAGAAATTTCAGATGGAAAAGACAAACAGTTGTACCACTCCCATGAACTTGAAGAAAGTAACTGATGGGAGTGTAGAAGGAGGAGTGATGATACTAGATGATCAGATGAGTCCAGAAGAGAGACAATTTATGAAGTCTATTCCGTACAGACATGTTGTAGGAAGCTTGATTTACTTTATGATTTTACTAGACCGGACATAGCAGCAGCAGTTGGAGTCCTCAGTAGGAATCTTAATGATCCTAGGAAGAGAAACTAGGAGGCAGCCAAGAGAGACATGAGATACTTAGTGGGAACTAGGGATTTATGGTTGCATTTGCGAGGGGAGCACACTGACATCACTACTTGGAGTGATGCCAGTTAAAGGGATGCACCTATGAGAAGATGCACTTCTGAGTATGTGTTCAATGTGGGGGAAGGTGCTTGCAGTTGGAGTAGCAAGCAACAAAAGGTGTTTGCTCAGTCCACTGTGGAGGCTGAGTATATGGCCTTTTGTTCTGCTGTGAAAGAGCTGATCTGGGTCAAGTCTTTATTGCAAGAACTAGGGTATATGAAGAAGGGAGTGCATGAAGTGTTTTGTGATAATTAGGTTGCAATTGCAATTACAGCCAATCTAAAACATCATTTCAAGGCTAAGCATATTGATATAAGATTGAGTTTTGTGAGGGAAAAAGTTGAAAACAAAATTGTAAATCAGGTGTATTTAGGTGATGGGGAAACGGTGGCTGATATCATGACAAAACCTGTGCCATCTCTTAAGTTAAGATATTGTAAAGAAAAGTGTGGATTAAAAGAGAAACTGAAATTAGACTAGAAAATAAGGGGAGTATTCAAATCACTGATTGAGGGAAGGTATTTTCTAGGTCTTAATTATGTGAAATAACTTAAAGAAAAAGCATAGGCAGCCTGCCTCCACCTTCTCTCTCTAGCCCCCATACTTGTTGTAGTCGCTGAAGGAGAGAGAGGACGGTGGAGCCATGGCTGCCTCAGCTCCATAGGCAGGACTAAAGAGTGACCTAAGTCACTCTCAACAAAAAGGTTGAGTCTGGTAGTACTCGAACCTCCGACCGGCAGAGCGAGGCGTAGCCGTCAGCTTTTACCGGTCTGTCATAGTAGTCCGTTAGGATACATAGTGTTTTATAGTTATTTAAACATTAACAAGAACATTAATTCGTTCAACAGAATAATAATAATGACATAGAAACTAGTTGAGTTTTAGTGCGTACAAAACAAGTGTATTGGACATTTGTTATTTTGGACCGCAAACATTAAAAGTCGATTTGAATCCGACGGTCCGCATCATCGCCGGGATCTCGCAATAGCCGCCTTTGCGGTTTTCGAACATGACATGACTTGTCGACACATGGCAAGATATTATTGGGAAGCAAGAATCTCAGGGAGCGCGAGGACAAGTCTGGAGGATTCAAACGTCCACTCTATGGCCTTGTTGTACACAGGTCGTACAGATAGTATATCAACCCTAGAACCATTCTGTACTCTACAGTCTTCTGATTAGTTCGTACATCGATAGATAGGGGTTGTTATAGGGATTTAGGACTTAGAGGATTGAGGAGGTAGCTGCCTATCTCCCAACAAGTTTGTATAAATATTGGCATCTTTGCCACTAAATATCTAATTGCTTGGTTAGGCATTTTCAGTGATTCCTTTTTCTGTGGACTCAGTGGATTCCAAAATACATAACGGTGCACTTAGATTTACTATTTATTTCCTTAGGTGGCAGTGATCCAAGTTGAAAGAGGGCTAGCCAAAAGTTATCTAGAGGCTTCTTGAATTCAGTGATCTAATGGGGGACACAGAATTGCAACCAGTGCACTATATGGCGGAGTGCACTAAGCTAACCGAGCTTCGTTTGAAGGAGGGATTGACCGGTGGCACCCTGAGAGGAAATTTAAAGGCCCTTGTGACACAGGTACATGAGGTGGAATCCGAAGACGAGGACGATGATGTTGTTCTTTGGTCTAAAATAGACCGCAGAAGCCACCCAAACTATCATGCAAGAAGCTAAGCGAAGCTAGGCCAATGAACAATCATTTGAAATGCATCCTCCATTTAACATACAACAACATTTAGGGTTTCATGGAATAATCAACATAAATAAACCCTATGACAATATCTAAGGTTTGATGGAATAATCGACATAAACAAACCCTAGGACAAATGCATAAACAATGCATATCAAACATATATAAAATAACATAAATAATAAAAACAAATGCATCACACATAAACAAGAGTATAATCAAGGTATAATCATTATATCATTCAAAGTGCATGACCTAATCGACAACCCTAAAATACTACATCTTCGGTCCCCACTTTACTAACCAGCATTGATTATTAATTCCTAACAAAGCTCATTCCTATATATACACTTGTGAGTTGTCAATGAATCACTAAGTGTCAAAATAACCAAAGTAAATTACGTAA
>JBBHKE010000879.1:37656-52541 GCA_037447655.1 Zygnema cylindricum
AACTTACGTATAAAGTTAGCATGGGCAGTATTTATGAACGCACTATAAACAAAGCAAATTTCTTTGTTTACGCGTCATGAGCAAAGAATAGGTTTGGCATTACGCATAAAAATGTATTGACTTAGATACATAGGGCATTTGTCAACAGCAATTTACTTAATAGTATGCACCGTTGTAGAAGCTAGAGTCATGGCTACCTAGGCTATCCAGAGGTTTACGGGAAATAGATTAGTTGATTTACGGATTGGTAGTTTCTTTACTAAAAGGAAAGCTGTAAAATCCAGGATTTGATCCTGGTACCTGCAGTCCAATAAAGCAGCCGGTAGCCGGTAGCCTTATCCATTAAGTCTAGGACTAGAGTTACATGCTATAGGGTTTGTTAGTTATTTAAATGTTGCCACGTATGATAATTCATTTAACGACAACTGTTTACGGGATACATAGATTCAGTTATGTAAAAATACGCATTACGGTTTGGATAAGAAACGAGTACTGCGCATTTGTTTCTTTAAACGAAACAAATATCACGCAAGTATTTATGACGGGTACGATTGAAATATGCATTCAATCGGACGGCCGAGAAGAATGCCGAGATCGCGGAAGAGAATCTCGGCGGTTTGTGGTCACCGCCACATCGGATAACACGTGGCACAACTACATTGGATCGCGGCATCTTCGGGGATTACGGGACCGAATCCGGGTATGACATGTGTCGACATTTAGGCCATGTTGTACAAGAGTCGTACAAAAAGTACACCGACAACTGTACTTTTGTGTACAGCAATGTAATATGATTGGTGCCGTACATAAGTAGATAGAGTTTTAGAGAGAGATATGACTTAGAAAAAATTGGTAGATAGGACCCTCTCGCCCAGAGAGCTTCTGTAGAAAAGGTCAACTTTGACCCTCCATAACTTACTGCTCAAGGGAGCAAATTCAGAGATTCTTTTTGTAATCGACTCAGGGGAGTCTTCCCTTCACAATGAATAAGGCGGTTAGATTTTATGTTTACCAGGGTGATAGCTATTTTTGCCGAAACACAAAGGGGTCAAGGTTATCCTAGAGGCTTCGTGTGAGCTGCCTACTTTGAGGACCTCTAGAGGTCTCAGAGTTGCAGGTTATGAGCCCACCATCTAGGGTGCCCATATTCAATGGAGCTGGCTTCATATACAAGGAAAGTATGATGACAGGAGCTTTATGTGAGAAACGGTTTTGGGGAATGGTGAGTGGACGGGTGAGGATGTAGAAATTGATGGTTCCTTTTTAAGTATTTTCTAGGTCTAAATTAAAATACACGAAAAAGCCGAGGCAGTCTATCCATAACTTCTCTCTCCAAACTCCCACACTTGTCGCAGTCACTGGGAAGTTGGAGTGGAAGCTAGAGCCATGGCTACCTTGGCTATCCAGAGGTTTACGAGAAATGGATTAGTTTATATACCGATAAGTAGTTTATTTACTAAAAGAAAAGATGTCGAAACCGGGATTTGATCCTGGTACCTGCGGAAAGAAAGGTAGCCGGTAGCCGGTAGTCGTAGTCGTTAAGTCTAAGACTAATGATATATGATATAGGGTTTAATATTTATTTAAATATTATTACGTAGGATAATTCATTTAACTACAATTGTTTACGGAATACATAGATCCAGTTATGTAAAAGTACGGATTAAGGTATGTGTAAGAAATTAGTACCGCGCATTTATTTCTTTAACGAAACAAATACCGCGCAAGTATATATGACGGCTACGACAAAAATCTGCATTCAATCAGACGGCCAGGAGAAAAGCCGAGATCGCAAAAAAAAAATCTTGGCGGTTTGTGGTCATCGCCACATCGGATGACAGGTGCAAAATTACGTTGGATCGCGGCATCCCCAGGGATTACGGGACCGAACCCGGATATGACATGTGTCAACTTTAAGGCCATGTTGTACAGTTTCCGTACAAAAAGTACACCGGCAAAAGTACTTTTATGTACGAAAGTGTAATATGGTTCGTTCCCTACATCAGTAGATAGAGATTGTGAGAGAGATAAGACTTAGAAAAACTGGTAGATAGGACCCTCTCTCCCATAGAGCTTCTATACAAAAGGTCAACTTTGACCCTCTATAACTTACTGTTAGGGGAGAAAATTCAAAGATTCTTTTTGCTATCAACTAAGGGGAGTCTTGCTTTCACACGGATGAAGCTGGTCAGAGTTTTTTTTTGCCAAGGTAGCGGGTATTCGTGCTAAAAGACAAAAGGGTCAAGGTTATCCTAGAGGCTTCGTGTGAGCTGCTTATTCTGAGGTTTTATGGAGGTCTCAGAGTTGCAGTCCATCAAGTCTTGGGATACCTCCAAGGTTTACAAGAGGCAGATTCACTAGAAATGCAAATCCTCAGGGGAGCAAATTCAGAGATTATTTTTGTTATCGACTAAGGGGAGTCTTGCCTTCACACGGATGAAGCTGGTCAGAGTTTTTGTTTGCTAGGGTGGCGGGTATTCGTGCTGAAAGACAAAAGGGTCAGGGTTATCCTAGAGGCTTCGTGTGAGCTGCTTACTCTGAGACTCTATGGAGGTCTCAAAGTTGCAGTCCATCAAGTCTTGGGATACCTCCAGGGTTTACAAGAGGCAGATTCACTAGAAATGCAAATCCATCTTCAACGGAGGAGACAAAGGAAGGGGAGGTGGTGGACAAAGGAAAGGAGAAGGAGACGGTCACACGAATAGCAACCGGTTCGGCATTGGTGTCACCTATTCTGAGGAAAGGGGAGAATAATAACGATACCTAGGACTACAACAATATGACAGCTAAACACTTCATCCTCCGCCATCTTACTCAAGGGCTTGAATCTCCCCATTTGCAAGTAGAGAGGGCATCCGATCTTTGGGTGGCTCTCATAGAGATGTACCAAAATGGTACGATTCAGCAACAACAGTTGGGTGATCAGAAAATTAAAGAGTATGTATACAAATGGGGGAAGATGTTGGAATTTTGCAATAAGCTTGCTACACTTTTCATGGAACTATAGAGTACTGGAAAAGTATTTAGCAAAAAGGAAAAGGTTAACTGTTTACTGATGAAGTTACCCGATGAATTTGAGAACATAGTCAACCGTGTGCAGGACTTGGAGGACTCAAGGTTGATTTGGAATTCAGTGGTAGGAATGATTCTCGTTCGGGAGAAAACGATTGAGATCCGAAGGGGAGGAAAGAGTGGGCAAGCTTTCGCAGCTGGAACCAATTCGAAGAACAATGATTCCAGGAAACAGGTTGGAAATTATCGAGGGGAGGGGCAGAAAATTCAGACCGAAGAGTTCGGACCAAGGACTCCCAAGGGTTTGTGCCAATTTTGTAAAAAACCCAGGCACTATATGGTTGAATGCACTAAGTTAACCGAGCTGCGGTTAAAGGAGGGGCAAACCGGTAGACCCCCGAGAGGAAAGAAAAAGGCACTTGTGACATAGGTACATGAGGCAGAATCTGAGGACAAGGACGATGAACTCCTATTGGATGAGGAGTTGGAAGCGAAAAACGAGGTCAAAATTCCACGAAAGCAAAAATGTGCTTTCAGTGGATTGAAAGGTGAAGCAGGCTCGACTGTAGACTCAGGTGCATCTATGCACTTGTGTAAAGATAAACACCTGTAAACTAAGATAAGAAAGATTCACACTGTAGAGAAAGAGTACGGGATGGGAGGATAGTCACTACTACTCTTGTAGGATCTCTAGATCTAAAAGTGTTAGTAGAAGGAAAATTATCCATAGTTACATTCTCCGATGTATTGTTTATTCCAGAGCTGAACAAAAACCTCATCTCTACGTTTGTATTGGATGATAAGGATTTTGATACTATCACTAGGAAAGGATTCTTTACTGCTAGTTTTGAGGAGGACGTTTATTTTACTGCTGAAAAAGGTAGCCAAGGGATGTTTAGGCTATTTATTAGCAATGAAAAAAAGAAACTTTATTATGCTGGTGTTCATGATATAATGATGTGGCATAAGTGACTTGGGCATATGAATCTAGATAAGTCAAGAGAGATGAAAAAGATGGGAGTAGTGGAAGGAATTCAGTTTGGTGAGAGTGAGAATCTAAGTGATTGTAGTGGATGTGCTCAAGGTAAAGCACACAAGTTACCCTTCCCAAAAATTGCCACCTATAAGGGAGAAAAGATTATAGATTTAGTACACACAGATATTTGGGGGCCAGCCAGAGTGCCATCTCCTCGGGGGAAGAGATTTATGATGACTATCACCGATGATTAGTCTCGGTATTCTAGGGTGTATTTTTTGAAAAATAAGTTAGAGGCTCAAGAATGTTTTAAAGAATATAAAGCATGGAGTGAAAAACTCCATGAAACCTCAATCAAGAGAGTGAGGAGTGACAATGGTGGAGAGTATAACTCTAACCAGTTTGAGGATTTTCTGAGAGAAGATGGAGTGCAATACCAAAAGACAGTTCCTGAAAATCCTGAGCAAAATGGTGTAGCTGAAAGATTAAATAGAACACTGAGTGATAGTGTTAGGAGTATGTTGTCAGATAAGAAGGTAGGAAATAAGTTTTGGGCCGAAAAAATGAACTGTGCAAATTATCTCAAGAATAGAGTTCTTACTTCAGCTATAAAAGGTCAAACACCTTATGAGAGATGGACCGGCCGAAAACCAGACATATCTCACTTAAAGGTTTTCGGCAGTCAAGTATTCAGTCTAGATAAAGATCGGTCTAATTCGATGCTAGATCCTAAAGGAAAACTGGGAATCTTGTTAGGATATGATGAGGATGTTAAAGGATATAGAGTTTATGATATAAAAAGGGAAGATATAATCTTAGTAAAGCATCTAGTAGTTATGGATGAAGGAAAGTCTGTGGATCCCTTCAAGTATACAAAGTCAGTAAAAATCAGATTTCAGTCAGAAAATTCCGATGACTTTGAGCTTCCTAACTATCCAGGTTTTAGAGAAGATGAAATTCTTGCAGGTACAAATCAGACCGAAAAGGACTCGGCTGCGAAAACTCTAGTGACAACTCTACTCGAAGCGGAAGACGTGGTGGAAATTCATTCGGAATCAAAGGACAAGGAAGAAGCCGAGATTGTTCGAAAGAACCCACGAGAACCATCTATTCCAGCCACAGATTTTGAAGGGGGAAGGAGAAGTAGCAAAAGATTGTAAGAAAAACAGGTTAATAACAAGGTAAGAAAACTATCACATCAAAATGAACCTCAAACTTATGGAGAGGCGATGACTTCTCCAGAAAGGAACTGGTGGAAGACAGCCATCAATGAGGAGATGGCCTCAATTGTGGCAGCCGATACTTGGGAGCTGGTGGATTGTCCACCTAACCGAAAACCAATCGGTTGTAAGTGGGTTTTCAAATTAAAACTAAACCCAAATAACACCATTGAGCGTTACAAAGCCCGCTTAGTGGCAAAAGGATTTACCTAGAAAGAAGGAATAGACTACAAGGAAACCTTTGGCCCGGTCGTCAATTTTCCCTCCGTCCCCATACTTCTCAGTCTGGTAGCAGCGGAAGACATAGAGGTGCACCAGATGAACATCAAGATAGCCTTTTTGCATGGAGAATTGAAAAAGGAGATCTTCATGCGAATACCCGAAGGATTTGTGGAGGAAGGCAAGGAGAGTAAGGTTTACCAGCTGATTAAATCTCTTTATGGTTTAAAACAAGCGCCTCGACAATGGAATAAGAAGCTTGATGAATTTCTTACCGGTCTGAGATATATCCGGATCAGCTCATATCACTCAATCTATGTTTTCTAAGATGAGGAAGGTGTTATATTTATTGCAATTTATGTTGATGATTTGTTTGTTTTAAGTAAATCAATGGAAAAAATAAATAAATGTAAAACCGATCTTAAGGGGAGATTTGAAATGAAGGATATGGGGGAGGCAAGATATATTTTGGGAATTCAAGTAGAAAGAGACCGGGAAAGAAAGATAATAAGATTGACTCAAAAGAAGCAAAAGGGAACATGTTGGAAAAAATTCAGATGGATAAAGCTAATAGTTGCACAACTCCAATGGAGTTAAAAAGGGGATGTGGGGGGAATGAGGATGAAAGAGTCATAGTATTAGACGAGGAATTAAGTCCTAAAGAAGAGAAGTTCATGCAGACTATTTCTTACAGGCAAGTAGTGGGAAGCCTAATCTATTTTATGAATTGTAATTGGTAAGATTTAGCTGCAGCTGTGGGAGTGCTAAGTATAAGTCTAAATGGTCCCACTAAGAACGATTAGGAGGCAGCTAAGAGAGTCCTTAGATATTTGATAAGAACTAGGGATCTATGGTTGCATTTGGGTGGGGAGAATACGGACATCACTACTTGGAGTGATGCCAGTTATGGTGATGCTCCGATGAGGAGATGTACCTCTGGATATGTATTATATGTGGGTGATGAGGCTTGTTGTACGAATAGCAAACAACAAAAGGTTATTGCTCAATCCACCATGGAGGCTGGGTATATGCCCTCTTGCTCGATTGTAAAAGAATTGATGTGGGTCAAGTCTTTGCTTGGTGAGCATGGTTACCTTAAGAGTGGTGTGCATAAATTTTCGTGTGATAATCAAGCAGCAATTGCTATTTTTGCCAATCCTAGACATCATTTTAAAGCCAAACACATGGACATTAAATTCAACTTTGTTACATAGAAAGTAGAAAACAAAATTATCAGTTTAGAGTACCTACTAGATAGCGAGATGGTAGCAGATATGATGACCAAACCTGTGCCTTCCCCTTAGATAATTTTCTGCAGGGAGAAGTGTGGTATGAAATTAAAGAGTGACTAGAAAATAAGGGGAGTGTAGAAATTGATGGTTCTTTTAGTATTTTTTAGGACTAAAATATAATGTAGAAAAGAAACCGAGGCAATTTGCCTCTAACTCCTCACTTCAACTCCCACACTTGTTGCAGTCACTGAAAGTTGGAGAGGAAGCTAGAGCCATGGCTACCTAGGCTATCCAGAGGTTTACGGGAAATAGATTAGTTGATTTACGGATTGGTAGTTTCTTTACTAAAAGGAAAGCTGTAAAATCCAGGATTTGATCCTGGTACCTGCCGTCTGATAAAGCAGCCGGTAGCCGGTAGCCTTATCCATTAAGTCTAGGACTAGAGTTACATGCTATAAGGTTTGTTAGTTATTTAAATGTTGCCACGTATGATAATTCATTTAACGACAACTGTTTACGGGATACATAGATTCAGTTATGTAAAAATACGCATTACGTTTTGGATAAGAAACGAGTACTACGCATTTGTTTCTTTAAATGAAACAAATATCGCGCAAGTATTTATGACGGGTACGATTGAAATATGCATTCAATCGGACGGCCGAGAAGAATGCCGAGATCGCGGAAGAGAATCTCGGCGGTTTGTGCTCATCGCAACATCGGATAACACGTGGCACAACTACATTGGATCGTGGCATCTCCAGGGATTACGGGACCGAATTCCGATATGACACGTGACGACATTTAGGCCATGCCGTACAATATTCGTGCAAAAAGTACACAGGCAGTTGTACTTTTGTGTACGACAGTGTAATATGATTGGTGCTGTATATAAGTAGATAGAGTTTTAGAGAGAGATATGACTTAGAAAAAAATAGTAGATAAGACCCTCTCTCCTAGAGAGCTTATGTACAAAAGGTTAACTTTGACCCTCCATAACTTACTGCTCAAGGGAGCAAATTCAGAGATTCTTTGCTATATACTCAAGGGAGTCTTGCCATTACGAGGTGAAGGCGGTCAGAGTTTTTTTTTTCCCAGGGTGGCAGTTATTCTTGCCGAAACAGAAAGTGGTCAGGGTTATCCTACATGCTTCGTATGAGCTGCCTACTCTGACGACCTATGAGTTGCAAAAAACGATTAAAAATAATAATAATAACTTAAAAGTCACAGCGAAACATTCTTTAAAAAAGCGTTTTTAGTGGTGTAATAAAACCATTTAATACATAGGGGAAGGTAGGATGAAATTGCTTACTTGTTCCGTACACTTTAGTAAAATGTTCCGGAAACTTCCTCATGGTTCTTGGGATGAGTTCCGTCGACCCGCTCCTTTCGCAATCTTTCAACATCCAGTTTATTACTCGCAGTCGAGTAACCTTAGTCAACACGTGTTGAATTTTTCGGTGGGCAACACGTCCTCTCGCGTTGGCTGAGGATGGAAAAAACCCATCCACGATCGTCGCCGGATCAACCGACGTTTCCACTTCCGGCTCACTCTCGTCTTTATTCTGCTCACCGTCTTCCTTGTTTGGAAATGTGTTTTCCTCATTGTTCCTCTCGTCTTCCTCATCGTGTTCAATTAGTGGATTATGGGGAATGGTGACGCTATTGCAAGGGTTGGCACCCCAAATCCTAGTTAGGGTCCACATACTTCCAAACTTAGAAATCACTAAATGAACAAGATGAAAGAGCAGCGGAACAGGAAAAGAATGACAACCGAAAGAAACGACGACAAAGAGTTGGTAGTGTACTTGTCATTTTCACAAATGCATTAATATACTAGAAGCGATGTAAGCGAAAGTGAATTTGCGCGGTAAAAATGGAGGGAATAGCCATTCTGGTTGCTCACGTAAAAATTTCAAAATTTGAACGTTTTTGGGGCTTTCAATAATATTAAAAAAAAATAATGAGAGAATAAAAGCGGGAACACATAAATTTTGGTGCAGTTTGGCAGAACATTTCAAATATGACGTCATCGCCGGAAATATTGACAACGCCATGGAACACCTCCAGCTTACAGGTTGTATGGCTAAAAATTGATGAGATGATATTCGGGGGTTATAACACTGACACACGGTTTTTCCATTGTCCTATACGATCACCGAAAAACTTTAAAAATACGTGGATATTAATCATGCCACGTGTTTTTGGCAACAACCAATGATTCACTTCCGACGGCGGATGATCAGCTCTCGTCGCCGTTTTACTTCCAATTAGAATTAAAAAGTATCCTAAATATGGTTTGTTATCCGTTGGACCCTCAATTACAATTAACAATGATACTAATAAGAGGATCGTTATACGTTTGACACGACTTAACACATCTTTATTAGAATTAAATGCCTATAATACAATGTATGAAGCCTAATAAAGCAACCCAATAGGCACCTTATTAAAGTTAATGGTCCACATTTAACATCATACAACGCTCGATATCCACGCGAATGACAAGGAATATTAAAATCGATCACATAGTTCAGTGTAAGTTAAATGAAACGAAAAAAATAAATAGAATACATGTCGTTATAGTTTCGTTCAAACATGATACTAAACTGAACCGGAAAAACCTACTAAAGTTATACGGTCACTGCGTTAAACAACATAAAACGTGGATTCGACTGCACCACGTCACAATGTACAGTTTGTCATATGTTGTACTCGCAACTCTTTTACTGTAATAATATTCACTCGTGCGAAAAAAACCCTTAATACAATTATAAAAAAAGTAAAAAAAAGGACGAAAACCGTACATTTCGACCCAATTTATATGTACCTATTTTAGTGTATAATTATGAACGGCGTAATGATTGTTTATCAACAAGCACAAATTAGAGTTTTGGATATTTGTCACGGCAAGGACGAGACGTGGTACGGATTGTCAGATTTTGTACGTCTACCTATTTTAACGTGTATGTCATGACAGCGGATCCTGTACACTTAAATGAGCGTTAAGGAGAAATTACAATTAAACATTTTTTTGGCGATGGGATTGATACACAAATTAGCATCAACGACACTATTTTGTAATTGATATTAATAATTTCTTTAGTCTAATAACGATTCGCGGTGTAGTGTTGGGTATCGAGGACCTTTTGCCGATTTTCGATATTTATCGAATTTCAGGTACCCGATATGCGATATATCGCTTCGATATATCGCTTCGATATATCGAAAACCAAATTATCCCGATATATCGCCGATATATCGTATCGCCGATATACCAAGGCATTAATTTTTTTTTTTTTGGCATAAAATTTTTTTTTCCCCTAAATTTTTTTTCAACCCCCTCCCCCCCCCCCCCCCCCCTCCCCCCCCCCTTGACTTTCCGTACTATGACTGTACGGACACCCAGTTTTTGCAATATATTTCGCGATAATTTATGTTGGTCCTGGTACGATATATCGAGGAATCTACTCGATCGATATTCAATATATCAAATATCGAAATTATCGCGATATGAATTTACCCGATACCCAACACTACTGAAAACAATAATAAATATTTTTTCGTACGGTAAAACCCATGGAGTTTAATCGGAAAAATGCGCAGAAAATATTTCAAAATGCACAAAATTCCACGGACGAGGCATCATCTAATTTTCGACGTTCTTCTTTCCGATCGTATTTGGACACGCTATGCTGTACAAAATTAAAAGCAGGCATTTTGTACGGTCGTTTTATGCTGCGCATTTAAGGGTGCGTCTCTATGTACTTCAAACTTATAGATATTTTTTTGTTTTTTAACACAGATCCGGCGGACCCAGATTTCGAGGTCCCTATGTGTACCTAACGAAATTGTCACTCAAGGCGTGACGATTGTATACGTCAACAATGCCCGTGACGGCTGTCAACGTCTACAATCTATGATGACCCACGTCATTTTTTGTAACTGCTTGTGACGTCGCGTGACTTTTCGTGACATTGTAGACCGACCGCCCTCCAGCCTGTGCCGTTTCACGGTTGAAGAAGATGCGTTTTGACTTTTCGTCTATTGTCGGCTCGATGTGAAATAACATCGGAACCTTGAGAACCCTGCAAAAAAAAAATCTGTACTGGATGGAAACGGACAAAATAAAACAAACTGTGTACTTCTCTTTGTCGTAGTAGACAAAAACGGACAAAACATAGCGAATCGTGTACACTTCCACGTCGCTTGAATTCGTTTGAAGTTTTTGAACAAAACATTACACCTGCAAATACGTGTTCCTATTTGTTAATAAAAAACCCCTAATTTTAAAATACATCGGCCCTGTATTTTAAAGATAAGGTTGAAGATGACGTTTTTTGTCATCGAAATGGGTCGAAAAACACAAGACGACAACATGTAGTACATTTTAAATTCGATGATGACGCAAAATGTACTTCTCTTTTTTTCTATTTTATTATATGGTTGAAACTTACGTGGTTTAACTCGAAGTTTTACAGGAAAACGACAAGAAAAAACCCTTACTTAAGCACATAGAGACGCACCCTAATAGCCCGATATTTTAACATCCCGAAACCTTTGTAATATTGTCCTTTGTAATCTTGTCTTTTGAAACTCTAAGACCTCCATAAGTCCTCAGAGTGGACAGCTTCCAAGAAGCCTCTAGGATAATCCTGACCCCTTTGTGTTTCAGCAAAAATAACTGCCACCTTGGCAGACAAAAACTCTGACCAACTTCACCTTTATGAAGACAAGACTCTCCTAAGTCGATAGCAAAAAGAATCTCTGAATTTGCTCCCCTGAGCAGTAAGTTATGGAGGGTCAAAGTTGACCTTTTGTACAGAAGCTCTCTTGGAGAGAGGGTCCTATCTTCTAATTTTTCTAAGTCCTACTCTCTCACAGACTCTATCTACTGATGTACGGAGCCAATCAGATTTCAGTTTTGTACACAAAAGTACAGCTGCCGGTGTACTTTATGTACGGCCATTGTACGACATGGCCTGAATGTCGACACGTGGTATGTCCGGATTGGCTCCCTTAATCCTCGGAGATGCCGCGATCTAATGTCATTCCGCCACGTGTCATCCGATTTGGCGATGACCACAAACCGCCAAAATCCTCTTCCGCGATCTCGGCGTTAATTCCAGCCGTCCGATTAAATTCACATTTATAGTAGCCGTAATAAATACATGCGCGATATTCGTTTCACTAAAGAATTAGATACGCGGTATTGGTTTCTTATCCGTACCGGAATCCGTACTTTTACATTTACTGGATATATGTCTCCCGTAAACAGTTACAGTTAAATGAACTTTTCTACGTATAAATGTATAAATAATTATCAAACCTAATAATGCATAAGACTACTTCTAGACTTAACGGCTAAGGCTACCGGCTACAGGCGGTCTGCTGGCCGGTAGGTACCAGGATCAAATCCTGTGGCCGGCACATATCTTTTAATAAATTAAACCCCTAACTAAAATATATTTTCTCGTAAACCTCTGGATAGCCTAGGTAGCCATGGCTCTAGCTCCTTCTCCTATTTCTCAGTGACTGCGACAAGTTTGAGAGTTGGAGAGAGAAGTTAGAGGTAGACGGCCTCGGCTTCTTTCTTATTTCTATTCTGACCTAGAAAATACTTTAAAAAGACCATTAATTTCTACATCTTTTGTTATCTTGTCTTTTGTTATCTTGTCCTTTGTTATCTTGTCCTTTGTTTTCTTGTCCTTTGTTAAATTGTCCTTTGTTATCTTGTCCTTTGGAGACTTGATTCATATCAGATCTGTAAATAAAAGCGGTTTGACCGTACATATATTTGTTGTAAATCTCTTGGGGCTTAAATTGATCATGGACAGTGTGTTGCCATCAGATGTTACGTGATGTCAAGTGGTGACCTTTTTTTATGGAAGTTCTCCAATCTGTGCACGTAATGTCACATATATGTTGATGCTCCGCTATGCGTACCACGTACCGTGTCCTATTGTGGTAGCGCTTTTCGTCAAAGAGATTTTAGGGTAACATTCCATTAGGGTAACCTTCCATCAGGCGAAAAGTGGGGTTGTTTACTTGAGAAAGTACCCTTCTGTAGTAGGCCGTACTGGTTTTTTTTACAAAAGATGTTTACTAAAAATTCGTTGAGATTCTCTAGACTTCTTGGAGAAAAACACCACCGTCCGATTTTCAATTTTCGACGCGAACGCTTCTTGTTTCCAGTACGTAGCTAGTCTCCTCCAACTATCCTCGGGAGGAGAGTTTGTGATTACTGGACGCGTGTTTTGGTCCACTTGTAAAGTCAGAGTCGATCCATGACAGACGTGAAGCAATAAACTTACATGTGGCAAATGGAGTGTACCGTGTGACATCAAAGCCAGCCTGTTCGACGACAAAAAAATCTTGGTTGTATAGCCAGCCTGTTCGACGACAAAAAAAACTTGGTTGTAAGACACCTTGTGACGTCTCCTTCATAAATGTGCGATACATCGATTCACGTTCAAATGGTAAATTCTTGGACATTTGTACAAACTTAAATTTTGCAACGGTTTTTGTGGCCGTTGATGCCAGAACAACCCTAAGAACGTTCAAATTGTACATTAGCGTGACGCTACTAGATATTTTAATCGTCGTCTGCCCGTGAACATATGCAGGTGAGATTTTTTCCTTTTGAAAATGATGATTATTCTCGCGCGGCTCAACAGGTCCTACGTGGTACCAATCGCAATCTAACACCTCATTCACTGGCACAACCTGATGGAAGCGTGTTACAAATATTACTGCCAGTAAACGTGTTCGTACAATTACTGGGAACGCCTGATCGAAGGTTACCCTTAGAAGAAAATTGGGGTTCGTTACTGGATGCCGAACTTTTTCATACATCATTGTACGGAACCGTACTACTACATTTTTTTGTCAGACAAAACATCGTTACTGGAAAGCTGTCGGGATGCTCCAATGATGTAGGTGTAATTCCTGACCGTTGGATACTTCACTTTTTGCGATCCGCAAAACTTCACACATAGGTACACGTAAAAAAGCAAAAAATATATATATTTCGAACAGGCGATCAAAAACCTACACGTCGCACAGGCCATGTGTCCCCTGCTATGCTGGATGCAAGTCAACCGAAAGTATCCTCGCACGCTCCATCTCACATCCACCGACCTTCAAAGTTGCGGCGTCTTTAAGCCATTCCGTTTCGAAATTTCGATTTCGATTTTCAAAATTAAAATCTGGCCGTATACTTTTCGTACAATTAATTAACTAACTCCGGTGGTACAGATATTATCGTTCAGATAATTTTAAATAATATTTTTAGATTTTCAATATGTGAACATTAACGACGTGGCACCAATCATACTTTCGAAAGGTTGCTAAGAGCGTGTCCCCATGTAACCGATATTTTGAAACGTTATTTTGGAATTTAGCGCTGATTTTACGGTGTACTTTTCAAAGTGTGCCTATGTCAATCGTTACTGTTGAAAAAATGTAATTAATAGTTCACTTCTCTATTTTAGTTTTGCTTTAAAGAAAGAGAGTGAGGATCAAAGGCGCGCCATGGCTGCCGCCATATTTAGAAACTGGTAGATTTTGAAGTAGAGGATATTTTACTAAAATGTTGCCTAGGTCTATACTTGAACCTGTGACCTCTGGATTCTCCATAGCCAAACGCCTTAACCATTAAGGCGCAACGATACACGTGCTGGGTTTTAAAAATATATAAACATTAACGCGACAGCTAATTAAGTGCAGACTAACGAAAAGGAGCAATTCATGCATGTACGCAAATCTGAAACCATGTAAAATATGTTTTGATCGGACGGCCGGCATTGTTGCCGCTACGCGAAGTGAGCTTTTGGCGTCATTTGGAGATAGCGTCACGCGGTGACACGTGGCGCCACATTATTTGATACCGGAGAAGATGGGAGGAGGAACCATGGCTCCCGATTTCACAAGTGTCACCTTGTAGACCATGTCGTACAATGGCCCTACAATAAGTACATCTCCTATTGTACCTTCTTGTACTATATAGTGTTCCTATTGGACTAGGGTTTAGTAGTAGGTAGTCGTGAGTAGGCAGACCAAGACTTAGTGATATTTAGGTACCTCTCTCTAAGAGAGCTTGTAACTATAAAGGTCATCTTTGACCAGCCATAACTTACTGCTCAGGGGAGGAAATTCAATGATTCTTTTTGCGTTTGACTCAAGGGAGTCTTGTCCTCACATGGGTGAGGGTGGTCAGAATATTTG
>JBBHKE010000879.1:53653-228415 GCA_037447655.1 Zygnema cylindricum
GTGTGTATTTATGCTGCCATCCCCGTTGTTGAAGGTTAGCGCGTAAACGTAAAAATTGGGAACTGTTTTTGTATTTTTTATTACGTCCATTGTAAATAATGTTGTGTATAGTTACTCAACATATTTTAATGTTTTTCGAATGGACTATTTTTAGGGGCAAAATTGAGAGGGTACACTATACGATGGCAAAAAAGTTACATGAGGAGAAAGAGGCTCAAATTAACACTGAAGGGAAAAATTCGGGAGCACTGTTATAACACAAAGAGCGTTTTGGCAACTCAAGTAGCAAAACAGTAAAAGTAAAAGAATTTTATACAACTCATTGATATGTGTTGTAATAAATGTTACCTGCATTATTTTTTATGTTTTTGTCAAGGGTTAAAAATGCAAATGCGCGATTGGAAGTTGTTGCCCCTACCGTCGTATTTATGTGTGTTGTTCATTTGTAACATTTTTATGTGTTATTATGATATTAGGTCGCTACAACGAGGATTTAGTCAAAAACATGGACGAAACCCACGTCATTGTAAATATGGATAACAAAAATACATAGGGTTTTCGCGGGGAAGAGGTGGTTAAATACGCGGATGTTGCGGAAGGCGGAGATTCAATGACTTTGATGGTTCGACTCACGGGCGGAGTGAACGCCCGAATTGAATCTCGTATGTTAATCTTCGCCAACAAGCTACGTAATTACCCAATAAAGGGCATCCAAGATGACATACCACGTGTGTTTCCTTCCTTATGTGTATATATCCTCATAAATATTGTCGCTATTATCTTCCCAATATTCCCTTGTATTCCACACCAAAAATATGAATTTTGGGGATTTCTGTTGTTTATAGTGCTTCTAGCCCCCTCTCTCCCTCTCTAATTCAATACCTTTTCCCTCCTCGCTCCCACTCCCTACTGTACTTTTCGTCTCCTTCCCTCCCCCTTTCCCTCACCGTCCCACTCTCTTATTCTCCCTATACCATATCCATCTTACCTATATGTAACTCCCTCCCTCCCTCCCTCTCTTTTGTAGGAGTTTGTTATCGGACCGAGCCCAAAGGATGGAATGAGAAGACGGTATTTCCACAATGGATCGCTGAGCCAAGGTCATACCAAGTAGATCGTGAGGGGCAACAAAAGGTTATTTTTGGGAACAAGTGTGGCAGGCACAATATGTCCGAGGAGTTGAACACCGCTCTCCTCGCAAAGAGAATAACCCTCCACTTTTACCCACCGTGTGCAACACATTTAGTGCAACCCGCCGATTCATTTGTATTCTCGAAAATAAAGGAAGTATGGTCGAGAAAATGGGAAGATTGGAAAATTAAGGGGATAGAGAGCCACAATTGGTACTTACCTAAGGGGCAAAAATGGTCGGGTAAGTTAGTTGGACCGGGGAAATCATTTTTTTTGAAGTTGGCACGCGATTCAATTCGCGAGATGAATGAAATGAAGGACAAGAATGGCATGGGGTATGCACGGAAGGCAATGATCCAATGTGGATTGTCATTAAACGATGGGAAATGGGAGGAGAGTATGCTTACGCAAGATTTGCAAGCGATAATGATGAAATGGAGAAACCATTTCGAGGGCGACAAGGTGCCACCTCCTTCGGCTCTTGCACGAGATTTACTCCAACTCCTTCGAGAGGCTGACATTCAAGAGGATGAAGCTAGTCATGACGAAGACTTAGAGGACTACAGTGATTTTGAGGCACTTTATAGAGATGTGGTTTAATAAGGAGAGGTGGTAAAATTGATAATGGTCGTTTGCAAAAAAATATAATAATACTGTGGCTTTGTTTGGCTTCTTTTTGTAATTTTTTATTGATAGGTTAATATTTCTACTTTTTTTTTACTGCAGTATGCAGTATACATTGTATTTCTTTCTTTAACGTTGAATATTATATATCCCTGTTTGTTTTTTTATTTTCATATTTTGTCTACGCAAGTTGAATGGCCAAAATAATGGATGACTTGTATTTGTAGTGATGGTGTAAAAACGTATCTTAAATTGCAGTGTCATTCTGCCATTTAGCAACAACACATTGTCATCGCTGATTAACTGAATATGAGATATACCATTTAGCGACAACATAGCTTCGTCGCTGGATGGTAGAAGTTATAGTATGCCAGAAAAACAACAAGGATAAATGTATCACAAGGATAAATGTATCACAGATATAAAGTGGAGAGACCATTTGAGAGAAAGGGACAGAAAAATAAACAAAGAATGGGATAGTCACACATAGGAAACGAGAGAACGAAAAAGGTTGGATTTTAAGGATGTAAAGTACAAGATTGAAAATAAAAAGTCAAGTTGGAGGATATGAGGACTAGAGGGACGGACAGTGTTGTTAAGTTATGTTAAATTTGTGTATTTTATAGGTCTGAATTTATTCTATGTGTTTGTCAGATGGTCTTGTCTAAGTCATCCATACTTGTCGTAGTCACTGGAAGACAGAGATAGCCATGGCTGCCCCCATAGTCAAAAAGAAGAAACAGGCAAAAACAGGCAGGAAACTGATAGGTGGCCAATAGGCTGCTCTAAACCGGATTTGAACTTGGGTTAGTGGTTCGCTATGTAGACGTAAGCCTTATTCAATAAGGCGTTACCGAAACGATACACGTGACGGGTTTCAAAGATATATAAACATTAACGCAACAGCTACTTAACAGCAGACTAACCAAAAGGAGCAATTCATGCATGTACGCGAATCTGAACCATGTAAAATATGTTTTGATCGGACGGCCGGCATTATAGCCGGCACGCGAAGTGAGCTTTTGGCGGCATACGGAGATAGCGTCACGCGGTGCCACGTGGCGCCACATTATTTGATACCGGAGAAGATGGGAGGAGGAACCATGGCTTCCGATTTGACAGGTGTCACCTTCTATACCTTGTCGTACAATGGAAGTACAATAAGTACATCGCCCATTGTACCTTCTTGTACTTTATAGTGTTCCTATTGGACTAGGGTTTAGTAGTAGGTAGTCGTGAGTAGGCAGACCAAGACTTAGTGATATTTAGGTACCTCTCTCTAAGAGAGCTTGTAACTATAAAGGTCATCTTTGACCAGCCATAACTTAATGCTCGGGTGAGCAAATTCAGTGATTCTTTTTGCTGCGGACTCAAAGGAGTCTAAGCTACACAGGGGTGTAGTCGGTCAGAATCTTTGCGTGCCTGGGTGGCACTTATTTAGTGGGAAAGTCAAAGTGGGGAGTATTGTCCAAAACACATATTCAAGCTTTGCATTATGTGGTGGAACTGAGCACACAAAAGGTTTTCTCTTCACTGGGGTGAAGGTGTATTGAGGTTTTGATTGTCAAGGGATCATTCATTTGGGTTTATATCAACTTGGAGTCGGCACTATCTAGATTAGCTTCTTTTGGATCTGCGAATTTTGTGGGCAATGGAGCCCATAGAATTTCAGGTTATGGGCCCACCATCTAGGGTGCCTATGTTCGATGGAACAGACTTCACTTATTGGGAGTTTTTTATGGAGGGATTGCTTTTCGAGAAGCACTTATGGGGAATTGTTTCGGGACAAGTGAGATGTCCGCCACCTGGCTTTGGAGGAGGTTACTATGGAGAATCATCTGAGGCTGCTCAGAATATCAACCGGAGTTCAGATGAATCAAAAGGTGAAGGGGAAAACCTTTCCGTGGATAGGGAAATAGTGGAGAAGGATAAAGGGACACTTATGGTGAGGGGAGCCATGCTTTCCGCCACATCTTCACTTAGAGGGGTTATAAGTAAAACTGAAGTAAATGATAGTAAAATTTGGGAGTGTAAAAACACTATAGCAAAACATCTTATACTTAGATATGTGTCTAAGTCCATAGCTATCACTCTTTTAAGTCTTACCAAGTCTTCGGAAATATGGGAAACACTAAGGCAGATTTATAAGAGTGAGACTATTCACAGGCAGCAGTTAGTAAAACAAGAAATAGAGGCCTATGTTTATAAAGGCGGTAACATGATAGAGTTTTGCAATGATATTGCTGCGTTATATGTTGAGCTTGCAAGTGCGGGGTATGTAGAATATGAGGAGAGAAAGATCAATACACTACTCATGAAACTCCCAGATGAGTACGAAAACATCATTAATCGTATGCAAGCAATGGATGGCTCCTCATGGACTTAGAGCTTTACCATGGGGATAATTCTTGTGAGGGAAAGCACTTTGGAGTTTCTTAGGGGAAGTGAGAGGGTAATTGCCTTTACAGCAGGTGGTGATTGGCGGAAGCGTGATGAGAGGAACGGCGGTGACGAGCGGAAGCGTGATGAGAGGAAGAAAGACAAAGGTAAACCTTATCGGAACTTTGGTGGAAAGAGAGGGAGAGCAAAAGAAAGGGGAGCTTTGAAAAAGGGTGTTTGCTTCTTTTGTAGAGAACCGGGTCACTATATAGAGGAGTGTCCTTGCTTGGAAGAACTTAGAAGTTGGAATGTGAAAGAGGAGGAAGAAGGGGAAGAGGAGAAAGAGGATGAAGAAATATTGGAGCTTCTTCACATCGGTAGAATGGGGAAGAGAGAGAAATACACAGAAATTACACGAAAGCACCGATGTGTTTTTGGAGGTATAAGGGAAGTAAAGGGAAGGGAGGTACTTGAGGGAGTTAGAAATGATGAAGATGTCAAGGAGTGTAAAAAGTATAACTTAGAAATGAGAAAGTCGGATCTAGAATCTATAATTGAAAAAGGGAAAAGTAAAAATAATGAGGATAATTTTATAGATATTTTGGAAACAGAAAACTGGTCGCAAAGGGAGACTTCAACGGATTCCGAGGAAAGGGGAGAAGTAAATCTAGAGGGGGTTTTAAAAGATAGGGGAGAAGAGGAATATTTAATGAAAGGTTTAGGGGAGGAGAAATACTTATTGGGAATAAAAATAGAAAGTGATAGCGGAAAGAATTCCATGGGAGAGAGTGAGGAAAGTTCAAAAAATGGGATGAGTATCAAGGATAAAAATATGAGTACGGAAGACGTAGATCTTATGAGGAACTTAGCGGGGATACTTGTTTTTTCGAAAAATTTGGGGGGTAATGGACTTGACATCACTAATGGGAGTGATGCCATCTATGAAGGTGCGCCTGTAAAAGGGTTAGCATCAGGGTGTGTGTTGCAGATTGAGGATGTGGCTGGCTGTTTGAATTGTAAGAGGGAAATCGGAGTTTGTGTGGATGGAAAAGTGATGAGGTGGATAAAATCTTTGCTCAGATTTATAAAAAGTGAGATAATAAATAAAATGTGTGATCAGCAAGATGGAATGTTAATTTCAGCTCATCTAATAGACCTTTTAAAATATGAGGGTATATTCTTAAAGTTTAATTATAGGAATAGAACGAAAAAATAAGGGGGGATTTTGTTTTTGTTGTTTTTATTTAGTGGGAGTTGGCGCAATAGAAGACTAAAAAATAAGGGGAGTGTTAAATTTGTGTATTTTCTAGGTCTGAATTTATTCTATGTGTTTGTCAGATGGTCTTGTCTAAGTCATCCATACTTGTCGTAGTCACTGGAAGACAGAGATAGCCATGGCTGCCCCCATAGTCAAAAAGAAGAAACAGGCAAAAACAGACAGGAAAACTGATAGGTGGCCAATAGGCTGCTCTAAACCGGATTTGAACTTGGGTTAGTGGTTCGCTATGTAGACGTAAGCCTTATCCAATAAGGCGTTACCGAAACGATACACGTGACGGGTTTCAAAGATATATAAACATTAACGCAACAGCTACATAACAGCAGACTAACCAAAAGGAGCAATTCATGCATGTACGCGAATCTGAACCATGTAAAATATGTTTTGATCGGACGGCGGACATTGTAGCCGCCACGCGAAGTGAGCTTTTGGCTTCATTTGGATATAGCGTCACGCGGTGCCACGTGGCGCCACATTATTTGATACCGGAGAAGATGGGAGGAGGAACCATGGCTCCTGATTTGATTGGTATCACCTTGTAGACCATGTCGTACAATGGCCGTACAATAAGTACATCTCCTATTGTACCTTCTTGTACTATATAGTGTTCCTATTGGACTAGGGTTTAGTAGTAGGTAGTCGTGAGTAAGCAGACCAAGACTTAGTGATATTTAGGTACCTCTCTCTAAGAGAGCTTGTAACTATAAAGGTCATCTTTGACCAGCCATAACTTAATGCTCGAGTGAGCAAATTCAGTGATTCTTTTTGCTGCGGACTCAGGGGAGTCTAAGATACACAGCGGTGTAGTCGGTCAGAGTCTTTGCGTGCCTGGGTGGCACTTATTTAGTGGGAAAGTCAAAGTGGGGAGTATTGTCCAAAACACATATTCAAGCTTTGCATTATGTGGTGGAACTGAGCACACAAAAGGTCTTCTCTTCACTGGGGTGAAAGTGTATTGGGGTTTTGATTGTCAAGGGATCATTCATTTGGGTTTATATCAACTTGGAGTCGGCACTATCTAGATTAGCTTCTTTTGGATCTGCGAATTCTGTGGGCAATGGAGCCCATAGAATTTCAAGTTAAATATAAAACAGAGATGGAAAATAGGGGAGAAACAATAATAGGATGGAGAAATAAGTTTCGACTACTTGAGTCGACACATTGTCAGTACTGAATGGTAAAAATTTATAAATGCCATTCAGCGACGGGAAATTCTCGTCGCTGACTGGCAAGATAGAACAACATAACATTCAGCGACGATACATTGTCGTCGCTGAGTATGATAAGGGAGAGAGAGAGGGACAAATTACAAAGTGAGATTGACTGAAATAAAATAAATACCAAATTTAAAACAGGGTGACAAGAATAGAATTACAGAGAGAGAACACAATCAAGTGTACGACAAGCAAAATACTTAACAATGACAACACAATCCATCAACTGTATAGCTTAACATTTACAAAACATGGATAAATAAAATCAGAGCAACCGTGATTGCAATAACATCAAAATGGATTACAATTATAAAATATTCCAATAATATACTCACAAAAAATTCAATGTTTTCCACTTAAGTATCACAAAGAGGCTCACCGCAATAAAACCACAAAATGTAAAACAAAATACCTATTTTTCAAACGTAAATAAAATATTATTCTACACGAACGGAAAGAACATCGGCCATTAAAATTATCATATGTATTTTAATCATCTATTAACCTTCTCCAACTCATGCACAAATTTTTTTGGAAGTCCTAATATTAAATAAAGCTAAAATAACTCGATGACTTTCCCATAATCCATCCGTGTGTTCCTCCTTCACATTCAGCCCACTGAATGAAATCCCGAGGCTACATCAAATAAAAAAATAAAACAATGGAGTTAGTTAATAAATTAAATGACATTAACGTGTAATTTTAGTGGGCGAGTAAATGGAAATCGAAATGGGAGAGGATGCGGGAGATCGACAGTTATACCTGACGGCCAATAAAACAGGTGTGGGAAGAGGTAGAGGGAGAGGGGAAGCGAGTTGTAGATAGGGTGGGAGATAGTGCGAAAGACGACTTGAGTGAGAGGGAGAGGGAAAGAGAAACGGAAAGAGAGAGGTAGAAAAAGTGGGAAAGTGAGAGAGAAACGGGGATGGAGAGATATCGGTAGATCGAGGGAGGGGGAGAGGGAGAGAGAGAGAGAGGGATGAAAATTATGCGGCAATTCGAGAGGGTGAGAGGGAAAGGGTAAGGGATAAGGGTAGGGAGAGAAAACAGCATATCGAGAGGGTGAAAGATAAGAAGAGATAAAGGTAGATCAAGGGAGGGGGAGGGGGAGGAAGAGAGAGGGATGAAACGGTGCGGCAAATCAAGAAGGTGAGAGGGAAAGGGTAAGGGAGATGGAGAGGGAGAGATGGCAGCAGATCGAAAGGGTGAGGGAGAGGGAGAGATAGCGGCAGATCGAGAAGGAAGGGAGAGGGAGAGATAGCGGCAAATTGAAAGGGAAATGAGAGGGAGAATATGAGATAAAGGGAGAGAATGCGACATATTGTGAGGGTGAGAGAGAGAGGGAGAGGGGAAAGGAGAGGAAAACGGGGAGAGAGAGATAGTAGCAGATCGAGGGAGGGGGAGGGGGAGAGAGAAAGAGGGATAAAACAGTGCGGCAAATCGAGAGGGTGAGAGGGAAAAGGTAATAGAAATGGAGAGGGAGAGATAGCACTAGATCAAGAGAGTGAGGGAGAGGGAGAGATAGCAATAGATGGAGAGGGAAAGGAGAGGGATAATATGAGATAAAGAGAGAGAATGTCACATATTGTGAGGGTGAGAGAGAAAAAGAGAGGGGAAGGGAGAGGGAAGGGGGGAGAGAGAGATAGCAGCAAATCAAAGGAGAGGGAGGGGGAGAGAGAGAGAGGGATGAAAACATTGACGCAAATCGAGAAGGTGAGAGGGAAAGGGTAAAGGAGTTGGAGAGGGAGAGATGGCGGTAGATGGAGAGAGGGAGGAGAAAGAGAGGGAGAGGGGTAAAAATAGAGGGCGACTGATGGAGAGGGAAGAAAGGAGACATAGGAGAGGGAAACATGCCATTCATGAAACTGTGAGACCTCCATAAGTCCTCAGAATGGACAACTTCCAAGAAGCCTCTAGGATTACCCTGACCCCTTTGTGTTTCAGCAAGAACAAATGCCACCCTGGAAGAAAAAAACTCTGACCACCTTCACCTTTGTGAAGGCAAGACTCCCTTGAGTCGATAACAAAAAGAATCTCTGAATTTGCTCCGCTGAGCAGTAAGTTATGGAGGGTCAAAGTTGACCTTTTGTATAGAAGCTCTCTGGGAGAGAGGGTCCTATCTACCAACTTTTCTGGGTCGTATCTACCAACTTTTCTAAGTCCTATATCTCTCACAGACTCTATCTACTAACGTACGGATCCAATCATATTACACTTGCGTACACAAAAGTACAGCTGCCGATGTACTTTCTGTACCGATATTGTACGACATGGCCTAAAAATCGACACATGTCATATTCGGATTCGGTCCCGTAATTCCCAGAGATGCCGAGATCCAACGCAATTTTGCCATGTGTCATCCAATGTGGCGATGACCACAAACCGTCGAGATTCTCTTGCGGGATCTTAGCTTTCTTCCCGACCGTCCGATTGAATGCAGATTTCAATCAGAGCCGTCATAAATACTTGCGCCGTTTTTGTTTCGTTTAAAGAAAGAAATGCGTGGTACTTGTTTCTTATCCGTACCGTAATGCGTACTTCTACATAACTTACTCTATGTATTCCGTAAGCAGTTTCTGTTAAATGAAATATCCTACGTCGTAATATTTAAACAAATATCAAACCCAAAAGCATATATCATTAGCTCTAGACCTAACGGATAAGTTTACCGTCTACTGGCTGCCTGACGTCCGACAGGTACCAGGATCAAATCCTGGTTGCATCACTAATCCTTTTAGTAAATAAACTACCATTCAATAAATCAACTAATCTATTTCCCGTAAACCTCTGGATAGCCTAGGTAGCCATGGCTCTAGCTTCCTGTCCAATTTCTTAGTGACTGCGACAAGTGTGGGAGTTGGAGAGAGAAGTTAGAGATAGACTGCCTCGGCTTCTTTTTGTATTTCTATTTAGACCTAGAACTTATTTAAAATAGGACCATCAATTTCTACACTCCCCTTATTTTCTAGTCAATCTTTAATTTTAGACCACACTTCTCCCTGCAGAAAATTAGCTTAGGGGAAGGCACAGATTTGGTCATCATATCTGCTACCATCTCGCTATTTGGTTGGTACTCTAAACTGATAATTTTGTTTTCTACTTTCTCTTTAGAAAAGCCGAGTCTATGTCCATGTGTTTGTCTTTAAAAAGATGTTTAGGATTGGCAGAAATAGCGATTGCTGCCTGATTATCACAAAAAAAAAATCTGCACACCACTCTTAAGGTGATCAAGCTCACTTAGCAAAGACTTGACCCACATCAATTCTTTTACAGCATAGCAAAAGGCCATATACTCAGCCTCCATGGTGGACTGAGCAATAGCCTTTTACTGTTTGCTACTCCAACAGCAAGCCCGATCACCCACATATAATACATATCCAGAAGTACATCTCCTCATCGGAGCATTATCATAACTGGCATCACTCCAAGTAGCGATGTCAGTATTCTCCCCACCCAAATGCAACCATAGATCCCTAGTTCCTATCAAATATCCAAGGACTCTCTTTGCTGCCTCCCAATCCCTCTTAGTGGGAGCATTTAGACTTCTACTCAGCACTCCTACAGCTGCAGCAAAATCCGGCCGGGTGCAATTCATAAAATAGATTAGACTTCCCACTACTTGCCTGTAAGGAATAGTCTGCATGAACTTCTGTTCATCAGGAGATAAATCCTCGTCTAAGACTATGACTCCTTCTTCCTCACTCCCCTCACTTCCCTTCTTCAACTCCATTGGAGTTGTACAACTATTAGCTTTATCCATTTGAATTTTTTCAAGCATGTTCCCTATTGCTTCCTTTTGAGTCAATCTTATAATCTTCCTTTTTCGGTCTCTTTCTACTTGAATTCCCAAAATATATTTTGCTTCCCCCATATCCTTCATTTCAAATCTCCCCTTAAGATCGGTTTTCAGTTTATTAATTTTTTCCATTGATTTACTTAAAACAAGCAAATCATCAACATAAATTGCAATAAATATAACACCTTCCTCATCTTCAAAAACATAGATTGAGTGATCTGAGCTGATCCGGATATATCCCAGACCGGTAAGAAACTCATCAAGCTTCTTATTCCACTGTCAAGGCACCTATTTCAAACCATAAAGAGATTTAATCAGCCGCCATACCTTACTCTCCTCTCTTTCCTCCACAAATCCTTAGGGTTGTCGCATGAAGATCTCCTCTTCCAATTCTCCATGCAAAAAGGCTCTCTTGATGTCCATCTGGTGCACCTCCATGTTTTCCGCTGCTGCCAGAATAAGAAGTATGCAGACGGAGGGAAATCTGACGACCGAGGCAAAGGTTTCCTCGTAGTCAATTCCCTCCTTTTGTGTAAATCCCTTTGCCACTAATCGGGCCTTGTAGCGCTCAATTGTGTTATCTAGGTTCAGTTTTAATTTGAAAACCCACTTACAACCGATTGGTTTTCGGTTAAGTGGACAATCCACCAGCTCCTAAGTATCGGCTGCCATAATTGAGGCCATCTTCTCATTGATGGCTATCTTCCACCGGTTCCTTTTTGGAGAGGTCATCGCCTCTCCATAAGTCTAAGGTTCATTTTGATTAGATAGTTTTTTTACCTTGTTATTAACCTGTTTTTCTTGCAATCTTTTGCTACTTCTCCTTCCCCCCTCAAAATCTGTGGCCGGAATAGATGGTTCTCGTGGGTTTTTTTCGAACAATCTAGGCTTCTCCCCTGTCCCTTGATTCCGAATCTGTTTCCACCACGTCTTCCGCTTCGGGTAGAGTTGTCACTGGAGTTTCCGCAGCGGAGTCCTTTTCGGTTTGATTTGTACGTGCAAGAATGTCATCTTCTCTAAAACGTGGATAGTTGGGAAGCTCAAAGTCATCGAATTTTTTTGACTCAAATCTGATTTTTACTGACTTTGTATACTTGAAGGGATCCATAGACTTTCCTTCATCCATAACTACTAGATGCTTTACTAAGATTATATCTTCCTTTTTTAGATCATAAACTCTATATCCTTTAATATCCTCATCATATCCTAATAAGTATCCCGGTTTTCCTTTAAGATGTAACTTCCAATTAGACCGATCTGTATCTAGACTGAATACTTGATTGCCGAAAACCTTTAAGTGTGATATGTTTGGTTTTCGGCCGGTCCATCTCTCATAAGGTGTTTGATCTTTTATAGCTAAGGTAAGAACTCTATTTTTGAGGTAATTAGCACAGTTCATTGCTTCTGCCCAAAATCTTTTTCCTATCTTCTTATCTGACAACATACTTCTAACACTATCACTTAGTGTTCTATTTAACCTTTCAGCTACCCCATTCTGTTCCGAGTTTTGTGGAATTGTCTTTTGGTGTTGGACTCCATCTTCCCTCAAAAAATCCTCAAACTGGTTAGAAGTATACTCTCCACCATTGTCACTCCTTACTCTCTTGATTGGAGTTTCATGGAGTTTTTCGCTCCATGCTTTATATTGTTCAAAACAATCCTGAGCTCTTGACTTGTTTTTCAAAAAATACACCCTGGAATACCGAGACCAATCACCAATGATAGTCATCATAAATCTCTTCCCCCCCGGTGAGGGCACTTTAGCCGGTCCCCAAATATCTGTGTGTACCAAATCTAGATTTTTTTTTCCCTTGTGGGTGGGTTTTTTGGGAAAGGGTAATCTGTGTGCTTTACCTTTAGCACATCCACTACAATCACTTATATTATCACTCGCACTAAACTGAATCCCTTCCACTTCTCCCATCTTTTTCATTTCTCTTAACTTATCTAGATTCCCATGCCCAAGCCTCTTATGCCACATCATAATATCATGAACACCACTATTATAAAGTTTCTTTGTTTCGTTACTTAAAATCAAGCTAAACATCCCTTGGATACCTTTCTCAGCAATGAAATAGACATCCTCCTCAAAACTAGCAGTCAAGACTCCTTCCCTAATGCTAGTAAAAAAACCGTTATTATCTAATACAGATATAGAAATGAGGTTTTTGTTCAGCTCCGGAATAAACAATACATCGGAGAATGTTACTATGGATGACTTTCCTACTAACAATTTCAGATCTACTGATCCTACAAGAGTGGTAGTGAGAATCCTCCCATCCCCGTACTCTATCTCTACGCTGGGAATATTTCTTATCTTAGTGAACTGGTGCTTATCCTTACACATGTGCATGGAGGCACCTGGATCTATAATCCAGCCTGCTTCACCTTTCAATCCACCGTAAGCACATTTCTGCCTTTGTGGAATTTCGACCTCGTTCTTCGGCTCCAACTCTTCATCCAATAGAAGCTCATCGTCCTCGTCCTCGGGTTCGGCCTCATGTACCAATGTCACAAGTGCCTTTTTCTTTCCTCTAGGGGTTCCACCGACCTGCCCCTCCTTTAACCGAAGCTCGGTTAGCTTAGTGCACTCTACCATATAGTGCCCCAGTTTCTTACAAAAATGACATGAACCTTTGGGAGTCCTTGGTCCGAACTCGTCGGTCTGATTTTTCTGCTCCCTCCCTCTATAATTTCCGACCGGTTTCCGGGAATCGTTGTTCCTCCAATCGATCGCAGTTGTCAGGGCTTGCCCACTCTTTCCTCCCCTTCGGATCTCAATTATATTTTCCCGAAAGAGAATCATCCCTACCACTGAGTTCCATATCCACCTTGAGTCCGGCAAGTCCTACACACGGTTGACTATGTTCTCGAACTCATCGGGTAACTTCATCAGTAAACAGTTAACCTTTTCTTTTTCACTAAAATCTTTTCCCGCACTCTCTAGCTCCATGAAGAGTGTAGCAACCTCATTGCAAAAATCCAACATTTTCCCCCCTTTGTATACATACTCCTTAACTTTTTGATCAGTCAACTGTTAATGCTGAATCGTAACACTTCGGTACATCTCTATGAGAGCCATCCAAAGATCGGATGCCCTTTCTACCTGCAAATGAGGAAATGCAAGCCCTTGAGTAAGATGGCGGAGGATGAAGTGCTTTGCCGCCATATTGTTGAAGTCCCAGATTTCAGTATCATTCTCCTCGTTCCTTAGAATAGGTGACATGAATGCCGAACCAGTTGCTATTGGTGTGGTCGTCTCCTTCTCCTTTCTTTTGTCCAACATCTCCCCTTCATTTGTCTCCTCCGTTGAAGGTGGATCCTCTTTCCTGGTGAATCTTCTTCCTCCAAACCTGTTGATATTTGAGTATTTTTCTAGGTCTTTATAGAAAAATAGCAAAGGCAGTCTGTCCCTAACTCCCTTCTCCAAGCCCCCCACACTTGTTGTAGTCACTGGAGGCTTGATAAGGAGCTAGAGCCATGGCTGCCTATGCTCACTAGAGAAGGCAGGGGGTGGATTAGGTAGATTTACCAAAAGGTACTTGACGGACCCAGAAATTGATCCTGGTACCTCCGTCCGTCAAGTCGCCGTAGCCGTTAGCTTTAGCCGTTAAGTCTAGGACAATATTAAGATATATAGGGTTTGATAAATATATAAATAGTCTTGTGCAGATTAATTCGTTTAACGGCGAATAGATACTTAGTGCATAGATACAGTTTGAATTAGTACGCAGTACGATATGGGGACAGATTGGATATCGCGCATTTGTTTCGATAGCGAAACAAATACCGCGCGTCGAATTTCAACGGCTACGATTATAGCCGGTTTTGATCGGACGGCCACAATAGGCGCCGCGATCACGGAAAAGGTACTTTTGGCGTTTTACGGTCTTTGCCACGTCAGATGACACGTGGCGTGATAACATTAGATTACGGGAATTCCGGAGATTACAGGAACTAATCCTGATTTGACACGTGTCGACATTTTGGCCATGTCGTACAATGGCCGTACATAAAATACACCGGCACCTGTACTTTTCTTTACGACACACTAATTTGATTGGTGCCGTACTTCAGTAGATAGAGTTTTAGAGAGGGAATAGGACTTAGAAAATTTTGGGTAAGTAGCTGCCTCTCCCAAAGAGCACCTTGTATAAATGGCAAACTTTAGCCAGCCATAACTATCAATTTACTTGACCTTTTTCAGTGATTCTTTTTGCTGCCGACTCAAGGGAGTCCAGGCTACAGAGGGGTGTAGTCGGTCAGAGTTTTTGTCTACCAGGGTGGCTGCATTTCAAAGGGAAAATCAAAGTGGGTGAATGTATCCAAATCTCATATTCTAACTTTGCATTCTGTGGTGGAACTGACCACACAGAAAGTGTTATTTTACAAGGGTGAATCTATATAAGGGTTTTGACTGTCGAGGGGACAGTCACTTAGGTTTATATCAACTTGGAGTCGGCACTATCTAGATTAGCTTCTTTTAGATCTGCATACTCTAAGGGCCAATGGAGGTCTCAGAGTTTCAAAACCCTGGAGGGATTCCAAGACTTGATGGACGCCCCACTCGTCTACTCACTATCCCCCAAAACCTTTTCTCGCATAGAGCACTTGTCTTCATACTTTCCCTGTATATGAAGCCATTTCCATTAAAAATCGGTACCCTAAAGGGTGGGCCCATAACCTGAAACTCTGAGACCTCCATAAGTCCTCAGAATGGACAGCTTCCAATAAGCCTCTAGGATAACCTTGACCCCTTTGTGTTTCAGCAAGAACAACTGCCACCTTGGCAGACAAAAACTCTGGCCACCTTCACCCTTGTGAAGGCAAGACTCCCTTGAGTCGGTAGCAAAAATAATCTCTAAATTTGCTCCCCTGAGCAGTAAGTTATGAAGGGTCAAAACTGACCTTTTGTTCAGAAGCTCTCTGGGAGAGAGGGTCTTACCTACCAATTTTTCTAAGTCTTATCTCTCTCACAAACTCTATCTACTGACGTACGGAGCCAATCATATTACAGTTTTGTACACAAAAGTACAGTTGTCTGTGTATTTTCTATACGGATATTGTACGACATGGCCTAAAAGTCGACACGTGTCATATCCGGATTTGGTCTTGTAATTCCCTGAGATGCCGCGATCCAATGCAATTTCGCCACGTGTCATCCGATGTGGCGATGACCACAAACCGCCGCGATTCTCTTTCGCGATCTCGTCTTTCTTCCTGGCCGTCCGATTGAATGCAGATTTCAATCAGAGCAGTCATAAATACTTGCGCGGTTTTTGTTTCGTTTAAAGAAACAAATGCGCGGTACTTGTTTCTTATCTGTACCGTAATCCGTACTTCTACATGAGTTACTCTATGTATTCCGTAAGAAGTTTCCGTTAAATGAAATATCCTATGTGGTGATGTTTAAATAAATATCAAACCCTATAGTATACATCATTAGCTCTAGACCTAACGGATAAGGTTATCGTCTACCGGCTGCTTGACGTCTGGCAGGTACCACGATCAAATCCTGGTTGCATCACTAATCCTTATAGTAAATAAACTACCATTCAATAAATCAACTAATCTATTTTCGTAAACCTCTGGATAGCCTAGGTAGCCATGGCTCTAGCTTCCTCTCCAACTTCTCAATGACTGCGAGAAGTGTGGGAGTTGGAGAGAGAAGTAAGAGATAGACTGCCTCGGCTTCTTTTTGTAATTCTATTTAGGCTTAGAAAATACTTAAAAAAAAAACCATCAATTTCTACAATTCAGCACCAAGAGAGTCTCGTCAAGGCTTTACATGATAAAAAACAAATCACTTAGCGACGATGAAATCTCATCCCTTAATACCATAAGCGAGAGAGAGCAATAAAAAATGAACATGAGAGTTAAATGACATAAAAATTCTTGTAAACCAACGATAGTTTGACAACAAAAAAGGGAGAGGGAAAGATGGCGGCATACCGACGAATTGGGTAGTGGGAGAGGAAGAGGGAGAGGGAAATAGTGCAGCAGATCGAGAGGGTGAGAAGGAGAGGGAGGGGGAGTGAGTGAAAGAGAGGGACAGGGAAGAGGAGAGGAAAAGGGAAAGAGAAAGAGAGACAAAGAGGGAAAGGGTGAGGGAAGGGGGGCGACGTCAATGAAGAGGGAAACGGAGCGACGCCAGATATGGCGAGGGAGAAAAAGCCGCCACACGCTTATCCATGGAAGCGAAATGAATGTGGCGGCGGCATTTTTGCCTGCTTCCTCATGAAATGAAAGAAATTTGTCGGTTTGCCAAAGTGACGACGCAACGTCTGATCCCTAAAAAAAAAAAAGGAAATGTTTGGTGGGATGTGATTCGTCCAAAAATGGATCTATTTTTTGTAGATAGTCCGCATTTGACGTTACTTCGTCCGAAATTTCACCAACGCCAAATGTTGTATTTTTATTCTATTTATTTTTCCCATTAACTGTAATTTGTGGTCCTTTTGTCACTTTGACCCCTTATTAACGTATACACTAATTCTAATTCATGGTAAACACCATATTACAATAAACATTTACGGTAAATTTTTCCGTTTCCACTGAAACAGGATGCACATTGACGTTAATTGGACACAATACATATTATAGTGTTTATATAAACAGATCAGCAAAAAAATCACGTTTAATAAGTGTTCGTAGTTTAATGACGTTGTATGTGGGCGTGTAATTACACACAGTTCAATTATTTAACTGAAATTTCGTGACTTCCCACATGCGAAATCATTTTATATTCACACTTCAAACGAGGAGATTGTAAGGGAATGTGTGAGAACGTGGTTTTGTCTGCTAGGTTGATCCCTTTTTTTAGCGCACGTTTGTATGCATGCTCGTATGATTTAAAATTTATTTTTTTAAATTTCAGCTATAAAGGTACATTTATGTACGATCTGATATCGACCCTACACCACACTAATTATACATTGTTGTACTCTCTGACTTCACCCTGTTTTGTACTGTTCTACAATTAACGTCAAGGAAAAATTAGAATAACGTATACTAATTGCGGAAAAAAATCAAAATTTTGAGAACCCAAATTAGTGACCTTGACACTAATAACGATTCGCGTTGTAGTGTTGGGTATCGAGGACCGTTTGTCGATATTCGATATATATATCAAATTTCAAGTACCCGATAATCCATATATCGCCTCGATATATCGAAATTCAAAATATCGCGATATATTGCCGATATATTGACGATATATCGAAACGTTTAAAAAAAAATGATTTTTTTCACATGTCTCGAAAGTCACGTGCCTTCGGACAAGGTGATAGTAATTTATTTGCCGAAAAGAAGTACGGTTTTTTCCTGAAAGTCAGCAGAGTGGAGGAGATCTCTGAAGTACATTGAAGCGGTACACTTGCGAAGTACACTTACGTAAAACGCAAGTACGGATTTCTATACGAAAATGGTCAGTTTGAAATCTTTGACTATTTTAGAGATTTGATCGTCAACTTACAAGGAAAACCACTCAAATTAAAACACGTATGTAAAAACTTGTTTACAAACGATACGTGATGTAACCGTGGCCTCTGTATTACAAATTTTTTTTTGTCCGTACTATTTCAGAGACCTCCTGATGCAACCATACCCCAAATAAGTAACTACATGAATTACATTATTAGTACTTTTTTGTCGGTTACATTTTGCGGTGTCTACCTTTAAGTCACGGAACGAAAATCACGTCGTACATGGCGTATCAGACAATGTGTTTTTCGCTAAAATAACAAATTAGGCATGTTCTCTATTAGGGGGTCCTAGTAAACATGCGAATTCGTCTATTTCTAGTGTTTACTGGCACAACCTTCTATTATGTGGTGTCAGTAGACATCGTTTCTCAATTATGATTGGCGCCACGTAGGCTAGTTTTCATATTCTTAAAATCTAAAAAAAATCTTCAAAATGAAAATTTGTACGTAATATTTGTACAAGCGGAGGTAGTAAAGGATTCGTACGAAAATTTTGCGACCAAATTTTAATTTTGAAATTGAAAATCAAAATTTCGAAACAGAATGGCAAAAAGGCGGCGCAAACTTTGAAGGTCACCAGATGTTAGAAGGAGCGTGCGAGAATATTCTGGTCAACCTGCATAGACCGTGGCGGAAGGCACATGGCGTGTACGACGTGTTTGTTTTTCATCGCTTGTTCGTGGTGTATATTTTTTTTTACTTTTCACGTCTTCTAATGGTACGCGACCAGTGTGAAAAAATGCTCTTCGCGAGGAGAGTCTCTTCAAACTGGATGATGTGCGCGATTGCTTCGCGAATCTCAAAAAGTGAAAAATCCGATAGTTGATACTTACGTCTGTAATATTGGAGCCATCCAATATTGAAGCCATCCAATTAACATGTTTCGTCATGTTTAGTCTGACAAAAAAAAAAAAAATACGAATCTTTACGAAATAGTACAGCGTCAATTAAACAACCCCACTTTTCCTCTGATGGCGATAATTGTACGGACCGTACAGATAAATGTACGGTCTGTACACTCAACTGTACATCATATTCTCCGGACGTGTACAAGCATAGAAAGTACCGTAGCCGCCATGAAATCTGTACGATTTTGATACGGATCCAGTAAAAACGATGTACCTTTCACATCCGACGCCATGGCTTTGTCCCTTAATTACTTGAGATCCACTGGGGACCTGCCACGTGTCAATCTGTCAGCTTTTTTGGCAAAAGCTGCCAAAAGAGCCATTCCGGGATGCCCGCGCTCACGCTGGCCCGTCCGTTCGTGTTTTCTCATTCTAAGTCGTCCGTTCGATTCCGGCGGCGCGCAGAATGTTATTTTGCGTCCGTTGTACTTTTGTGTCCGCCGTCCTTTTCCAGTTCCATGTTTACCAATTTTTTAGTAAGTTTCTGTACGTCGCCGTAAATTTTTTGTTCAGTTAACCGGCCAACGTTAATGTGCGGCGTTTACCGTAATAAATTCCAGTTAAACTGTAACGGAACATATTTTCATACGTGGCATGCCACGCTATATAAAATCAATAAAATAATACAGTATGTTATAAAGTACTATTGTATGCATACTATATATTTTTTAAGTTATCGCCGATATGGAATTTGTTGGTCCCAGACCGATATATCGGAACCTCTGACCGTTTGATAACAGATAACTATCGGTATCGGTGTTATCGCGATAAGTTTTCTACCGATACACAACACTAGTAATTTGGGAACAGCAAAAATGGAATTTTCGCCGTACGATTATATACATTAATACATGTATATGTACAAAATATTAAAAATCGTACGCCGTCGCGAATTTAAAATATCCGTACGTGTCACACTAATGTACATGTCAGACTAATCCCGATTTTTTTAGCGCACGTTCCTATGCGTGAGCGTATGTTTGAATTCATTTTTTATAAAATTTTCAATTGAAAAGGTACATTTATGTACGGCCTGACATCGACCGTACAACACACTATTTATATTTTATTGCACTTTCGGGCTTTACGCTAATTTGTACGGTACTTTAATTAACGTCAAGGAAAAGTTAAAATCATGTATCCTATTTGAAAATAAAAATCAAAATTTTAAGAACCCAAATTAGTGACTTTGACACCAATAACGATTCGCGGTGTACCTGCGCGCAGCCATTTTATTTATATGTGGCTGCCTCAGTTTTGTTACAGTAAACCTGCGCCGGCCGTGTGAATTGTTTTTTTTTTCATGACGGTCGACGTTCGTAAGCGCGACAGTTCTTTAACCGCCATTACAATATTTCGCCAGTCAAAGTTGTTCGACGGATCGACCGTCAAATCTGAACTTAAAGGTACGTAGCCTGTACGAAACTGTACTGCAAATGTACAATTTCTGACAAGTTCCTGCGCGCAGCAAAAATCGTCTCTGCGATTAGCAATTCCCTTCTAAAGATAAAGCTCAACATTATAGAAAGATTCAAACTTATCTGTTACGCTTATAATCCGTACATTACGTCATCCAGTACCTTTTAACAATGTAACTATACGGTATAGCAAGTGGCATGTCCCTTTGCACGGACACGTGTCTCCCTATCCGACAAAGTGGCAAAAATATTTCGTGCGCACCGACATTTACCTTTTCCTATAGAAAGCTGCTAAACTTTAGGCATATGCAGTGCCTGTTTTTAGTGCATATGGATATCTTATGCAAGATGTTCCATTTTTAACATAAATATGCGCACTAAATCAGCATGATGAAGGAGAGATAGAAAAGATATAAATAATCAATGATCTGAAAGAGCTTAAGTGGAAATTTTCCATTTTGTCCACCTTGATATCATAAAAAGCATTTCAATAGAAAAGGTAATATCTTTTCAGTCGGTTGCTCTTTTTGATTTTTTTTTAACTTTATTTATCCTCACTCATGGTAATTTTCATTGGTTTCGACATACACGCATGTTTTCTTGCGGCTAGTGGCCTCTTTTGTTAAATAATAAATCATGATAAAATAATTTACATATTTGTCATTTTTTTAAAGCTCTTGCCCTCTAGCTATTAACATTTTATCCAATTAAATCTGAGGTTGTGCTAGCTGCTCGTTAATCATATCATTGAGGTCGCATACTTTATATATATATATATATATATATATATATATATATATATATATATATATATATATATATATATATATATATATATATATATATATATATATATGCATATGTGAATATAGACATGTATACATATTCATATATACATATGAACATTTATGCATATATAAATGCATACACATATTCAGTATACTTGGAGACAGCAAACTCTCCTCATATTATATACATACATTTTTTTGTGCAGAATCTGTAAATCTGGTGGGAAAAATGAAGGCTATTGTGTGCCGTCAGATTGGTGATCCGACGACTCCCTTTGACTCCAAGGCACGCTTTTTTTCTCGCTTTCACCCAAGTTTTAACCTAATAAAAAAAAATAAAATCATGGCTGTTAAACTTGAAGAAAATACTTTTTTAGTTTTAGGTAATATTTAACCCTTTCTGCAATTAGTTTTACTATTTTATGGTGAAAACCTCAAAAAAGTTCAGTCTCAAACTTAAAACTGTAATAGAGATAAACGATGAAACGTTCTCAAACTTGAAATGTGATTTTAAGTGGTTGCCAGTCAGAACTGATTAGTATTGTTGTTTTTTTTTTTTTTTTCAAGCATCGGAGCTTCATTTACGTGTTCATGCTTCTTTTCTTATTTTCCTTTTGTATCATGAAAGATGTCTTTTCTCCATTCATCATGATGAGGAGGAGGTTACAGCTTTGTGTATTGGCTTAGTTTTGTGGCCATTAGAGGGAGGGGAGGAGGAGGGGGAGGGAGGAGGAGGGGAGGGGGAGGGGGGGGGGGGGGGGGAGGGGGGGGGGGGGGAGGAGGAAGAGGAGGAGGAGAAGGAGGAGGAGGAGGAGGAGGAGAAGCTTAGTCGTTTTTTTCCAGCCTACAGTTCCAACAGTTTATTATCAAAACCATTGTTCTGTTTGAAATGAGAACTTTACGGAAATTTGTCCTTAAACTTAGAGCTTAAAGTAGATACTAGTCAGTGATCGATCTTGCCAAGGTTTGAGTAAGATGAGTTTCCCAATCGAATCTGTTTCTATTACATTATCTATACAAATTTGTATCCTGGATCTATTCTGCAAAACCTGCATGTCATCTTGCCAAAAGTCTTATCAAATTAACACCTGTTACAATTCACACTGTGCAACTCCTTTTTCTGCAGGATGCTCCGTTGACTTTTGAAGCAGATTGTCCTCCTCCTTCTAAATTGAATAGTCACTCAGTGCGCATTAAAGTGGCAGCTGCTAGTCTCAATTTTGCAGATGCTTTGACAGTTATGGGCAAATACCAGGCAAGTACACATATGCCAGGTTCTTCATGGCAAAACCGTCAGTGTTATTAGGTCTTGCTTGGATAAAGACCCCATTTTATTGGCTACAGTTGCAACGTGTGGTGTGATTTTACTGACAAGTCACTTACGTCATTCACCACTTGAGGAAATTTGAGGAAATACTATTGTAGCTGAACTCAATTTAGGCTTTAAATAAAATGCACAGATGAACAACCTCGGCTCACATGTATCAGAAAATTCTACTTGATGATTGCTTCAGATTAGGAGTGTTTAACCTTCAAATGTTGAAAACTGATCCTCGAACCTCTTTTTGGGGGGTGGACTGTAATTGTGCTTTTGAACAGGAGAGGCCTCCCTTACCATTCATTCCAGGCTCAGAAATCTCTGGAGTAGTTCTGGAGGTGGGAAAGGCAGTGAAGGAGGTGAAAGTGGGCGATCGTGTTTGTGCTGTGGTTGGAAAAGGCGGCTTTGCAGAGGAGGTGGTTTGTGCGTCTGCTGCAGTGTAGGCTATCTTTCCCCCTCCGTCCGTCCCTATCTCCTTCCGCCTCTCCTCTCTCCCTCCCTCTACTTCCTTCTCGCTCCCCCTCTCTCCTTTTCTTCAAAAATTGACTTCTACTCAACCTGACTTTGGCACACTTATCTTCAACTTTATGAAGTATTCGTTTTCTCAAAGCTTACTTTGCTGTACAGTGGACAAAGGTCCCGCTGTAATAAATTAAACTGGTCAAGTCTTTATTTGCTGATCTCAAGGAGGACAAACAAGCTGGCTGTGGAAAAGGGTAGAAAAGTTTTTTGTGTTAACTACGGTGAAATAACTCTATCGTTGAGAAAATGAGGTTTGTGGTTTGTACTAATGAGGCAAGATTCTCCCAAATGATAAGATGGAAGTTGAAGGGTTTTTTTTCCCGTTTGACTGACCAAATTTTGGACGATTATCTCAGATTTCCTATTCCGGAAGGCTGCGATCTTATTTCTGCTGCTGGCCTTCCAGTTGCTTTTGGAACTTCCCATTTAGGCCTTGTGCATAGAGCCGGTCTTTCGCCAGGGCAGGTATTTCAATTTACTTGTGTAAACTCACCACTCATCACTTTTATGTAAAAGAAAATATTATTCACAAAGTAAATGACAATGTTACTTATAAAGTAAAAGACTTGTCAGTGTCAATATGAAATAAGGATCATCACAATAATTTAGCGTTGGGTGATGTAACGTGGCCGAATACTCTCTGCTTGTGATTTTGTGTTTTGGTGTAAGTAAACACAAGAAAACTAATGTTGGTAACTCATATAGCAATTAACGGAGTAATTTCTCCAGTCAAGATTTTGAAGTTATTTACGATGCGTTTGAGCCTCGGGCTTGAGTTTAGCTGTGGAATAGAGTTTTGACTTCGAAGATTTTTGGACTGTGTAGGGGATGATGTTTTTAAGAGTGAAAAATGGGTATGGAAAATATGAGGTGAATATTAAGGCTTTATGAGAATAAGAGGATTTTGAGGTTGCGTTTGAATACTTGTTCTGTTCGTTACGAACAGCTATAAGTCAAAGTATACCATACAGTCCACCACCAATAGGTGAACCGCAGAAAATTTTGAACTAAGCAAATATAATGGGTAAACTTTCTTTAAACATTTTTGGATCTGTTTGGTGTAAAACATGCCCTCAGTTGTGCTCCACTCTTAATTTTGAGCCACATGTTATAATGCAAACTCTTAAATGTCTATCCCTTCTTTAAGTCGACATTTTGACAAATGCGTTCGAATTAGCATATTTGACAGTTCCAATAGTTTCTGTTTCTTTGTCAGGTTTTGCTTGTTCTTGGAGCTGCCGGAGGAGTTGGAACCGCTGCTGTACAAATTGGGAAACTTTGTGGAGCAATAGTAATTGCTGTAGCTAGGTACGTTGTAGTATTTTTGTGGCTTTTTGCATAGTTTGTTTGAGGCTTATTAACACTAATAAATCCTTTAACGCAAATAAAGATGGCCAGTGTTATTTTCCATTCCACCAATCATTGCCCATTTGATGTTACTTACCTTTTTATTGCTTGTTTTGAATACTTGCCTAAATCAATTTGTTTGGGATAACTTGCAGGGGTCAGAAAAAGACGGATTTTTTGCAGAAAATGGGAGCTGATTACACTATTGACACAAGTACACAGAAGGATTTAAAATATGCAGTTAAACAAATAATGGACTCCAAAAAGCTTAAGGGAGTAGATGTCCTTTTTGACCCAGTTGGTGGAAGTCAGTTCAAGGACAGTCTCAAAGTTATGAAATGGGGTGGACATGTGGTAATAATTGGTTTTGCAAGTGGCGAGATTCCTAACATCCAAGCAAATATTGCTCTTGTGAAGGTCAGTTATATACTCCCTACTATGAAGGTTAAAATTCGAAAATCTTTGTTTAAAATGTCAAGATGAAGAGAAGGGAAGCCTGATCCTGAGTTTTAATGAAGCCTAGCAAGCTTTTAATGCCAAACTCATTTTTTTTTTCATTTTGTCCATACTTTCAGGTTGTAGTTTAATCCACTTATTTGAAGTGCATCAGTCTGGAGCTTGTGGAGTTACACTGAGCTCCATATTCTTTGTCTGTACTAGCAAGGTTCACCCTTCTTTTTAGCTCTTTGTGCACCCTTCAGTCAATTTGAAATGACATGCACTTCGTCAAAATTATAATAATACGTTACAATAATATATTTTAAAATACAATTCTGTTTCATGTTCATTTTCAAAGTTAGGAGATTCTCTATAAGCTGAAAACCATCCTAGCATAGTAGTTGTCTGATAGGTTGCTGTACACAGTTCACCAAAAACTAGTGTGTCTTTTGTAAACAAGTATACATTTGTGTTAACCCTAACCGCACATGATATGTTGGTAAAATTACATCTTAGATGTGTTCTACAAAACAGGTTCACTTAGACCATCTTAATGCCTTCGATACGTGGCTTACATATATTGTCGGTTCTTAATTCCGGCCAGTAAGATTTTATTCTGAACCCAGAGGAAGTCGATGGGGAAGGTGGCTGATTTTTTTTGCATGGATAGCAGTTCACAATCTTTAGGTTAAAAGATTAAAGGTCAGAATCTGTTTCCAATTCTGTGACATTAGAATCTGTTTTTTATTCAACCACATTATTTTAGATACATCGTTGCTGTTATGTTGTTGTTATGTCACATGATGATGCTTGATTATTGGTTGCAGAATATTACCATTCATGGTGTTTTCTGGGGGAGCTATATGACAAATCGCCCTGCTGTTCTTCGGGAATCTCTTCAAACTCTCCTTGGGTGGTTGGCAACCAGTTCTGTCTCAGTAAATATTTCTCACCAGTTCGACTTATCTCAGGTAAGGAGTCTGTGTCCCTATCGTAAGCAAAAAGTTTTCCTGGAAAAAAGCACATGAAATTGTACTATTTTTTTCCTTTTTTGGTTAAAAAAGAAGCTGGTGTAATTTACAGAGTTTTTGTTATCCTTAAAGTAGGATGAGGTCATTTCACCTGTCATGGTAATGTTTTTGCTCGTGTGTAAACCTAACAATTCTGCAGTACCATTCAGTTTTTTCGAGAGTGAGCACTTTGCATTGTGCATTGCTCTGCTTTTGAGTGTGGAAGTCGGTCAATAGTGGTCATTTTTTTCATTTTTTTTTTCTCTATTGAGTGATTGTGTGCAGGCAAATGAAGCATTCCAGGTGATGTTGAAACGTGACGTAATCGGGAAAGTCATTGTAAATGTGAATACTCGCTCGATTAGCAGTATCCCTTCCAGGCTCTGAGGAAGACATCGTTTATCAACTATTCTTCGTTACATGTTAGTCCTTTTCGTTTCCAGTTTGTGCATTAGATGTTGCAATTCAGTTTCGTTGAGGGCCTATCAAAACTGGTTATGCTTCATTTTTTCTTGTTTGGAAGCATATGCTTTGTCACCATACAAGATTAGTTTAGAAAAGCAGTCAGAAGTGTTTCAACTCATCTTTGATATTGAATCTCATGTCTAGTGCTTTCAATATTCCATGGCTATAAATGCCAAATCTGTTTATTTAGTGTTACACAATTTTTTGTTCCAGCTTTTATTTTCTTTCTAGAAGAACAACAACAAGCCGATGTTGAAATATTTTATTGATACACTGAACATTCAATGTGCCACCAACCACGTATAATGCAAAAAAAGTGGAATGTTTTTTTTAATGGAAATAACTAATCTTGCACAAGTTGAGGATCTGAAAGCTCACATATTCTATCACCAGTAGTAAGCTTTTTAAAAAAAAAACCCTATTTAATCATAAATGAAAAAATATTTACATGCACCTCTGTGAGGCACTTAGTGAGCCACTGAGAAAAAAATCACTTATTGACCAGCTGGCAAGATTTTTGTATAGAAAAAGCAAGCTAAAACCGCCAACCTCTAATATACATTTGCCCAATGGGTCAAACTCCCTGACCAAAGACACATGGGTCGGCCTCCCTGGGTAAAGAAACACGTCTGTAAACGAAGAAACAAATATTTTCACGGCTCCAACTGCCAACATTGACATTCCTGCTCGAATCAGGAATCTCAATCCTCTTGTTGCATCATCGCCGCAAATTCTTCAAAATCAATTTTCCCATCCTGCATTCAAAAATAGCAGGAACATTATCGCCTGACTCCATCGATTGTTTGATCACTGAAACTTTTCACACCTTTTCACAACTTTTGACACCTTTTCACAAGAAATCTGTAAATAGCGGACAGTTCTCGGTGCCATTTAGTTGAAATAGCAACACAAAATCATCAGCATAAAAACTTACAAGGCTCTGACTTAAGACACAAGAATTTCTTTTGATGTGGACACATTTCGCAGATGAAACTAGAGGAAACATGAAATCAAAATTGCTTACCTGGTCTTTATCGGCCAAGTTTACAAGAGTTTGAATTTCCAAAGGCTCCAAATCATAGTTTTCCTCCAGTACTGTAGCCAGTTCATGTGTGGTGAGGTAACTGCATGCGAAATGAAAGTGCACAAAAGTTTGTTAGAGATCACTTAACAGAAAGTCATCACAATCGAAAAGAATTCATAAAATTTTCTGTTCACTTTCTGTTTTCCTCTTCAATTTTGGAGATCTACCCTCACTTCTCTGCCCAATTTGACTTTCCTTTCCCCCAGCTGCTTTTGAAATGATCAACCAATTCTACAATCAGGGAAAGTTTGCTTATGTCAAGATCCAGTATTCTTATGAGAGGATGTGAGGATCATACAAAAACCATTCTTAACCCAGCACACAGGAATCACGACTTTTCAACAGCTGGCTCAACCATAATAGGAGATTAAGTACTTGGCATTGGAAAACATTCTCTCAGCTGAACCTTTAATCTGCTAATATAATTAAAAGTGAATTTGACCGAGAGTTGATTTAGGAATCCTTCCATCAAACATTAAAAATTGCTACTGCCGTGACTTATGGTTGAGGAACTAAAACAACTAGTCAAGGTCAAAATGTTAATTTATATGAAGTGAGCTCAAACAACGAGCTCAAAGATCTACTAATTAAAAGGGAGCTTCAACGATGCACAACTATCCGAGTGTAACATTAAATCATGACCACAACTATTGAGGAAATTGAAGGATAAGAAACACCCGGCTTTCGGCCAAACAAAACACACACAAACTTCCTCTAACAAGAATTGTTAAAATATGGGAAAGGGGAAAGTGTACGAACCCATTCCCATCCACATCAAAATGATGGAAGGCACGAACAAGGTCTGACGCATTATAGCCATTCTCCTTATGGGCCATTGCTGCTATAAACTCTTTGTAGTCGATTGCACCATCCCCATCTACGTCAACCTGCAAAAAAAAATGTAGAAAAGAAGGAGAAATGGGATCACATAAAAAATGAGTGATGCTAAGGTTTCAGATTGCAGTAACACCCTCAAACCAAAGCCTCTTACACTCCATTTGTACACTGAAAAAGGGAAAAAAGATGTGCGCCATTAATCAATAATAAGGAGAGATTAAATTGAACGAGGATGATCCCATCTTCACAGGCAATGAAACTCTCTTACATTTTGTGAACTAATCGATTTAATGGGCTTGTGTTTTTACTAAATAAGAGAACCAGAGTGTTTACACCTCACTCAACTATGAATGCCAAATATTTTGCAGTGAAGAATAGATATGCACAATTAAAAAGTGCTAATATGAGGCATCTTCATTTGAATATTTGAATTTCCATGCGTAGGATAAGCTGTTTCAAGTCCGCTCTATTTTAGTCATATAGGAAAAGTGTAAATGCAAAAGTGTGCTGCTTTCAGTCCACACTATTGTAACAAAGTATTTGAACTTCAAACAATTAAATTTTGGAAAGTTCAACAAAGATTAAGAGGAAAAGTCCAACCCCCCCCCCCCAAAAAAAATCAAATGAACGAAAATTTCCTGTGACAGCCAAAATTTTGAACGCCCCAAAAAAAAAGAACATTTCCATTTTTATCTACCGTGAAGTATGTGCGCACTTTATGTCGTACATGTACTTTATATGCACACATACTTTCACTTCTTTTGAAAGTACTCTTTGTATGAAAATACATGTACTTTTGTGTACTTATGTGTAATTTATGTGTACTTACAAGTATTTCCTGCACAAATAAAGTTAAACGCACAATAAACTGCTTTTCACAAAAGAATCACATGCCACATGTGTTACAATATTTTGGTCATATGGAAAGGCAATGTTAAATGCAATTCGATCAAAAAGGCCAGTGAGATGAGATCCAGTTAGGACTTGTCATGGCTGATGGCTGCGTTATAGATCACGATATTCACTCTTGGTCAAGAAGCATTCTACACTGTGTAATGTGGATCATTGAAATGAATAAATGAAGTTTGACGAGCATTACAGCTTGAAATCGTTAGGATCGTTGATTAGTTTGAAGCAATTAAGGCGAACAAAGACAAGCGTGTTACTTCAGAAACGGTTTCTGAGGGTTAAGTCAAAGAAAAGTGTGGACATAAATCCCAACCTAACAATATGGTTATTCCCATTGTCAGAAAATGAAGTATATTCAATTATCATATTCGACTGTGCGATCATTATCTCTGTGGCTACGAGATTGTCATTTACAGATGACTTATTTCCACGCTAACAATACAGAAAAGCAGTATATTGAATTCAGGTAGGCTTATGAGCACAGTGTACTACAATCCCATGTAGTTATATGGAAAGTTAATCAGGACTCCTCGAAATGGTTAGAAACCACTCTTACATCAAAACAGGAAACATGGGCAGAATGAGGAACATACCGCTTCCAACAACGTCTCTAGGTGATGTTCTGACATTTTCAGACCACACTTCTTAAGACCATTCCGCAGTTCTGTATACGTAATAGTTCCACTTCCATTACTGTCAATCGCCCTGAACATTTGTTTCAATTCTTTGACCTGATCTTTGGGCAAACTTTGAGCAATAATCTGTTAAAATGGAAGAGGAAAATCAAAATCAGCCAATGACCACTTAAAAGGAGAGAGGGAAGAATTGAAGATGTGAGGGGGAGGGGGAGAAAAGTCACAGGAAGAGGGGGAGGCGAGAGAGAGAGGGGGAGGCGAGAGAGAGAGGGGGAGGATAGAGAGAGAGAGAGAGAGAGAGAGAGAGAGAGAGAGAGAGAGAGAGAGAGAGAGAGATGGAGAGAGAGAGAGAGAGAGAGAGAGAGGAGAGAGAGAAGAGAGAGAGAGAGGAGAGAGAGAGAGAGAGAGAGAGAGAGAGGAGGAGAGAGAGAGAGGGAGGGAGGGGGAGAGAGGGAGGGGGAGAGAGGGAGGGGGAGAGAGGGAGGGGGAGAGAGAGAGAGAGGGGGAGGGGGGAGGGGGAGGGGGAGGGGGAGAGAGGGAGAGAGTGGGGGAGAGAGTTGGAGAGAGAGAGGACAAGGGGGAGGGAAGGGGTTTGCATAGGTGAAAGAGTGACTGTGAGGAGGGAAAAGGAGGGAGCAGGAGAGTGTGACAGATTTTGCAAATTCAGACGCCTTTTTAAAGCATAAAAAGAAGAAGTACCTGGCAAGTAGCTTTCTTTAACTTGTTTGAATTTGAAAAGGTCTTTAGGTTGGCCAGAACTGACGCGTGAATTTCATGCGTTGCTCCAGATCCTCCGTCTTTTATCCATGGATGATCTGTTAAAGAATTTATTTATCGCAAACAGTAGACATGCATTATATATAGATATATTTATTGAAAGAATTTTAGTTTTGCCAAAAGTGATCACAAGACACTGATGCCTGTAATGGAAACTGCAATCCATTGTTTTGCAAGTTGTTTAGAAAAACAATCTGGAACACGAGAGTCAAACATGCACTCAGAAACAACCAATAGTGCTAAAAAAAAAACAAACAACCAGATTATAGGCCTCGAGGTCTTGCAATATGTACACTTCAGGACTTGGGGGCTCACAGTTTCAGCAGGCATAAGCACATACCCAAGATTTTCATTGATGTAAGTCTTTCATGCGGTCGAGTTTTGAGGATATTCTGAATTAAATCTCGTGCGTCCCTTGACAGTTGTAGCCATTCTTTACTCTGAAGATCAATGGAACCCGCAAGGACTTGCTCAAAAATTTCGCCATCCTCCTCTGCAAAAGGTGCAAAAAATAAAATTGAAAATCCATGAAGGCTTCAATGGAGCTTACAAGCAACAGCAGCATAACATTTAGAAGACTATTTCATGCGCTTAATGTTCCAAGGTTCCATTATGACTTTATTGAGCTTGTCAGGTTCAGCTTTCAGTCCAACCTCCAGAAAATGGTGGAGCTCCCAAAAGGAGAATATACAAGATGATGCCACAGCTCCATATATCTGCCTCTGGACCGTACCGGCGGCGCAGAACCTGAACACCCATAAATTAAGCACCCACAGCTAGTTAATCTATGGTCGAATTCCAAGTTCAGAATCATTTTGCAAATGAAATGCAAAGTTTCAAAACAAACCACCAAAAAAAGTCCATCTTGCAATCATGGTAAGATGAGATGCCAAAAGGTCCAAACCATTGCACAAAAAGCTGTTGTGGACCACTGATGATTGGTACTTCATTACACAAGATCTTCTACCAACTGTTTTTTCAAATAATTTGGTAGGTAAATATGGTACTGCAATTAAATTTTTTATGACTCTGAATGATTTTTTATGATTTTGTATGATTTTATAATATCGAAAAGAGATTTCAACTCATGCAAAAGGGCAAACTCTCGGCACGTATTGCCTTTAATCAGAGGCTTGCGATTCTGGTTTATTTACAATTGTAAATTTCCTGCTATACCAGAACAGACAAACAGAAACTGAAACAAGAACTTTGGAGTGAAATCCGTGAAGTGAAGGATTACGACTACATAAAGCACTAAGTTAAAGCTTTCTCACCTCTGGTGCCATGTAGACAGGACTTCCAACAATGTCCTTCAACTTTTGTCCTGTACAAGGATAGCTGCTGACTGTGAGTGGAGAGTAATCATCTTAATCGTAAAAACCGACGTCAATCTAGTTAACGCCAACGTTAACACCAATTCAAGGAAAGTATCAAATCAAGCAAATTTTCCTTGAAACACGAAATGATAATTGACGGTAAAAGATGTCCATTGAAGTACTCTCTAGCCATATCTCTCACATTGCAGTGAAGTAAACTGGCAAATATGGTGACGACTCAGCCTGTATAAGTGCCTAAGCGTCCTTCAAAATTAATCCCACGTTGAAAAAGAAATGACAGAAGCAGTTCCTCAATGTGATGCAAGTCATGAGAACCCAGTACCAACAGGCCTCCTTATTGAGAATACTTACCAGGTTCCGCAAAGACAGCATCACTTAAGTCAACAAGTTTTAAAACAGCGTTTTCTTTCTTGCTACTGTACCGAAAAGATTCCAACTTCAAACTCCTGCAAAATGACATCTGCCAATAAACTTACTGCACGCTTTTTTTTTTTTTTTCTGCCAAACATATGGTAATCCTCATCAAATGTTAAATTCACAGATTTATAATCTGGTGTGCAGAATCAACAGAGTTATATTCTAAAGCAAATTTCAATACTATCCAAGTCATGCGAAATCCCAAGTTCATGATGAATAATAGCAGGAGTCAATAATGACGATCAAAATCATGAAATTGACAAGCACCAATACAAATCTTCTAATTGATGTATTGATGCTGAAAAGGGGCATTCAACAAGAACAGGACGCTGACTGCAGATTCAAAGGCTACCTCAGATGAAATATGAGCTAATAAGAGCTTGGAAAAACATTTATGCTAGAGCAAAATAAGTTCCCGTTATGCGTATTTGGAAACAATTATATCGCACCTTAGCCTCACACTTTTCGAATGACACAGTTCCACAATCTTTACAATGGAAGAGAAGATACCCGCAGCTTGCTGCTCAGAGTATTTCTTGTTGTTGAGAATCAGTTCCAGAGGTTCGTCTCCAGTACAGAGCTCCTTGATGAGATGCACATACTCGCTGTCTTCGTAAGTAGTAATAAGTTGTGCAATGTTCGGTTCTCCTGAAAATCACACAAGCACACAACCGCACTGAGGTGTCATCACAGTTGAAAAAGGTTCATCCAAAAAATTTTCCCAACTCGATTCATTAACAAAAAGAAAGAGTACATAAATCCTGGCACTGCAGTAGTATGCAATCTTTTTAACCTCCTTTCTAAACGAGAGATGTAACATTGGATATTTGGCATACAGTCGCTTGCAGCAATATCCTGAAGCATCTCTAAAAGCAATATCATGACAAATAAATACACATGTTTACTAATTTGTTTCATGTCTGCCACTGCACAAGTTTTTCTCCTTGGACGCAATTTTAGAAGGTCATGCATGCATGAGTGAGAAGCATAAAAACAAGGACAAGGATGCACGCAGCAAACGATTCTTTTAAAAAAGAAAAGGTCGATTCCCCAGCAAAGCTTGAAAATGAAACGTAGAAATCCAAGAAAGACAGCGACAGCGTTGCAGACATTCACTAGTAAAATTAAAATAATCTCCTCCTAGAGCAAGGAACATTATCCAATAAAGCGAAATTTTCAGACAATCCAAAGAAGCAAATTCTGCTTTACCTTGCAATGCGTGCAAAACATAAATTTCTGCTTTCACAAGTTCAACATCCTCTGCTACAATAAGCTCTTTCTTCAGAAAAGTTTTGCAAAGAACTCTTTCTTGAGATATTTTGCTGGTTGCGTAAATTACGGAACCAAATTTAAACTTGCTGACTTGTCGCCCTCTTGCATAGTCCTCATCAAAATCACAGTAATCCTCGTCAGTTATGTGCTCAACGAGAGTCTTTCGATCCACCCTCCTTCTCGTGTTTCTTCTCGGTGCTTTCCCCAGGGGTGCACTTATCACGGGTGGAGGAGATGGCATTTCCCGAATTGTTGGCGACACTTCCTTCTTTGCTATTTTAGTATTAAGCGGCTGGACGTCCGTACGCTTTGGTTCTAACGGAGATTTCCATCCAGTTAGGAAGCTAAAGATGGACGATGGCATTGCAATTGCACTGTTTAAAGTAGAAAAAGGCTGAGAAATGAGTGAATTCTTGCTCAAAATTGCAGACGAGTGCAGTAGCTACAATATTGCTGTGAGTCAGTACAGTACAACTGTTGGTTTTTGGTGCGATTCTGGGCGATTCTCCGATACACCGATTTGATTCGTATCGTTTGCGTTTATACGTGAATCGGTTTGCTTAGTATAGGCGATATTTTCGGGAGGGGAATTGTAGCGGGATTTTGTCAGTTTTTCAGTTTGCAGTTTTTTTTGTCAGAACATGCAGCTGTCCCCCACGTCTTATTGTGCGGTGGACATTTTACACGTGGCAAATTATGATTGGACCGCCACTTAGTGAGTGTGTTAGATTTAGACTATTTAGTCGTGTGCTTAGAAAAAAAAGACAATCATCCATTCACAGGGAAGCAGACAAAACAGGAAACCAGCTTTATTAATAGGGACAATCTGTCCATTTTGTTTTACATCAATTGTACTTCTATTCTTATAATGGGAAGTAACAAGTTTGTCTGAAGCTATCCTGTGTTTGTTTTATCTCTACCCACTCTAAGTTCTGATCAAACTGCCTGGTCACTTGTCCTATCTGAGCCTTGTGTATTCTGCTCCGGAGTTGGAAGTTTGTGGCGCTGAGATTTATCTCTGTCGCTCGTAATGGCCGACCCCGCGTATCAGGTTACGGGCCCACCTGGCTCACTAGATAAGTTCGAAGGCGCCAACTATCAGTTATGGAGGTGTAGGGCGGAAGCCGCTCTAGAGGAGAGAAACTGTCTTGCAATCGTACTCGGAACTGAAACACGTCCCACCGCTGCAGATCCTGCAAACCCAACAGATGCAGAGAACAAGAAAATCAGTGACTGGGACGTGAGAGAAATCCGTGGCAAGAACATTTTGATAAGGGGACTGGCGGATAACCAACTGAGAAATGTCACGAGACTCAAGACATCAGCCGAAATCTGGACATCTCTCGAGACTACACACAAACTCTCAGGGATGACAGCTCGTATCAAGTTGGGGAAAACGCTAATGACTACCATTTATCAAGACGGAATGTCGATGGAGGCTTATACCTCCCATTACGCCAACCTGCTGGCTGAAGCTGACGCTGTCGGTTTCACCCTTCCTAACGACACAAAAATTACTCTTCTCATGCTTTCCTTACCAGTGGAGTACAAACCGATTCTCACCTGGCTGGATCAGAAGGATGTAAGCTCATGGAAGTGGAATGAGGTTGTTGAGGCTCTCCTCAAGGACGAGTTCAACACCAAAATCATGACGAGCCGTGAGTCCGTTGCCGAAAACTCCGCGTATGCTGCAGGCAAGCACGGAAACAAGGAGAGGAAGGATCAAAATCGCGACAGAAAAACAGACAGAAAATGTTTTTACTGCGATAAGGCGGGTCACTTCATCTCGGTCTGCCGGAAATACTCCTATGACAAATTACATGGGAAGGTAGACGAGACAAAACTGAAAAAGGGGAAAGGAAGAGGGAAGGAGATCGTCACCTCACAAGCAATGATGGCGTCCTCCATCGCGACCAACAACGATCACTGGATGGTGGACACTGGTGCGTCTGAGCACATGTGTTTCAGGAGAGAGTAATCTCCAACTTTCGTGAAACCGCTCCGTCGCGGATCTTCATGGGAGACAACCACAGCGTACATGCCACAGGAAAAGGAGACATCGAAATAGAGGCGTTAGTCGACGGCAGAATCCAATCACGCACCATCAAGAACGTACTCTATGTTCCCTCCTTCAAAAGAAATTTATACTCTATCCCTCAAGCTGAGGACAACGGCATCACACCAGTCTGGCAGAAGCACGGAAAGATAAAACTCATGCGAGATGGTGTCACGATCGCAGAAGGCGAGCGAATGGTAGACAGAACCTACCGTTTGAAGTGCAGCCCAAAACCCAGAGGCCTCGCACTTGCCGCAAGAGCAGTTCTCCCAAAGCCAAGCGAGGAGAATCCACCTAATGTACGATCTGCGAATGGAGACAAACTGGAAATGTCAGTCGAGAAGTCTGAGATGCCAATCAAGCATGAACAAGACACCAAAATGCCTAGCTACAATCAAATGCTGTGGCATCGAAGACTAGGACATTTGCATACAAACGGTATGAGAAAACTAGTCAAAGGACAGCTTGTTCACGGACTAGGACTTAACAATGTGACCGACTCACCAGATCCATGTCGCAGCTGCGAATTGGGTAAATCACATCGTCTTCCCTTTCCCAAAGACGGAGGAAGAAGAGCTACTCAACCACTTGAGCTTGTCCACTCAGATGTGTGGGGACCGACGAAGGTCAAATCCTGCAGCGGAAAGAGATTTGCCGTTACTTTCATAGACGATTACTCAAGGATGACTCACATCTACCTACTCAAGCACAAGAGTGAGGTATTCCAATGTTTTAAGCAATACAAGGCTATGGCTGAAAAGAAACACGGAAAGTCTATCATTGGTCTGAGAAGCGACAATGGAGGGGAGTACTTATCCTCCGAATTTAAAAGCTTCCTTACCCTTGAAGGGATCGAACATCAGTTGACGGCTCCAGGCACGCCTCAGCAAAATGGTGTTGCAGAGAGGATGAACCGCACACTCAACGAAATGTCACTCAGCATGATGGCTACCCATAAAATTGGCTCTCAATTCTGGGGAGAAGCCATGTGCACGGCAGTATACCTGCGCAATAGGTGTCCAACATCTGCATTAGAGAATGCAACCCCATTTGAGAAGTGGCATGGATTCAAACCAACCATTGCTCACCTGAAAGTGTTTGGAAGCCGAGCATACGCTTATGACCATGCAAATAAAGGAGGAAAATTGGTACCCAAAGAAAGGAGGAATATTTGTAGGTTACGAAGAAAATAGGAAAGCCTATAGAATCTTCAACACTGAATCTCGAACAATCATGATAAGCAGACATGTGAAGTTTGCGGAGAGAGAAACACTTGCAAGGAACGAGGTGCATGGCAACAGTGGGAGAAAGGAAGGGGAAAGTTACTCCCCTTCATTTGACGACTGGTCACCAAGCGACGACGACCCTGCCGAAGAGGAGGCAACTACATCAAACGAATCCCCTGGTGAATCCAACGCTCCTGAAACCGAAACTGAAAATTCACCGCCCGCACAAGAACCAAACAGCGAGAGGCAAATCAACGGAGATAAGGTTGCCTCAACTGAGGAAGTGGACAAAGTGACTGCAGCCAAAGCAAAAGAAACTAAGAAAAAGGCCACAGTGGAAGACCCTACCTCAACGCCCGCAGGAAGGGCTAGCAGCAGTCGGACCAGAAAACCTCCAACAAAGTTCGGAGAGTGGTACGACACCACGAGCACCCCAAGGAGAAAATTCGCAGGGATGGCTCAAGCCGAAGAGCCTTTAACCCTCCACCAAGCACTCAACGGCGAGGATGGGGAAAAGTGGAAGGCCGCAATCAACGAGGAAATGGCGTCCATTCTGCAAAATAAAACATGGACATTAGAAGACCTGCCACATGGAAGAAAGCCAATTGGCAGCAAGTGGACATTTCGAATCAAAAGAAATGCAGATGGAACCATCGACCGCTACAAGGCAAGACTAGTTGCCAAGGGTTACACTCAAAAGGAAGGCATTGATTACAAAGAAACATTCGCTCCAGTTGTAAGGTGTAATTCCATACGCACCTTACTCGCTCTGGCCGCCATCCTCGACTTGGAAATTGAGCAGATGGATGTGAAAACGGCGTTTCTTCATGGCGAACTGAAGGAGGAATTATATATGGAGCAGCCTGAGGGGTTCGAAGACCCCATGAACCCAAACAAAGTGTGTAAACTGTCCAAGGCACTGTACGGACTAAAGCAACCTCCACGACTTTGGAACATCAAGATTGATGAGTACCTGCAAAGTAAAGGGTTTGTAAAAATAGAGTCAGATCACTCTGTTTATTACAATGCTGAAATGAACATTATAATTGCTATCTACGTAGATGACTTGATTATACTAGGCAAAACCAAAGAGGATATTGCAAAAGTAAAAGATATGCTAAGGAGTAAATTTGAAATGAAAGACCTCGGAGAACTGCAGTATGTCCTAGGCATAGAAGTCATAAGAGATAGAGCAAATAGAAAAATACACTTAACTCAAAGAAAGTACATTGGAGAGTTACTCACCAGGTTTAACTTGGAGGATGCAAGAGGAGTCAGCACCCCTCTGGAACTTGGGGAAAAGCTCACTGAGGAGTCCGAAGAGGGACAAGGGGAACAAGTGGACGCCCCCTACCGCGAAGCAGTGGGAGCCCTCATTTATGCAATGAATTGCACTCGTCCCGATATCGCCACTGCCGTTGGTATTTTAAGCCGATTCCTGCACAGACCAAGCAAGCAGCATTGGATCGCGGTCAAAAGAGTGTTGAAGTACCTCAAAGAAACCAGAAATTATACATTGACACTAGGAGGAGAACAAGAAAGTATTTACATCCATGCTTTCAGCGATGCAGATTGGGGAGGTGATCTTACCACAAGGAAGTCCACGACTGGTTACTTGTGTAAGATTGGAGATGGAAGCGTGAGTTGGGCGAGCAAGCTCCAGAAAACAGTGGCACTCTCCACCATGGAGGCGGAATACATGGCCGCAGCCGCAGCTGTAAAAGAGGTCCTTTGGATGAGAGCATTCCTAAATGAGATAGGCTTTTTGCAGACTGAGAGGACTAAAATATTTACAGACAGCCAGAGTTGCTTAGCACTGATTAAAAATCCTGTGAATCATCCTAAATCTAAGCACATTTCTATGAGATATCATTTTGTTAGAAATGAGATTGCAGCGGAAGCAGTGGAGTTTTCCTACACTCCTGATAAAGAAAATGCAGCGGATATGCTCACTAAGGCTATAGGAAGAGATAAGCTAAGTCTTTGTGTAAGAAAAGCAGGTCTGACTAATTTTCTTGCAGGTACAGAAAATGGTACAGAAAAAGCTAAGGAGGAGGAACCTACGGAGAGCACTATCACTCAGGAAATCAAGAAACGAAAAATGAGTGACTCTTCAGAAAAATCTACATAATGTACTCTCGGAGTACTATTCCCAACCTTGTTACCTCGGAAAAATCAAACAGGTTCGGGAGAATGTTACTGGCGCTTGGAGTTCCGAACCTTTACGGTTCACGAACATGTATTCGTTGGAGTGCGCCGCCTTTGTTATTCAGAACTTTCAATTTGCAGCTGACAGATGTACGTTTACGAGGTACACGGTCCTGCATGACTCTGTGGGGCGCCAGTGGCGCGACATCTGCTGATCTCTATGCTTCACGGTCTCGTACGGACCATTCTGCGGAACGTACACATACGATTCTGCCAAATGTACGGTTCGTTTTTAATTACGTCATCAAAATTTACCGAAAGTGACCTCGTGATATTTCAAGGAAGGTTCGTGGTCAACCAAAGTCTGTGAGTACGGAAATCACCGCAGAATCGAGTGGGAGTGTTGGTTTTTGGTGCGATTCTGGGCGATTCTCCGATACACCGATTTGATTCGTATCGTTTGCGTTTATACGTGAATCGGTTTGCTTAGTATAGGCGATATTTTCGGGAGGGGAATTGTAGCGGGATTTTGTCAGTTTTTCAGTTTGCAGTTTTTTTTGTCAGAACATGCAGCTGTCCCCCACGTCTTATTGTGCGGTGGACATTTTACACGTGGCAAATTATGATTGGACCGCCACTTAGTGAGTGTGTTAGATTTAGACTATTTAGTCGTGTGCTTAGAAAAAAAAGACAATCATCCATTCACAGGGAAGCAGACAAAACAGGAAACCAGCTTTATTAATAGGGACAATCTGTCCATTTTGTTTTACATCAATTGTACTTCTATTCTTATAATGGGAAGTAACAAGTTTGTCTGAAGCTATCCTGTGTTTGTTTTATCTCTACCCACTCTAAGTTCTGATCAAACTGCCTGGTCACTTGTCCTATCTGAGCCTTGTGTATTCTGCTCCGGAGTTGGAAGTTTGTGGCGCTGAGATTTATCTCTGTCGCTCGTAATGGCCGACCCCGCGTATCAACAACTGTAGTATGTAGAATTGTAGATTGTCCAAAAAAAAATGGAAATGACTTGGCAAGTAACGAGAGCTGCTTGGCTGCCTCGAAAGCGAGACCTTTACCATATATAATACTGTGGTTGTGAAATTGACAAATAGCGACAAATTGACCAACTGCTGGCACGACCGATTGTAGCATTTAAGAAACGCATTGACGTTGGTAGCGCGTTGACCAACGGTCAACTATATTGTGGATCAATTTTTGGTCGCGTCCGTAAACCTTTTAGCCAGCATTAGACGGCTCTACATGTATCGAACACATTAAGAAAATGCTTCGCTGCATACGTGCAAAACCGTTCTAAAAATTGTCCACACGCGCACATTTCAGAACTACAGTACAGTATTTCAGCGTGACTATGAATTTTCGTTTGTACGATTACAATCGGTGCAGTTTCATTGGAGCCATTTCTTCGGGAAAATGTACTACTGTACTTTTTAATTCTCTTGTAGGACGGGGATCCAAGATTTCGAGGAAAGTTACAGGACTGTACAGTAACGTTTTCGACCAAAAGTGATTTTTCGCGTTGGACATAACAAATTTTCACGCGTGCGAAGCGCTGACAAGCTAGAAAGTTAATGTTTTCAATACATGTGTGACGCCCTTAAGGGTTTGTTCGTGAGGGGATGAAAATTTTAATTCATTCCAGCGTTTTTTGCGCATGAACCGCGTTCACATCTTTTATTTTCAAAAGAATTCCGCTTTACTAATATGTAATTTTCAAATTTTGTCTCCCTAATATGTAATTTTGACGCGTTGGACAGTCGCCCAATAGCATTGTAGGAAAGCGAAGGCGCCCTCAAAACAAGACCACTTGTGTACAGTTGTACTTCTGTAACACCCAGTACTGTACGGTAATGTACTTGTAAAATTGCAATTCATAAGTGTGTCAGACTGTCGGGAGACTTTGCCTCATCAAATCATCGGAGGTATCGTAACAAGCTGTGCCCCTACTGTACTAATCTGTACGGTTTAAAATGAGAGGAACCAAGAACGTTAATTTAGTATCCATACTATTTTTTAATCATGACTTTAAAGTTTGAACCTTTGAAGAGGCTACCGAAGAGACCCTTATCCATAAGAAAACACGTGGAGAGCTGCTAGGAAAGCGTCACAAAGTCGCAAGTCGCAACTGGCTTGTGATAACGGCTGTCAGAGGGGGACGCAGCACACTACAGTACAGTACACCGCCAATCGCTATTAGCGTTGTGTACACTAATTCCATCCCGTTTTTAAAAAAAATTATTCTCCAATAGCGTAGTTCATTCTATTTTTTTCTGTATTCTATTTAGGGTTAATTTTCAGGTACCGTACAAAACGGAAGTACGTCATCGTTTAATTAGTGTGGTGTACGGATAGTGCCAGACCGTACAAAAGTGTGCCTTTTAAGTAAAAAGGTACAATTCATTATGTTTAATAGCCGCGGACGCATGAGAATGTGCGGTCTTAAAAGGGGTTCAATCCGGGTGGTAAAAAATTACGTTCGCACATATTTGACCAACAACCGCATGGTCAACGGTGTGAACGTCAAACATATTCGCCTGTGGAAAGTCATTCTTTCAGTAAATGAACGTAACTGAATGCAATGTCACGGCGGCGTATAACTGTAACATAATATATACAATTTCAACGCCGAGTAGGTTCCTTGTAAGAATTTATAGTTACTATTAATGCTACTTTATGTTTATGGTTCATTTAACGTAAAGGTTTATTGTATTAAGGTGAAGATGGTCCCATTTAGTATAAATGTCCATTGTAATATGGTGTCGAACACAAAATAAAATAAACCTTTATGTTACTATGGGGTTGATGTGCCAAAAAATCCTAAATTAAGGTTGTTATTCAATTGTTTTAGAATAAAACGACAACATTTGGCGTTGGTGATATTTGGGGAGAGGAAACGCCAAATGCGGACAGTCCATAAAAAAATGGATCCGTTCTTGGCAAATCACAACCAACAGTTTTTTGGTGGGATCTGAACGGCGTCATTTTGACAAATATTTTATTTGTTCACGGCGAAGCAAGCGAACGCTTCGCCGCCTGCTCCACATTTCATCCATGGATTCCATTTCAACAACCGCAAGCGTATTTTAATTACCTTCCTCACGCCATCCATATATCTCACCTCTCCCCTCACTCTTTCGGTATGCCTCTACATCTTGGTGATCCACCCCTTTTTCTCCCTCGCAAATTCGTCATATCGTTATTACGTCGAGCTAAGCCTTCCTTCCTCCCTATCAACCTACCATTTCCTCATCCAGCCACCCTGTCTCTTCCATATCTCCCTAAATTTATGGTGAATAACGCTCCCTCTTCCGGTTTGCGTGTCCCTCACCTTCGCCATATTCCTCACCTCCTTGTCTCCCCATAGGTCTGTTCCACCTCCCCCTCCCCCCCCCCTTTCCTCTCTCTCTACCTCTTCTGCACTCTTTTTATTTTCTCCTCTCCCTCTCTCTCCCTTCAGTGTGCCTCGCTTTATTTGTTAACATGTTCTCCACTTGTATTTGTATCCCCTTCCCTTCTCCCCCTCCTCCTCTACCTCTCCGCCCTTGCCTCTTTCTCTCTCAATCTCCCTCTCCCCCTCTCTCTCTCTCTGTATCTGCTTCTCCCTATCCCTGAATCCCTCTCCCTCCTTATATTCTTATCCATTTCCCTCCTTCCCACACTGAAGCCTATCGCACCCCTTTCAATGTATCTCCCTTCTCCCCCCTCCCCCTCCCCCCCCCCCCCTTCAAATGCCGCCCCCTCCCCCTCAATCTATTTCATTCCCTTTTCGTAGCTCTCTCGAATTTGTTTTTGCGTAGCTTTTTTTTTTTGTACCTTTTGTTGTATTTTTTTTACTTGTTTGTTTTGTTGTCATTCGAATTATGTTGGTTGTGGTTGCTAATTTGTCATTAATTCACTTTTTTTTGTTTGTCTTACTTGCAGTTGTGATGTATGCAATATTCCTTCTACAAATGGAGATAACAAGCATACCATTAAAGTATAAGAGAATAAGTTTTGAACGAGAGGGGGGAATTGAAGGAGGAGAGGAAAGAGGGAGGCGAGGAAAGGAAAAGAGTAGAGGTGAGGGAGGAGAGGGGGGAAAGAAAAATGGAGAGATTTTAAAAAAGGGAGTATAGGTTGCTTTGATGTTTATCGAGTTTAGTTTTTTACTACACAAATGACAAAAACAACTAGAATATGGAGAAATCTAGGTAGGACTAATCTTTTGTGTTTTTGTTGGGGTTGTACATTTGGTAATTTTCCGACATAGGATTTCGTTTGTTCAGCTTTTAATTATTTTATATATACATTTCCAACTTTGTACAACTGTTATGTGCCCCGTGAAAGCAATATAAAACAAAGGAATCAGACGTTTATGGTTTTAATTTATGTTATCCATATTTTTGTTTATGTTTATTATTTGTGCTTTTTGTATTTTGTATCTTATATATTAGTTTGCTCTACGTTTCAAAAATGTGCTTTTTCTTGTTAAAAAGTTATGATCCGAGGTTATTCTGATAACGAGATTAAAAAAAATGGCATTTTAGGACCGAAATAAAATAAGAAAATACAAGAAACAAAAATGAATTCTGATTTTTGTTTGTAATTTCGGTGGACCAAACTTAAGAGGAGAAGTGTATACTTTTTATACTATTAACGAATAAAAAAATAACTTCGGATTACGTTTTATTTGTTTGGGCAAAGACTTCCCGTTATGCGCATGACACACAAGTAATTTATAGGATAGATCTTTTAATACGACTATGTATGCCTTCTATCTATAGTAAAGTCAAAGTTGTATAATTCAACCACGATATAATTTTGTCGTTGATTGGTAGAACTTAGTTTACCATCAAAATTACCATTCAGCGACGACACGTTCTCACTGCTAGATTGTCTTGTCGAATTTTTGCACTTCAACGATGAAACTCTGTCGTCGCAAGCCGGGATTGACCTAGTAATTGACTGTATTTGTCACCATCCGTGGAGTTTAACATGTAACCGACGAAGCCCTAAACACATTGAAAACACGCGTGCCGAATTTGTGCACTTCAGCGATGAGACGATCTCGTCGCTGTAACTGTTTGAATGTCGAAAATGACCTAGCAATACATTGTATTTGTCGCCATCTCGGGGATATAACGTGTAATCGACGAAGCGTTTAACACATTGAAAACATTCGTAACATCTAATGTCATCAAAGTCTTTTTCAATACATCATTTTCAGGAACAAACTTCAAAACGAAAAACAAAGAAGGATACGATTATATTCAATTCATCAAGGCTACAATTTATCCATCATAATTTGACAAACGTTAATTCATCAAAGTCTTTTTCCATACATCATTTTCAGTAACAAACTTCAAAATGAAACACCAAGAAGGATACAATTATATTGAAATCATCAAGGATACAATTTTACCGACATTCTTTGACAAACGCTAAGTACAATTACCACACTAACCATCCAAAACTACTAATAAAAAGTATAAGAAATCAACACTAGTTCTATAATTTTATGCTAAACCTTTTCCTCCTCTTCACACACTACACCACTTCTCTATGAAAAGACTCAAAATCTTCGGTCTCCCATTCAGCATCCGTGTCGTCAAGGACTTCATCCTCCCGAGTGTCGGCATCTTGAATGCCTTGGACAAAATCTCGTGCCACTATAGAGGGAATAGGCACCTCATTGCCTTCAAAATGGCACCGCCATTTCATGATGATGACTTGTAAATCCAAGGTGAGCATGCTCTCCTCCCATTTCCCGTCCTTCAACGACAATCCGCACTAAATCATAGTTTTACGTGCGTAACCCATCACATTCTTGTCCTTCATTGCGTTGACTTCCCGAATTGAATCACGAGCCAACGTAAGGAAGAAAGCCTTCCGTGGCCCAACTAGCTTCCCGGACAACCCTTGCCACTCGGATGGGACCACGCATATTTCTCAGTCCCGTTCATTTCAATCCTCCCAATTCCGCGGCCAAACCTCCTTAATTTTGGAAATGACGAAGGAGTCGGCGGGTTGCACGAGGTGAGTCGCGCAAAGAGGGAAGAAGTGGAGTATAGTCCTCTTGGCGAGTAAGTCTCAACTCAAATCCTCGGAATTGTTGTGACCGCCACAATTGTCGAGGAATATTATTTTTTCACGTCCTTCACGGTCGCCTTCGTAAGACCTCGACTCTTCTATCATTGCGGAAATACAATTTTATCATTCCATCCTTTGGGGCCGGTTCGGTAGCAAACTCCTACAATAGGAAAAAATAAACGATAGGGGGAGGGGGTGAATTACGTGAGGGGGAGAGAATGAGGAAGGGAGAGGGGGGGGGAGAAGGAGAAATAATTAGTGAAGGGGAAAGGGAAAAGGAGGAAGCATTAAAAACCAATACGAAACGGGAAAACATGTATTCATGGAGAGGATTACATAAAGATTAGAGAAAAATAAGGGAGATGAACAAAATGTCAAGTATTTAAAATTTATTTAAACTTACCCGGTACATCGTCAGGAATGCCCTTTATTGGGTAATTTCGAGCGCGGTTCGTTAATATTAACATTGGAGCCTCTATCCAGGCGTTCACTCCCCTTGTGAGTTGTACCGTTAATGTCATGGACTCTCCGCCGCCCACAACGTCCGCATATCTAACAACCTCGTCGCCGCGAAAGCATAAAGTTTTCTTGTTGTCCATATTTAGAATCAAAAGTGTCTCATCCATGGTCTCCACCAAATCCTCGTTAAAAAGACCTATTATCCACCATAAAAATAGCAAAATGCAAAAGAAAACAAAACACAAGTAAGTACAATGATAAGGGAAATAAAATACAAAACTTTATATGACAAGAAGCAAGAAATAGAAGGGAAATTTGAATCTTACCCGATTGGAATCCCCTTTTTAGTACTCCCAGGTAATATGCCACAGATCTTTCAATGTATTCCTCCTTCTCCGGACTTAGTTGTAGTTTGCCCTTTTGAGCTCGAGCGACAATGCTATTATTTTCACAAAAGCGTTGAATCCAACGCCGACTGATTTTTGGCTTGATCTCGTCACCATTCTCGTCGGTAAATTTCGGCGCACCCTCTTTTTTCATTTCGACGATGATGTGATTCGCCATTTTTCCCACAATGACATCGGCATTTTCAATCCTGCCTTTTGGAATCGGAAGAATTCGTCCACCAGTTCCTCGTGAACCTTGACAACCCATGGTAACTCTTTCCTTCCCTTTCCTGGTAACGCCTTCGTTATCGCCACACTTCTCTTTCCAAATCTTGCGAAAGATAAGGTGAGAGTAGTCCCTCTTATCCCTTTGAGTAGCGCCACCCTTTCTACCCACCATCGCCTCGCCTTCTGGTACATTGCGATTGGAGTAAGGAAAGAAAACAAATTAGTGATTGAATTATTATGAAGACGAATAATTGAATTAGGGTGGTCGTTGTTAAATTAGCGACGACAAATTTTCGTCGCCTAATTCAGCGACGACAGCTCCTTGTCGTTGAATTAGGCCTCGTCGCTGAATTAGGCAACGATAATCTGTCGTTCCTAATTCAGCGATGAGCAGCAGTCGTTGCTTAATGGCGTAAAACATGACTCCCCTAAGAAGCATGGTTCAGCGACGACTAAAATTTGTCGCCGCTTAGGTATGAACCTCTGTCGTGGCTATATTGAACAGGCCCGACAAATTTAAAAAAAACTTTGTGAGTGTGTGGGTTAGCGACGATAAGAGAAGAATAGAAGGAAAAAAGAAATTATTTGCAAATCACATACATACCGATTGCCGCAATTATTTTTGAGACAACTCCCAAGTGAGCATCACCACTTGTTCTTGTTGGGCGGCCAATTGCTCAGTGAGTGCCTCGATTGTTTGTCGCCATTCCTCTTTTGTCGGTGGTGGAGGTGGGGTAATCGGACGTCGAACCCGTGGGATTTTGCATAAACGGGGTCGCCTCACATAAACATTTTGGAACTTATGTAGAACTGAGGTACGAGCCGCACGCTAAGCCATTACCTTGGGAGTTTTTCGACAATACTTTAGGACGGCGTATAGACGGGGGTCCCACGGATGGTAAAGTCGCAATAAGTGGGAAACATTCACCCGAAAACCGCGGTCGTCGTGAACAATCCACGTATGCCGTGGATTCCCCGGATCGAATTGTCGTATGTGGGCGACGTCGAGCCTCGGTCGTCACCGTCGATGAAGAGCTACGTCGGATGAGCGGGAACATCCGGGGGGATGTCAAAAATTTCCGGACGGGGATTTTCCCTCGGGTTTAGGGAGCGAGGTTCACCGTACCTCTAGTGTTCAGGCCATTCAGCCACCAAAATGTAGTGCTCGGCCCGAGGCACAAAACTGTCTATGTCTTCCTCTCCCGTGGGAGAAGGAAAAAACCAATCCGGATCCTCAACTCGGTAGGGAGCTTGTAGACCCGGATTTCCCAATACAATGCCTCTCTCCGTATTCGGTGATGGAGGCGCCTCGAAAACGTCGTCATCATCCACGTATTCATCCTCTGGTTGTCTCCCTTGGCTATCCGGACTTTGCTCGTCCTCGGTGGCGGGCTCATCCACATCTTTCCATACCCAAATATCTGTGGGATGTTCTACCTCGGGGGCTTGATTCTCAACCGGCGGTTCTTCCCCATCCACAATGCTCTCATCACTACAAGAAGTCGAGGGGACGTAATCTTCGTCACTCCAATGACTAACTTTCCGTTTACCAAGCTTTATTTCCCTCCTCCTCTCTAACTTTTTTGTGCCTCACTCCCTCCCCCCTCCTCCCTCTCATGAAAAAATATATTTTTCCTTTTTATTATCTTCCTCCTCTCCACTCCTTCCCCATCCTCACTTCCCTCCCCTTTCTCAACCATCGCCCCTTTTCCCCTTCCTTCCTCATCTAACGCCGCCTCCCCTTCGGCCTCACCTTCTTCCTTCATCCCCCTCTCAACAGAAACCCTAATTTTCTTTTTTATCCTCGTACACCTCCTCTCTACTCCTCCCCCCGCCTCACTTACCTCCCCTTCCTCAACCATAGCCCTTTTTCCCCTTCCTTCTGTTGTGATTTTAAAACTTTAGTACTCAGTAAAAGGGTCAGTGAGAGAGGGATTAGTACTTAGAATATTTTGAGTGTAAACACTTCAGTACTGACCACTAATAGTGTTACAGTAGTATAAGGATAAAAGAGTGTGCCGTACTTCTACAGGGACACGCGTCGGCATATGAGGACTTTGCAGGTATTTCAGAATGGCGCCGACACTCACATACACGTGTCGCATATCGAACGAGCAAATTCGCAAAATCGGACGGACGAAGGTTTCCAGAAAATGTACTGTACGAAATCAGTATAGAACGTTGATTCGAATCATGTCGACGGACGCGATTCGTACGGGACCACAAGTGACGAAACATGCCGTACGCACTCAGGTGTTTCGTGCCGCACAACAACAGTCGGCTGGACGTATGTGAACTATGCTACAATACACGTCAAAGAATGAACGGCGGATACGAATCGAGTCGGCGGAATATATTCGAAATGGGACCACATTTGGGATTGTGATTTCGACGCGTGTCGTCCACGGCGAAGATTTACTTTACATCTTACAGCGATCCGCGAATTTGGTGTTGACTTGTACGGACGCTTGGACGGATTAGCAAATTGCTCACTAAGGAAGTGACACAATTTATGTACGGTTCATATTTGTAAATATCTGAAACAACGTTAATTTTTATGTAGTGAATTACTTTTAGTGTTGCAAATTGTGAAATTAGATAAAAGTCATAATTAGGGTTTGGACGTACCTCCGGTACAATAGATGTACCGTTGACGTACATTGTCTTTATTTGAGTACAGTAATGAATTACACATGTAGCTATTTCATTAGTTTAGGGCTCAATAGATAACTTTGTGAGTATAAACTTGTAGGACTTAGTTTATTCTATCATCAGCTGAATTTATCAAAGTAACAGCAGACTTATTTTTTGCATCTTTGACCTGTCAGTGTGATCACTTTGATTGACATCTGGATATGAAACTTTGTGTGTATGTTCTATGATATAGAAAATATATGGTTGTGTAGTTTCATTCTGTTGTGCTGCTTGTGTAGAATTGTGTTAGAGATTTAATTGGTTAGTTTGATAAGCTGTCAACTGTTTTTAGGAAACTCTGGAGCTCATAACTTTTGGATTCCTTTGTGGATCAGGCTATTATTTTGGGAAGTTATAGTGTCTAGTATATACTGCATATTGGTGCAGTTTGAGGTGTTTTTGTATATTGTGAGTTAATCTGTGTTGTCTGAAACACGGCTGTTTTGGGGTAGTCTGTGGGTGTCTTCCGTGAGTAATCCATGGTTGAAATAGGCCAAGGAAAACACCTTCCACACCTAACGCCGCCTTCCCTCCCGCCTCACCTTCTTCCTCTTTCCCCCTCTCATCAGAAACCCTAATTTTTTTTTTATCCTCGTACTCCTCTCATCTCCTCCCCGCGCCTCACTTCCCTCCCCTTCCTCAACCATTGCCCCTTTTCCCATTCCTTCAACACCTAATGCCGCCTCCCCTCCCGCCTCACCTTCTTCCTCCTTCCCCCTCTCATCAAAAACCCTAATTTTCTTTTTTATCCTCGTACTCTAAAATTTTGTGGTCTCCATTGACCCACAAAATGAGCAGCCTATGTAAAGCCTCTAGGATAATATTTGCCCCATCCACTTTCCCACTGAATAAGTGCCGCCCAGGCACACAAATATTTTGACCACCCTCACCCTTCTGAGGACAAAACTCCCTTGAGTCAAACGCAAAAAGAACCACTGAATTTGCTCTCCCTTGAGTCAAACGCAAAAAGAACCACTGAATTTGCTCCCCTGAGCTGTAAGTTATGGCTCGTCAAAAATGACCTTTATAGTTAGAAGCTCTCTTAGAGAGAGGTACCTAAATATCACTAAGTCTTGGTCTGCCTACTCACGACTACCTACTACTAAACCCTAGTCCAGTAGGAACACTATATAGTACAAGAAGGTACAATAGGAGATGTACTTATTGTACGGCCATTGTACGACATGGTCTACAAGGTGACACCAATCAAATCAGGAGCCATGGTTCCTCCTCCCATCTTCTCCGGTATCAAATAATGTGGCGCCACGTGGCACCGCGTGACGCTATATCCAAATGAAGCCAAAAGCTCACTTCGCGTGGCGGCTACAATGTCCGCCGTCGGATCAAAACATATTTTACACGGTTCAGATTCGCGTACATGCATGAATTGCTCCTTTTAGTTAGTCTGCTGTTAATTAGCTGTTGCGTTAATTTTTATATATCTTTGAAACCTATCACGTGTATCGTTTCGATAACGCCTTAGTGGTTAAGACGTACGACTACAAAGAGGTCCACAGACCTAGGTTCAAATATGGACTTAAGCAACATTCTAGTAAAATATCCTCTATTTCAAAATCTGCCACTTTCTAAATATGGCGGCAGCCATGGCGTGCCTTTGATCCTCACTCTCTTTCTTTAAAGTAAACCTAAAGTAGAGAAGTGAACTATTAATTACCTCTTTTCAACATACTCCTCTCTACTCCCCCCCCCCGCCTCACTTCCCTCCCCTTCCTCAACCATCGCCCCTTTTCCCCTTCCTTCCACACCCATACCCGCGTCCCCTCTCGCCTCACCTTTTTCCTCCTTACTCTCATCAACAACCCTAATTTTCCTTTTTAGCCTTGTACTCCTCCTCTCTACTCCTCCCCCCGCTTTAATACTCTCCCCCTCCTCAACCGTCGCCGCCTTTTCCCTTCCTTCCTCAGAAAATACTGCCTCCCCCCACCCCTCCCCACTCAATGTGTTATCTTCCCCCCAACCTCGCCTTTTTCCTCCTCCTCCCTCTCATTTAAAACCTTAAATTTCCTTTTTACCTCCCTTATCTCTTCTATACTGCTTCCCGCGCCTCTCTTTCCTCCCCCTCCTCAACCGTCACCTTTTTTCCACTTCCCCCTTCATCATTTACCTCCTCCACCCTACTCACCTCAACAGATGCCTCCCTTTCGTTCCCTTCCCTTTCTCCTCCATCCCATCCAATGGCTAATGGGGTTGCTGCCTCTCGTTTCCTTGCTAAATCTTCCGCGGTTGCCGTAACAAGGGGAGGATAGCGACGGCGATTAGCCATCACATTATTTAGTCGCCTAATTTGTTTGCTACCGCCCTTCATAGTGTAGCTTCAAATTCGTGTGTAAAATTGAAATGAAGAAGACGCGCCTATAATAAGTAAAGGGGGCAGTAAAAAGTACAAACATAAAACCCTACTTTAATTACGTAAAAATAAACGATTTCGTGCGCGGGGTACTTACATTACGAATGGCCATGCACGAAATTACTTCGTCGCCTCCCCGATGCGTTCGAAAATTCCAACGGTGGGGCGACGATAAAAAGCAATGAATCCCATGTTTCATTTACCACGCGGATTCAATATTGGACGTCGTCGCTTATTCAACATTTCTTTAGACGTTAAGTTTTACTAACGCCTACAAGATTAACTGGCACAAAGTTTTCATTGGAAATTTCCAATGTTAAGGCGACGACGCATTGTCGTCGCTTTTTGATTTCTCTAACATTTGTCAAAACTCGGATGTAGTACACTTAAATTCACACATTCAAGCGACGATACTATATCCTCGCCGGTACATACGTTTCAACCCACAGCAAAGATCTATTGGACGACGTTGTACAACAAGCCATCATAACGACACGAGGTGGTTAGGGGGAACAATATGGCATGCACAAACATGCAATATGAGTTATTCAATATGTCAAATTCAATTACAAACATTGGGAAACGGCGACACGCAAATTTAGCAACCGAGGGTTGCTACATAAAGGTAAGGACAATGGGTAAAACTCTTACTTGTACGATACACCCCTGAAAAATGTTGCGGAAGCTTCTTGACAGTCCTCGGGATGAGCAGATCCTTTCCATTCGCGTGACAATCGTCGATCATCCAATTGATTACCTGAAGTCGAGTAATCTTCGTTGAAACTTGCTGAAATTTTCGGATCACACTCGGACGTTCATGTATTTATCACACGGTGGGTCCATATTTCCGGTAACAACGCCTTCCACGAGGGGGTCCACGTCGAGTGATCCCATTTCTTCGCTCGGTGGGTCGGGTCATTGGGTTTCAGTACAATCCATGTCCTCTTTAGCTAAGGGTGGTAATAAACTCGCCGTAGCGGTGTTTTTCGCCGCAAAAAAAATGGTAATATGGGAAGTAATAGGCCACATATTGCAAATAATAGAGCTGATTCTTTTGCCAAAAGATGATACAAAGCAAATAATAGAGATGCAAAAGTCAAGCTAACTAAAAATGCGGAAAGACACTGCCATTGTTGGACCAAACGTCGGATATATATATACCAAATAAAAATAAAACTGTGGGAAAATGGGAGGGAAACCATTCCCCATACTTTCGGTCGTCAAAATTTTAATTTTTATATTTTGCGTGTCAGCAAGCTGTCCAAATATTTTAGACAACACAAAAAGGCGGGAAAGTTTCAAAATTTTCGTCAGTTTTGAGAGGGGGTATACACGTGGTTAGTGACCAACGATTTTCATGAAAGAGCCATGGTAACTGACTGCTTCTAATTGTACCTACGGATCAGCTTTCGAATGGCGACGGGTATGACAGGCGCTTGGTGTCACGTCGTCGTGGAGCTTTAATGTTTACGTGGATATAAAATTGTCCACGTGTAAATTTGGGCGACCAATCACTAAACGCTTGAGACGAACTGGTTGCTGAGATTGTACAGTTGGGACCAATTTGGAATAAGAGTTTACTCTAATACGTCATAACATTAACGCTAATACCGGTCAAAAGTTGGGGAGACAAACGAAAGTGCAACCATTTTAGAATTAACACATATATTAGCATGAATTCAACTAATAAAACAAAACGTCGCGACATCATTAAAGTAAAGAACCTTTATTAACGTACAATATCGAGGTAAAAAGGACAGGCGACCAACCGTTGAAACAACAAGCGTTGCGTAAACGTATCCGTACAAATTACACTTCGTACAACTGTATCAAATTTGTATACTTTACGGCGAATAGCTGATGTTTAATTGCAGTGAAATAGTAAGACATGTACATTGGAATGATTTACACTGTTACCTGACGGCGTACGATTTGAATTAATTTTTACGGGTACTTTTATTACTGTTAGCAGGTTTGCCACTAACATTTCTTTTTGTCAAAGACCCAAATTAGCATTAGTAAACAATTAGAATGTTTTTTTTTATTTAAATCTGAAATTCTTAAATAGTGTACACCACTGTAATTGGTTCTATACGCTAAAGAAACTTCGACGTTAATAGCGATTGGCGGTGTACTGCACTGTAGTGTACTAAACAGTACTTTAGTGTCTTAGGGCGTGTCCCCATGTAACCGATATTTGGGATTTTAGCGCTGATTTTACGGTGTACTTTTCTAAGTGTGCCTATGTCAATCGTTACCTGCGCGTTCATTATTTTGAATATGTGGCAGTTGTACAAGTCGCCAATACTTGCGACACCTGTAGACACCAACAAACTGCTGACATTTGTAGACGCTAACGATCTACTGCGGACATTTGTACGCCGCAAAGAGCTCCTGACATACTAGGACAATTGTCGACGCCAATTGTCATTTGTTGACGCCCACACGTGAACGACATAAGCAATCGCCTGCGTCTACAAAATGACATTTGTAGACGCCCACAAGTGGACAACATAAGAAAACGGACAAACAATTTTTTTTTCGTGTATTCTCCCCACTGCAAAAAAACAAATGAAAACTTTTGACGCGTGCAACCCAAGCTTTCTATTTGTCAATAGGGTATTATTTTGATTAAAAGCAAGTCGCAATTTGATTTCAGTGCAAGTGTGAAGATGAGCTGGAAGTGGGTCCTGATGATAATACTGCCAAATCGCGTACCTTTCAAGTTCCAAGATGACGCAAAATGTATTTGAGTTTTTGCCCATTTTTCGTACGGCGTAATATTTTCAAGTAGGAAGTCCCATTTTTTGTGTAAACGACGGAAAAAAACCCTTACTTCAACACATGGGGACACGCCCTTAAACAAGTTGTCGTATACGTGTTTCGCTTCGAGTGGAACCATGTATGTTAAAAACAGATATTTAAAATCTTCATAGATTTTTCACACTGGCCAATTTTAATTTAAAAATTTCATTTGCGTACCATGTACTTGCATACCAAGTAACATGTACTTATACACCAAGTCATTGTACCACATAAATCTTTACTCTTTCCACGGGAAACCACGAAACTGGAAGGATGGAATGGAAAGAGCGTGACGAAAGAGCGTGACGACTGACGAAATATATTTCTGCAAGGATTCTCAGTTGGATTTTAGTGAACTCGCAGACACCTTTTCTTAAGCCACGCGGCTTGGCTGTGTTTTTGTGCTTTGCCCTTTTTCTAAAAGGGAAAAACATTGTAGTCGCATTCGTCTCTGGTGACAACGATAATTGATCGTCAATTTTTTTGGTGTAAGATCGTGAGCCTTTGACTGTTTTGAGTATTGATTGGCATCTCTGGTGACAATGATAATTAATCGTCGATTTTGTTTGTGTTAGATCGTGAGCAGTTGAGTGATTTGAGCTTTGATTGGCTTTGTCATGTTCCATTTTTTAAGTAATAAAAAGAGACACGTGGTACAATCCTATTTGTTGTTTCGCGTGGTTGTAATGGTAACGATTCGCGGTCCTGTACGGTACAGTACCAATGTCGCTCGTAAAGAATCTGCCAATTGGTGAAAGCCAAAAAGTACAAATTTTCAATATGGTCAGCCGCCGTGCATCGCGCCGTGTTGATTTTTTCAGCATGGACGTGACCGTCAACAGGCGAACTGAACCGAATATTTCTAGCGTGTCCGTACATTTTTTGTGTAAGTACACCACGAATCGGTTTTAGTGATTATATTACTAATTCAGTACCCGTAAATTTGAACCTCAAACCTAAAATAGGATTAGTATATCTATTTTTTCCTTTACGTTAATGTAGGTACGGTTTAAATAGTATCGATGCTACAAATTTGGGCAGCTATTAAATATTAATTACTGTGCAGTACACCGTGAATATTTATTACTCTAATAGTGCTGATGTTTTTTGTTTTACAATCGACACTATTAAACGTCGCGACTGTTAAATTTCAATCCGTTGGCAGAAATAAATCATTGTATACCTTTTATGTCAATTGAAACAAAATAAATGTATGATAAATGAAAACCATGTGGGGGCACAATCGTCCACTGAAACGACACGAAAAAATAAAACGACAGACTAAATCGTATCATGCGACAAAAATTAACATCTAATAAATATATTTCATGAAAAAAACAAAATTTTATGCTAAATACTCGTATGTTACGGGTTTATTAATTATTAGCTATCAAAATCCATTGCGAAAAGGTTCATGTATGTAGAAGAAGATGACAAAGCAATTGGATGGTTTAATTTGCATTTCGTTCATGTAGGGTGTTTGATTAAGCGTAAAAGTTTCACATTAATTTGAGCGTTCGATCTCAATCTAATGAATGATATGAATGAATGGACTGAATATATCATGTAGTATTAAATACTTTATTGTTAAATCTAGAATACACATTAAACCATTAGCATTATTCAACCATTGTTCGTTTAAACAAAATACCAATGGTTTTTGTTTATTTTATATTAAGGTGTTGCGTGTATATTTTTTACATTTTTTTTTATCAATATAAAATATTACAAAAAAAAAAAACAAAAAAAATAAATAACCACAATACAACCTTGATCGCATAACAAAAACGAAAGAAACAAATGTAAACATAACAAATAAAATAATAAGAAAAAAAAGAAAAACATCAGATTTAACTAGGGTTCAACCAACTTAGTCCAAAAACCCAAAAGGTTTGAACAACATCATTATCAACTCGATGGCTGACTAACACTACAAACACGTATTTTCTTTTATATTTTTTGATAGTTAGAATATGTTGATTACTTTAAGTATTTTTTTTGTTTTCAATCAAGCACCTTAGTCGAAGACCCAGATGGTTGCATAAGCATCATTATTAGCTTAAAGGCTGACTAACATTACAGTTACTTATTATTTATTAATTTTCGTTGTTTATTATAGTAGATTGATTACTTTGAGTACTTTGTTTTTCTTTTTCTCTTTTTGTGATCAACCAACTTAGTCCTAAGACTTAGAAGGTTGCATAAACATCACTAGGTTGCACAAACATTACTGTCAGCTCGGAGGCTGACCAACATTACAAACAATTGTTTTCATTCACAATATTTGTTTGTTAGATTACATTGTTACTTTGAATAATTTTTTTTTTTTGTTTTTTCGATCAACCAACTTAGTCTAAAGACCAAGAAAGTTGTTGAACATCATTATCAGCTCAAAGAGTGACCAACATTACAAACATTGGTATATATATATTTTTAAAAATACAACACAAATACTTTGACTACTTTGTTTTGTTGGTACTTGATTACATTGTTTTTTTTTATAGGACCAACATTACAGACATTGAATTTATTTATTTTAAATACAATACAAATACTTTTAATTTTTTGTTTTGGTGATACTTTGATTATATGTTCATCATCATCATCATCATCTTCATCATCATCATCATCATCATCATCTTCATCATCATCATCATCATTATCATCATCTTCATCATCATCATCATCATCATCATCATCATCATCATCATCATCGTCATCATCATCGTCATCATCATCATCATAATCATCCTCATCCTCATCATCATCGTCATCATCATCATCATCATCCTCATCATTATCATCATCATCGTCAACATCATCATCATCATCATTACCAACATCATCATCATCTTCATCATTATCGTTACATCATCATCATCATCATCATTACATCATCATTACATCATCATCATCATCATCGTCAACATCATCATAATCATCATCACCATCATTACATCATCATCATCATCATCATCGTCATCATCATTACATCATCATTATCATCATCATTATCATCATCATCATCATCAACCCATCTTTCACAAGGAAAAATCAATGCTATAGAAAAATTAGCATTCCAAATATGAAAAACAATATCAAAAATTATTGCAGCAACACGAACTTCACCACAACTGCAGCAATGCGAAATTCACCACAACTGCCCCAAACTTTATCAACAGACATATACGTTTGATAGTGATTGAAGTCTATAAATTAAATTCCATGTCCACGACTAACAAAAATAGCATGCTCATCCCAATGACAAAATAAATAACTAATAATTACCTTTTTTACATAAGAATATTTAGACTCACAACCAAACAATAATAAGGAAAGAGCACGAAACAAACAAATCCCAAACCGTGTAACATGTAATCGAAAAATAGGTTTTCGTGTCATAACGAGCTTACCTAAAATATAACTTCCAATAGTCGAAAAAAAAAACACTTACACCTGAATAACAAAAAATAAATAAACATTAATAAACAAATGAAATAACAAAACAATATGATTTTAATACAAACTTTCCCAAACATGCAAAAATAAGGAAATAGATAAACAAAATAGGATTTATTTAAAAAGTAAAACAAAAAACATACATTAAACAAAAAAAAAGAAACAAAAGATAAACTTCACACAAACCACTATAAATCATTTAATATGTAAAAAACCACTTATTGAATATTTTACGCCTTCGCAAATGAATGGAAATAGTGATAATTCGCAAAGTATAAAGAAAATAAAAGATAGACGAGGAACATGATCAAATTGAAGGGGAAAAAAGAAAGAAGATGGGAGGTAATGGTAATCTCTATACAAAAATTATGGACCTAGATTCTTTGTACGCTTGACAGGACGGTTCGCAACCGCTACACTACACCGCGAATCGTAATTAGAGTAATGAAAAAATTAGAGTACAAAAACTAAAAAAAAAAATTAGAGTAATTAACGCTAATTTATGTGATAGAGCTGTTTCAACTATGAAGTTTACTCTAATTTATTTAAGTACTCTAATTTGGCACGCTAATATCCTCTACTGTAAATAAGGTATTTGTACAAAATTTGGCAAAACGTACAGTTTATCGTCACTATGACGTTTGCACTACGTGGTTTGTTAAAACGCAGTTACATGATAACGACTTGTATTAAATGATAATTTGTATTTTTTACTTAATAAAGTACAATTTTGCACGGTCGGAAAACTATTTAAAACGAACCTATATTATAATTAAAAACGCTAATTAAACTTCACCTTAAATAGAATAATGAAAAAATTAGAATCATTTACTCTATTTCATGTGATAGAGTCGAAATTTCGAGCGATCGAATTAGAGTAATTTACTCTAATTACGATTCGCGGTGTACATTACAGCGACGACGACAAAGTGACTACACCACCAATCGTTATTAGCGTTGTGTACACTATTTCCGTCCCACTTTTTTTTTTTTATTCTCCATTTGTGTAGTTCATTCTATTTTTTTATTTATTCTATTTAGGGTTATTTTCAATACGTTGTCTCTTAAATAGAGTTGTGTACGGTCAGTGTCAGACCGTACATAAATGTACCTTTTTAAGTTAAAAATTACAATATATTAGTTTTAGTAACCGCAGACGCATGAGAATGTGCGTTCTAAAAAGGAAAAAAATCCAGGTCGTAAAAATTCCCGTTCCCACATATTCGTCCGACAGCCGCGTTTCGACCGTGTGAATGTACGATTTGTGTACGATTTGTCAGATTTTGTACGGAGACCTATAATAGTGTAAGCATGTTTGTGACCGACATTTTTTTTTTCAAAGATCCAAATTACCATAATCAAACAATTAGAATGTATGATTTTTTCCAAAATTTTCAAATTCTTAAATTAGCGTACACCACTGTAAATATTATTATACGCTAATCAAACTCCCACGCTAATAACGATGGGCGGTGTACTGTACAGTACTGCGACGACGACAAAGTGATCGCGACAGTTGACCCGCGGCCGACGACGTCAAGGATGGTTTGGTACGGACGGATTTGAGTCATAGGCGCTTAATCGTACGGCAACATGAATCACATCGCGACGTTTTTGTTGACGTAAGTTGACGTCAAAGGCGATTCACGTCCAAACAAATTCGACGTCACGCCAAAATATCGTGTTATGCTATCAATACACGTACAGTATCGTACTTTTAATTTTTGCGCGTGCGATCCCGTCACATCACGCCACGTTGTCGTGTTCTCAATATCCGTACACTACCGAAAACGGATTGATACGTGGAGTACATGTAACTGCTACGACAAATTGTGACGCTCCTATTGGTCCTCGTGTACAAAAACGACATGCCCTTGGCATCCAAAGGGCAAAGCACCGGGTCACCCGCGACTATTATTTTTTGTACACTTCGTGGTACTGATCTAAATTGCTGAGTTTGATCAATATGGCTAGCCATGTTGCATTCATGGCTCCCTGCCAGTGTGTCTTTCGTACTGCAGTTGCTGTTCGAAATTTGCCTGTGAGCCGTACAGAAGCACAAAGTAGTATGCTTCATGGCGCCCGATTGTTGCTGAATCTGCCAGTTTCTCAACCAATCAGAAGCATGCAAGGGTTGGACTCTCACGACGATTTTAGGGTTTCGGGCAAGAAAGCACGGAAATGTGTAGGACATGGAAAGGTATCAGCAGTTAAGGGTGTGGATGTCTTCTCAACCGAGTCTGGATTCTCCTCCCTGGCAAGTTTCGATGGAGAAAAGACGAGCCTTTCGGGATTTTTGACACGTGTGACTGAATGCAACACTGGCCTGGTATGCTGCATAGAACTGATGGGATCTTCACTTCACTTACCCCATTGTGTGCGAATTTAAACCATGAAGGATATATATATATATATATATATATATATATATATATATATATATATATATATATATATTTCAACATTTAGTTTCGAAGAGAGTTGGCTTCGGACCTTGCACTAATGGAGCTGTGACATATAAGACATCTCGAAATGACATGCATTACATGACATTTTCCACATTATGGTACATGAATGACAATAGTTCACATCAATCATGACATGTGACACATCAGACAAGTTTCTCATGGGCATGGTGGTCATGCGGTCGCCTATTCTTCCTCTTGAATATCTTGTTTCCATTTCATCGATTTAGAAAGTGGTGGAAGGACACCAATTATGGCTAACGTTAAGGTTTGGTATATTCGATATTGTTTTGTCGTAGCTAAGTTTTGTAAGTTATTCTGCAATTCACCAGATTTATTAAACCTGTTTTTAATTTTTACAAATTGCCTTCCAGACAAACAATAAGATACATTTTTCTGAAAGTCATCTATCTAACTTATGCAATATGAAACTGAATTGGTTGTTCGGCTTTTCCTAAAGCCTCCTCACACAGCTCAAGCTCAAGCTTCCTCTATTGTCGAATCCAATCATTTCTGCCTGCTTTAAATCATGTCTAAGTACTTCAAATCATGTCAAGGAATGCCAAATCACTGGTAGCCCTGGTGAATCCTGTCGAATTATGTCAAATCATGTCAAGTCAGGTGAAGTGAAGATGTATTTTATGGTGAATAGTGTTAACTAATCATGTCCAGTCATATCATGTCATTGCAAATCTCGCAGTTATCAGAAGTGATATCAAATCATTTCAAACCATAGTTGCCTTTCTTTTCAATGATTGGCATAGGGTGCAGGAACGTCGAAATGAGTTTTGGCCCTTTCTTATTTCAGGGATTCCCGTCGGCTTTGTTCATGAAAGGTAACTTCAAAAAGTTGTTCATCAGCTATCGAATGACCTTTTGAAGGTATCTAAGGTCAACAATTTGTTGAAATTTATAGTTTCAAATATAGTCGCCTGCATTTGTTAATAAAAATGCCTATGTTTTTTATTTCGTGGTATGCTCGTCACCCCATTTTGGTTTGCGTTTTGGTTTTAAATGTTATTTTTGAATGTTAATTTTTCATTGCAGAGTTTTAAGTATGAAACACGACTGAATTCTATCCAAAAACATGGTACCAGTTATCCACCGATTGGGAAAAAAAAATAAGTTTGTTGTGTTACTCTTATCCTGAAAAAGTTATGCAGCTATGTGACTCAGATTCTAAATGCCGTCTTTATTCGTTTCTTGACTAGCAGAAATTATAGAAAAAGAGCAGGGATTTTTGGATTTTCCGTACAGATTACATCTACATTCTATCATGATTATTTTTTACCTCGCTTAGTAAAAAATGTTTCTCTTTTTTTTTTTGGCGATGAAATTGAAACTTGTGCGTGTTTTTTTGTTGGTCCATGTTTTGCAGTTTTATGTTGGAATTGGCAAAATATGAAGATGTATTTGTGTTATCGCCCTCTCCAAAAACACTGTTTAGCGAATTGGAGGCTCAAACTGAAGTCTCATTGACTGCAAAAAATAACAAGAAAAATGAAAAAAAAATGGAAAAAAAAGGGAAGTTCCAGGTGGAATTGCATCCAAACTTGGTGACGTTACAAGAGAGGACAAAAGCAGTGGGCGGTGTTTTGAAAAAAATGCGGAAAAAAGGTCTAATAACCGGTTGGAGAGATGAGGTACTATTTTTTTCCTTGCCATTTAAGTAAGTTCTTCTCCAGTTTATTTATTTTTGGTAGATTCCCAAAGTAAGCCTCAAGAAAAAGAGAGAAGGGTGCATGTGGCTTTATCTTTTTTTTACCAGAGTTTTTCGATAGCTCTATCATGTGGATTACCGATCCATACATACTCACTGTGGTGATACAAAACTGTTATTTTTTCTATTATTTTCTCTCGGTATGAAGCTTTATCCTGTCAGTTCCGCGTTCCATGCGCCTCCGTTATTGTTGGTGGAAAGAGCTGCAGCAGCCATGTTTGGAGTCAAGGTAAGCCTGCAGTTTAGGTCGTTTTTTAGAGATTCTCAAAGGTTTTAAGGGGTTTCTTCGTCTCTTTTTGGAGGTCATTTTTGGATTTTAGTTTTCCTCTTATTCAGTTTGGGACTGGGTTTACAAGTGGTATGAGTGTAAGCTGAAAATTTATGATTTTATTAGTGTCTTCAGGGGCTTAAGGGGTCTTTTTTTTATCGCTTTTAAGTTGATATGTTTTGTAGACATTTTGAGGGTGCCTAGAAGGTCTTTTTTTATGGTGTCTGAGGATTCTTTAGGTCTCTAAGAGCTTTTTGGGATGTTTGAAGGATTTTGTACTGTGATTTGTTTGTATTGCTTCAGACCTCGAAGATTTCCTCAGGTGGTTGTTTTTTTCTAGTCCCACATTTGTTTCTGGATAACAATGATGTAATAAATGTTTTTCGACTGTGTAGAGGATTTATTTTTTTGGGTTTCCTTTTACCAGGTATATGGTGTGCATATGAACGGCTTTGTCCGCACGGAAAACGGAGAACTGAATTTATGGGTAGCCCGTAGAAGCCTCTCTAAACCCACTTTTCCGGGAAAACTGGACCACCTTGTGGCTGGGGGACAGGTGAGTTAAACACCTTTATTTTACTCCTTTCAATGTAATCTTTTTTGAATTCACTTTTTTCTTCTTCTCTCCCTTTCCCTCCTCTTTTTTGGTTGGTTTTCCATTTTCTTTCTCCTTTTTTCACTTTTTTTTTCGTTTTTTCCCACTTTTTTATTGCTACAGGTTTGCAAACACTTTATTTTGGCATCGAGGTCGTTTTATAAGGCTTTGTCTGTCAAGTAAAGTGTCACTAAATTATGTTTCATAGTTATTATTCTTCATCTGGACATCACAGAACGTGATAAAGTTAAAAAAAAATGTGAAAATTGTGATAGTATTCAAAAGAGATGGTTTCATCTTCTTCCTCCTTTAAATTTTCTCCTCTCCCTATCTTTCTTTAAATTGGCCTATCGTGGATAATTTATATCTCGGCTTTCAATCTATTTACGCCAAATACAAAAAATGATACCATACCAATGTATCTTTCTCTGTAGTTGATCTGGTCTACCAATAATCTTGAGTTTCAAAATTTCGGCTATTTGACTTTTATAAGTGTGGGCCACAGTATTTTTTGAAAGGAAACTTAGATATTATGAGTTTTTTAGATTTTTCTTTTTCCTAAGGAAATGGAAAAAAAATGTAAACGTGGGTAAACGTGGACCATTGACCTAGCTTTTGATAGGATAAAAAACCACACAAGTACAAGCCACAGCAAAGAAATGCACGCAGAAGCACTCAATAAAATGCTCTCACTTGACATCATAAGAGGGAGATCTCGGGAAAATATCAACATATTTAAAAATCGAAGTTGTGCAAGGCTTCTCTCTCACCTCTCCTCCTCTCGATCCACATTGTGAGTCCATCCACGGTCCAATGGACTTTAAAAATGGGCGTCATTTTTTACAGTAAATAGTGTGGATTCAAAGGTCACGAGAATTAGTTGATTTTTCAGATACACCGAAAAAGTTAAAAGAGGGTCTGATGGGTTGCAAAAATCTTGGTGTTCCAAAACTCTCGGTTTTGCAAAATCTATTGTCGTTTGAAACTACATTGGACCACACTAATCCATTTCCAAGGTGAAAACAGAAAAAATTGTAATATCGATCCATAGTTCCTTTAAGATTTGCTTGAAAACAATTCAAAAAACAAATTCAAAAAACAATGGAAACAAAGCATCACTTCATCCGGTTGTGAAAACTCGAGAGCGGGAAAACTGAAAAACTGAAAAACTGAAAAACTGAAAACCTGATCCGACGCTCAAAAAACTTGAAAAAAAAAGAAGAATTTGACATGTTTAAGCCCGAAAAACTCAAAAAGGTGTAATATAGAGATGTAATAATAACCCTAAACCGTATTTAGTGTGGGTGCAGTGCAGCCTCATGGGTTAAGCTGTGAGGAGAATGTGGTGAAGGAGTGCGACGAAGAGGCGGGGATCCCTAACAATTTGGCGAAAAGGTATGAAAGGATTGTGGGGATAGAGGGGAAGGGAGGGGAGGGTAGGGATATGCAGGGTATGCATGCATATGTAAACAGAACGGGAAGGAGACAGGGAGAGGGGGGAGGGGGGAGAGAAAGAGGGGGGGAGGGGAGGGGAAGGGGGAGGGGAGGGGAAGGGGGAGGGAGAGGGGGAGAGGGAGGGGGAGAGGGAGAAGGAGAAAGGGAGAAAGGGGGGGGGGGAGGGGAGGAGAGGGGGGAGAGAGAGCAAGGGAGAGAAGGGAGGGGGGGGGGGGAGAGGGAGAAAGAGAGAGAAAGGAGAAGAGGACAGGGGGAAGATGGGGATGTGAGGGAGATGGGGAAGAGGAGGGGGGGTAATTGGAGGAGATGAGAGAGAGGAGGCAGGAAGAGGGTGTAGAGGAGGTGGGGTTGGACGAGGGGGGGAGGGGGGGAAGTGGAGGGGAGGGGGAGGGGGAGGCGTGTTGGAGAACTGTCCACTTTGGACTCCACACGTGTTTGTCGCGCTGTAAGCTGGTTTGCCAGTGCGCCGCTAATCGCCGTATAAATTCGGTATTAGGCGCTTGCGTACATATCGGCCGGGTAGCTCAGTTGGTAGAGCTAGTGTACGGTTTGCACAGGTCCCGGGTTCGATCCCCGGCTTGGCCATTTTCCAAAGTTAACACTTTGGCGCCCTAGCGATTAGTTGAATATCGCCGATTTCTAACAAGGCGGAGGGGGAGGCGGAGGGGGCCTGACAGATGGACAAACCATAGATACACTGTGTCACGCATACATAAAATTCTCTTTAGTTAATAAAAGCTGTGATAGAAAGAACCCAGCGACATTTGCAAAATACTGCAGTGGACGACATAAAAAAGTTAGTCAAAAAGTTAATCAAAAGTTGATGAAAAAGTTAATAAAAAAGGTAATAAAAGCTATTCAGAAAGTTAATCAACAAGAAAGTTGATCAAAAAGTTAATCAAAAAGTCAATCAAAGCGTTAGTAAAAACGTTCATCCAAAAGTGCATCAAAAAGTTAATCAAAAGGTTGGTAGGACCTGTCAAGGTCATGAATTGTGATCTGATGTTTCACTTCTCTCGTCAACCATAACTTTTGTTTTTAAGTCAATTAGGTAAATTGATGATTTATTATGCTGGTGGTCCCTGTGCTTCATATGGATTACTTAAGCTGATTTGGAGCCCTATCAGTTGGACCAGGGGAGGCCCCATTTACCAAATAAAACTTATCCCTCTTCCTTCCTCCTGTCCCTCCTGTCCCTCCCGCCTCCTCGTCCATTCTCTTCTTCCTCTCTTGCTGTCCCTTGTGTCTCTCTTTCCTCCTCCTCCATTCTCTCCCAGGGCTGTTCCTGTAGGGGCTGTGAGCTATGAGTCAGTGGTGGGATCTACACTAAAAAGGGACGTCTTGTTTTGCTATGATCTGGAGCTTCCCCGTGATTTCGTTCCCTACAATAAAGGTTTGTGAGAGATAAAGCTGAAAATACATGTTTTGTAATGTTTAAAAATGAGGGAATGTCAAACAGAGTGGTAGGAAATACGAGGAACCTTTTGTCGATTTGTATTTGGTTGTTTTCAAATATTTGCAGTTACGTTGGTGGTACTTCCAAATGATAAATAAGAAGATATATTGGACTCAATATATTCCACATTGCTTCTGGGTAAAAATCACTTTGCCTCTTTTTCTCTATTGCACTATTTGCTGTTCTTTGGAAACTAAATCTTAAGAAATGTCATTTTTAAAAATGAACTTATAGGTTTCTTTTTTTTTCCGTTCCTTTTTTTTCCTTTCTTCTTTATTCTTTTTTCTTTTGTCTTTTTTCTTTCTTCTTTTTTCTTCTTCTTTTTTTTTTGCTTGTGAATAGATGGAGAGGTTGATTCTTTCGTGCTGCTTCCTTTGGATAAGGTTGTAGACATTATTAACAAGACGACGGACTATAAACCAAATTGTGCCTTGGTTGTTATCGACTTCCTTGTGAGACATGGGTAAGTAATAGCCAGTAAGACGTTTGCTGTGTCTTTTAGTTAGGTTAGTATTCAGTTTCTTGTTCCGATCAGGTTTTTGTTTAGTTTTTGTTTAGTTGTTATCCAGCAGATACAGTTTTGTTCGTAGTTGCTGATTTTTTTTCTTTCCTTTGTTTTTTTGTTCATTTTTTGGTCAAACTTTTATCCTATTTCTGTTCAATTTGTGTTATTTTCCAGTTCGGGTTTTCACTGTTTCGGATTAGGTTTTCTGATCACTCGATACTTAGTTTTTATAACTGTTCGGTTTACTTAGTTTTTAAAACTGTTCGGTTTTCGCCTCATTTTTTATCAGTTTCTCTTCAAATTTTTGTCCAGTAATTAGTTCAGTTTTTCAAACTGTTTGGTCTTCACCTGGTCTTTTATCACCTGGTTTCTCGTTAATTTTTTATTCAGTATTAGTCCAATTCTTAAGGAATCCTTGTGCAAAGTGTTCTGTCTCTTGTCGACATTTTTTTAAGGCCCTGTTAAGTTATCATTTGGTTTTTAATCACGTCCACCGGTGGAAATTTTTTCCCCAGGTTTTTTCTTCTTGGGCGTGACTAAATTACCATGCCAATTTCTCAGTTCTTTGCGATTCTCTTTCCTTTCGATTTGTTTTTGTTCTGTGTTTTGTTTATTGTAACTTTATTCTGGTTTTTTTTTGTCTATCCATTTTTTTTCAGGTTGGTGACTCCAGAGCAACGTGGATATCTTGAACTGATTCGCTCTTTGAGACTCGGGGACTGTTCGTGATTTCTTGGTTCCACACTTCATAAATCGAAAAATGATACTTGTACATTTTGTTTCTTTTTATTTTTTTGTATTTATTGCATTTGAGACCATCTTTTTCTTTCTTATCTAAAGTTAACTTTATTCCGGTTTTTTTGCTAGGAACCCAATTTGAGTGCAGTATTACGGGAATCTTGGTTTTTGGTTGTTAGCTATTCATAGTTTTCCGTTTTTAGTGTTGTCCATTTCAGGATTTTAAAAGTTCCATCAGATGCTTAATGTTTTTTTTTTGCAATAAATGTAAGAGAATTACCCTTTTTATCAGTGCCTGACGTGAATTATAGACCAGTATGTAGTAAGTTAGTGACTCGAAAAACGTGAAAGTACATAATTTTCGGGAATTTCACTTATGCTGTCCACTGTTCATGACCAGTGTTCAAAGAGCTATGCTCAATGTCTGGTACACAAGATCAGATTTCTGTTGACCATATCTTTTTATCCATTTCAGCGCGCGTTTCCAAATATGCACGCGTTTCCAAATATTCACGCGTTGCCAAACTTTTAATGTATGAAGTCCAGGGTCCAATCTCCAATATCCAATCTCCAGTATCCAATGTTCAATATCCAATGTCCAATATCCAATGTCTAGTATCCAATCTCTAATATCCAATGTCCAATGTCCAATGCCCAATATCCAATGTCCAATATCCAATGTCCAATATCCAATGTCCAGTATCCAATATCCAATGTCCAGTATCCAATATCCAATGTCCAATGCCTAATATCCTGCCCACTATCCAATCCATTTTCCAATGTCCAATATCCAATGTCCAATGTCCAATGCTCATTATCCAATGCCCAATATCCAAAGTCCAATGGCCAATGTCTAATGTCAATTTTTTCATGTCCAATGTCCAGCTTCACGTGTCCAAAGCATTAGAATGAGAAGTTGGGTAACTCATTGAATCAATATGTGAATATGCATCAGAACATAGAATTGGTACTCTACAATTATTGTGGAATTTTAGAGGGGAGAGGGGAGAGGATACAGGGAGGGAGACACACATTTTGCTTAAATTGTCCATTTGGTTATGCCAAGGAATTTTTTATGTTGGCAATGAAACTTTTTGGTAGGAGTAGGGAAGCATATCGCATTGCATCGACACTCGATTGATTGAGAATCCAATGAAAGTCTTCCTCTCTTTCTCTCCCTCGCTTCCCCCCTCCCTCTCCCTCCCTCTCCCTCTCCCTCTCCTTCTCTCCCTCTCCCTCTTCCCCTCTCCCTCTCCCATTTCCTATCCTTCTTACCTTTCCATCTCTCTGGGCCCTCCCATACATAACGGTATCAAACATTGATTCTATGCAGCATGTAGACAAGCGCAATTACTGGACTTAAAAGAATAAGTAACCTGTGGTAGGTGTTTTCCATTTCTCGCTACACTTTTCTTCCAAATCCACAACCTCAGCCGAACATTCGATATTTGACCGTTTTGCAGTCAATGTAGCATCATCCACATTGGTCGGTTAATTAAAATAATCTGGATTTGGATTTGGGTTGGGCTTGGTATGGAATTAATAATAATAAGTTTATAACCCATTTGATAGCGCCAATCATATTGTGATGGAAATGAGCGACGTGTGGAAATTCTTCACACGAGTCATCGACAATTCCGATTTGGTCCGATCTTTTTTTTTTGTAGCCATTCTTTGAACGTAAGAGCGACAGTATTTTATTTGGTATTCGGTGTTTTCGTAGTAGTTGTATGAGCATTGATTTTTATTGTTTCCTTCCATTCGCTCAAAGCACCAGTTTTGTTGTCGTTTTGTTGTACTGCCTTTGATACTATATCGATTGAAGGAGCGTGATTATGCCCACCGGGACCCTATGGATGACTTTATTTCGATGGCGGTCGAGATCTTTGGTTGTCTGGGTGTTGCAATGGACGAGTTTCTCCGTACTTGCGCTCGACGTGCTTTCGAGCGCCGAGGACCAGGGAGCCCTCCTCCTTCGGTCCTTACTTCTTTTTATCGTCAACGCTTATCTGTGGCTTTACAACGAGTGCAAGCTTCTATTCTCCTCCGATCGGCTGTTGCAGCTATCGATCGTCGCCGGGTTCCGGAACTCCCTCGACGTGCTCCCCCGGGATGGGGGGACTTACAGGGTTGCTTTTCGTAGTTATTTAATTAGGTTGGGGTTGGGGTTGTAGTTTTGGCTTTGTCAATTGTCGTGCTTTTCATTTTGAGTTTGGGTGCTTTTATTTTCCTGGTTGTTGTTTTCTTTTTGTTTTTATTTTTGTTGTGCTCTGGTAGTTTTTCAGTTTCGGCCATGCCACCCTTTTTGTACCCCCGGACTCAGATGGTTTACCATCGTGCATTTTAATATATCCCGCGTGTTATTAAAACAGGTTAGGAATAGTTTTAGATCCCATCGCAAATAATTTTAGATCCCATCGTTCTTCCTCTTCATCTAACAAGCTAGGCCTTTGACTTCCGTGACAACCTAACCCACACCAAATTCAAAATCCTCGACTGTTTGTTATTCGTCTCCCTTTTGAGGAAAATCTGTTTTTTTTCGAGCGATTTCATAAACAAACCGAAAGCGGTCTACTCTGTCTCTACTAGTGTTGGGTATCGGGTAAATTCATATCTCGATAATTTCGATATTCGATATATCGAATATCGATCAAGCATATTCCTCGATATATCGTACCGGGACCAACATAAATTATTGCGATATATATCGCAAAAAATGGGTGTCCGTACAGTCGAAGAACGGAAAATCATACGGATACCCCCCCCCCCCCCCCCCCCGGGCGCGGCGCAGGGGGGGGGGGGGTGTGGCGGGGTGGGGGTTATGAGAAAAAAATTGGGAAAAAAAAAAAAATCCGGAAGAAAAACAAATCGCATAAATATCCGGATATTTAGCTTCTAGGTACATGGATTCAATATATCGATTATCGGATACCTAAAATTCGATATATATCGAATATCGGCAATAGGTCTTCGATACCCAACACTAGTCTTTACACTCAAGAGTTTCTTTTTCTTCTTCTCTAGCCTCCATTTCTGTTTCTCACATTAAAAGTTATCTAGAACTCTAGAACTTTATAACTTTTTTTTTTTTTTGCTTATTTGTTTGAATATTGTTTTATTGAATTAACCAAGCTGGCGACAACCCTAAATTAGAGATTGATCGATAGGCATAGCAATAGATTTATAGCCAATGCCTAACCAAATAGATACAATTAGAAATAAAGTTGTAGCTACTTGTCTTGGGAATACGTTTTGGAACTTAACATTTTCCAAAAAAGGAACAGTAAATGAGCCTTCCTCTCCGACTAAGTCAAATGATTATAAAAAAGAAGAGGTCGAATAAAAGAGCGAAGATTGTGTGAGTGGCTATATATGAACAGAAGCTTAACTCCTCCCTTTGATAAGAAAAAACTTCAAATGGGGGCATGCGGGAGCTCTGAGGTGCTCAAATCCTGGAAGGGGGTTCCAAAAAATTGTAGGGAATTTTTTTTCGACATTCCCAAAATTAGTGTAGGTAAAGATGGTTAAGGCTAGGAAGATGCAAACAAACTCTCTCGGTTGTCAATTTTGGGTGATGGAGAAGCACAATTTGCATAATACTAATATCCTTTTGGAGGAGTTTCCATGTTTTTTTACTTTGAAAGTGACTCTATGACGCTTTTAAGGTGAACTCCTACCTCCAAGCCTATTTATACCATGTTTTATGTCTCTTCTAACCATTTTTAAAAGAACTTTTAGGGCTGTAAAATGACAGATCTAATGTGGTAAGAACTAGGCACCGAGTCCTTTCGACTTTATATCTAGAATTAGTAGAATGGATACAAAGTGTACTCAAAAAGACAAAAAGTCATCCAAAAATAGCAATAAAAGGGGAAAGATAAAAAGAGGAGACACATCCAATGAATTGAACTTAAAAAATTTTAGCATATAAAAAGCTATTCCCAACAAAATAAAAAACACAACTGAAAAACAAAACTGAAAAAACAACTAGTACATCGATAGATTTGGAAATGTGGGTGTCTTGAAATCACTAAATCTAACCAATATAATTCCAACTGACTCCAACAAAGCCCCCACGAGGTTGGAAGTGATAAAAAGAGAAAGAACACCAGAGCCTTATAAAGGCAAAGGGATTAAGCGTAAGGGCGAATACTTACAGAGAAAAAGAAGGTAAAAACGGTTATTTTCGAGTAAGTTACACGACAAATCTCTCCACCCCAAGTCCAAAGGTCGACAGGTCCATTCTTTACCACTATCTTTCAAGGCCTCAAAAATCAACAACAATCTTTCCCACCCGAGGTATCCCCGCGCTACCAAATACGGTATGAAATTCAAAAAAAAACAGCATCATAGCAAAAAAGAGATGAAAAAAAAGAGAAAAGATGAAGACGATTCAAATCTTAAACATTTGGATTTAACAAGAGATACAAAAATGAAAAGGAAGTTTGTCTTTGGCAACCCCAACAAACAAAATAGTCAAAACAAAGACCTTTGACCAATAATGGAAATCACCTAATGAACCCGAAACAAAAAGGCAAATCCTTTGGACTGTAGCTAAGAGCATCTGTGACCGAGGGTACATAATTCCCAACCCTACAAAGCAACAAGTTAGAAGATGCTAAAAGATTTTACAAGATGCCAACGAATGCCAAATACACAACCAAAACGATACTCAAGAAGGACTAAAATGTCAACGACATAAATCTTGCTAACCTGAACTCATAGATCATATGCATGATACCTTTTGGAAAGTGTTTCGCAAAAGATATCTATCAATATAAAATACACTAAATGTGGCCTAGCCGTCACTACTTTTTGACCTGCCAAAGTTACCAATACCTATCATTATTACCAACTTTGACGGCCATCAATACTGAAGTGAATTTGGCGAACTAAAGTGTTATCTACTCATCTTAGAAAATTATATCAAGTATTTGTTTTCAGGTCCTAACTCAAAAGTACGGAGCCATCATTGTCCCTCAAATATTACTACTTATACCCTTCCGACACAACCTGGAGGAACTCCCGACGCTGGTAAAAAAATAGCAAAGGACGAAAATAATGCTCGATAGGTAGCAAACGGAATCATGCATGATGGTTGTTACGCAAAGCTGCGGATCTACATCTCGGAAATAGGAACACATAAAAGGCGATATAACATAAAGAACTCGAATTTGTAAAGCACACATGCACGGTTAGCCACGGTCGTTATGTTAGATGATGGGCATGTTCTAGTCACAGTAGTCAAGCAACAAATCTGAACTAACCTTTCTATAGAATCGGGGCCTCTTTTTGTGTCCTCGAAACATTCCTTTCACTTAGGTCCTTCCGCTACGTAAATATACGCCACAGTATATCAAAATATCATCTCACACTCTCCACGAAACTATGATTTCTAGAGCTCTCGCCTATCCACCCATGCCTCCAACTAGGAGGACATATATCAAGCCCGACCATATTGCTCATATAGAAAGATAAATGAGGTTCATAACCATTGGAACACAAATAAGAATCCATAGCTATACGAGGATGATCGAGCTTGGCATCCGTCTAGCTTCCGGAAGAATCGACAGGCAAGATACAGCTCAAGTTTTTTTTTGTTTCCTAGAGAAGCTCCATAGTTAATGACAAATATATTATTATATTATTTTTATATAACATTTTAGCGCATGGACCTAAGCAGATAGTTGAGGGAGGGAGGGAGGGAGGGAGGGAGGGAGGGAGGGGAATCGTCCAGGAGACACGACATGGCCACAGCAGGTAGTTCAAACATATTTCTTGGCTTTTGTAACACAACCTTGTCCATAGCCAGCATTCTAGCCAATATTATTCAATTGGATTCTTTGCATGTGTGAATTCGTTTATTTCTGGACGTTATGGTGTTGTATATGTGTTCTCATTGCAAGCATGCAGCTTCATAGCTTCAGGTTCGGAAGTACCAGAAAGGCAGATCCGAAGCTATCCATGATGACTCATAGCCTATTCCCACCGGAAAAAAAAACACTTCCGCAACAGACGGACGTTCGAATAATGTACGGATTTCCGAGCACCGACTTTGTAGATTTCGGAAGTTCTCGGAAAGCCGTACAAATGACCTTGCTCAAAATATTGCGCGATGTAGAAGTAGGGTAAAAGTATCGTATTTCTGTGAATCAGACCAACGGTAACCCGAAAAGCTGACTAAGCAAACACAGCATTCGAACAGCTATTTCGTTGTTCCCGCGCGAAAAAATATGCGTGGTTCACACTTGGAAAAATGGGAAAACGATGTCATAAATTTTGGGATCCGTACGCCAAATTTCATAAAATGACAAAAAACGCGGCGGTGACGGTTGGGACAATAGGTTTCGACCGTTTTGGAGCGTAGCGGCGTAAAAAAAATGCAGTTTCAAGCGTCAAAACTTGACAGCTGCGAATACCGAACAGCAACTGCCGTCCGCCATTGGACATCATGTTCGGAATGCACTTTTTCGTTTTTGAAGAATTACAAAACGAAGCGCACGGACGTGAACCGTACAAGATATTATTACCTCGCAAACTTGTGAACAAACTAGACGACCAATCAGGTAAGAGAACATGTAATGTAAAAAAAAAAAAAAACACCAATGGAAAAAAAAAAAAAACCTTTTTCCCACTCTCTGCTGGTACTGCTCCTCTCTTCCTCTGCTCCTCTCTTCCTCTCTTCCTCTCTTCCTATACTGCAAAGCAAATCGTTTTTGGATCCCGATTTTTACGTAGAAGGTTATTTGTACTTTCGATTCCCTAAAGGAATCTTCCTTTTCCATACTATTCGTGGTTAATAGTTAAGCTCAATTTTTCCATTATTTCTCTAAGTCCGGGTGGTCTCTGTCTATCTCGGTTCGCAAGTAAAGCTTAGTAAAGCTTACATAACAAATAGTTTTACTGTGGTTTTGGTTTTTTTTTTCACCAATTAGATGTGGTAAGAAGAGAAAGGAAAAATGACACATTAAAAAAGAAAAGAGTTTTCATATCGTTTCAGTGTGGCTTTGTTGGCTATATTTTGACTAAGTTATGTTTTCGGTTCTTTGTTTTATATTTGAGAGCAAGGAAACTCACCAAATTAGGTGTGGTAAAAAACCCTTTAGTATTGCAACTCTTTAGTAATGGTTAGTATTGCACGAACTAAAAATGTCCTAATGCTAATTACACAGACAAAGAACTGTACTGGTACAACTGTACTGGTACAGAGCTGTGCCTGCACTAGATATACATAATAATATCTGTTCTAATTATACAGACTAATAACTGTACTAAAACTCATTATATAGACTAATTATAGTAGTAATATTGATTATACAAACTATCATTGTTACCAACTTTGACGGCCATCAATACTGAAGTGAATTTGGCGAACTAAAGTGTTATCTACTCATCTTAGAAAACTCTATCAAGTATTTGTTTTCAGGTCCTAACTCAAAAGTACGGAGCCATCATTGTCCCTCAAATATTACTGCTTATACCCTTCCGACACAACCTGGAGGAACTCCCCACGCTGGTAAAAAAATAGCAAAGGACGAAAATAATGCTCGATAGGTACACCGTGAATCGCTATTAGCGTAATGAAACAATTAGCGTTATTGACGCTATTTGGGAATTTGGGGGTTTTGAAGGAAAACATTTACTTTAATTTGTTTTTTCAAGGGTTTTTATTTATTCTATTTGAGAATTTGGGTAAAAAAACGGGGTACCGCAATTAGAGTCATTGACGCTAATAGCGATTCACGGTGTAGCAATCGGAATCATGCATGATGGTTGTTACGCAAAGCTACGGATCTACATCTCGGAAATAGGAACACACATAAGACGATATAACATAAAGAACTCGAATTTGTAAAGCACACATGCACGGTTAGCTACGGTCGTTATGTTAGATGATGGGCATGTTCTAGTCACAATAGTCAAACAACAAATGTGAACTAACCTTTCTATAAAATTGGGGCCTCTTTTTGTGTCCTCGAAACATTCCTTTCACTTAGGTCCTTCCGCTAAGTAAATATCCACCACAGATCATCAAAACATCATCTCACACTCCCCACGAAACTAAGATTTCTAGAGCTCTCACCTATCCACCCATGCCTCCAACTAGGAGGACGTATATCAAGCCCGACCATATTGCTCATATAACAAGATAAATGAGCGTCATAACCATTGGAACAAAAAGAAGAATCCATAGCTATACGAGGATGATCGAGCTTGGCATTCGTCCAGCTTCCGGAAGAATCGACAGGCAAGATACAGCTCAAGTTTTTTTTGTTTCCTGGAGAGCGCGCAAGGAGCTCCATAATTAGTGACAAATATATTATTATATTATTATTACATGTTATTTTAGTGCATGGACCTAAGCAGATAGTGGAGGGAGGGAGGGAGGGAGGGAGGGAGGGATGGGAATCGACATAGCCACAGCAGGTATTTCAAACTTATTTCTTGGCTATTGTAACACAGCCTTGTCCATAGCTAGCATTCTTAGCCAATATTGTTCCATCGGATTCCTTGCAGGTGTGAATTCGTTTATTTCTGGACGTTATAGTGTTGTATATGTGTTCTCATTGCAAGCATGCAGCTCCATAGCTTCAGGTTCGGAAAGTACCAGAAAGGCCGATCCGAAGCTGTCCATGATGACTCAGGCTTGTCCATTCCTTCTCCGGCTCGGGAGTACAAGAGGGACCAATGGTAAGCTGAGGCTTGACAGTACGGAGAATGGCTAATGGTAAGCTGCCCATACCGATTCCTGCTACCTTGAAAAAAAACTGGAAGTTTGGCGCTTGAATTGAGCAATTTTGTTTGCTTAAAATCTCAAAGTACAAATTGTACGGAGTTATCATGACTGGTTCAAAGTTTCAAACCTTTGAGGTTTCATTTTATATGGTTGAAATTTTCGTTCGAATGGTTTTAGTATTTACTATTTAGAGTCTATAAAATGGCCCATATTTATAGACGGGGTACAGGGACCGTACTGTACTTCATGCTTTGTATATCACCTTATCCATTTACATTTCCGTACTCATACATCTTTCATCGAAAGAAGATGATCGGTCGATCACGGTGACACGCCCCTTTCTCACTTTTTTGTTTGTACGTTTGGACGCATTCCCGTTTGTCTTTTCCGAAAAACTGTACTTTCAGCCGTACTTTTCGTCCGGCAAAGCAATCGCCAACGACACTCATCCCTATGTGGAAGTGTGGATGCTCTTTTGTCGTACGATGGTGCATACCATCTGTGGTCGCTGAAACCCTAGAGCTGTACGATTTTTCTTAATACTTCACACTCTCTCTATCTCATGCGAGGAGACGTGCATTATTGTTTCTGCGCTTGCGTGTCGCCATGGCTAGTGAAATATGGGAGATAACAGGCAATCACGCGATCTAGAATCAGTACTTTTCAAGGAAGGACGCTCAATACCGGCCGCTGGCTATAGTCAGCGGTCGCCACTTGTTCTGCAATGAGTGCGTTGAATTCTCGGCTTCCGACCAGGTAAGAAAAAAAATAATTGTCCTCCTTTTCCCTCTATCCTGCTCACTCGGTCTTTTGCACACACGCATGAAGGTCCTTCAACTCCCTGGTTCTATCTGTTTTCCCTCCCGCATAGCTATAATTTCTTTGTGGCATTCTCTGGCTATCTGCGTTTTCATCAATTCTTTTATTTTTTGGTTAGCTCATTCATTTTCTGTGTCGTCAAAGGTCTTCAACTCGAATCACTATATGAAATTTACAATTCGAGGAGAATGTGTACAGCTTGTTTGCTGGTTACACGTACAACTTTTAGTGTCAATTTGTCGCAGTCTCCTGTTCAGTTACCATTTAAATTATCACACGAAAAGTATGCATTTGTGTGCCTTCTGCTACCTGTTTTTGTAAGATGCAAGGCATAGAAAGCAAGATAACGTGACGCTTGAAATTGTGCAATTTGCAGAAAAAGGGAGAATTGATCCTTAAGGCTGTTTCAGGGTCATCTTTTCATTTAATCGATTGGACATCAGAGGCTTGGGGTATAGCTTCTGTCTGAAACGGTTTAAGTCTAGCATCTTGTCCAGGAGACTAAGTTATCAGGCCCTAAAGGAAGCTATGGGTGTGACTCTGACAGACAGGAAGATTGGTGAACTTGTGGGCTTGCACAGTACTGTGCCGTGTCGCTACTGGGCTGCATCGGGCACGTGCTTTTTTGGAGACCAGTGCAATTTCGCACATAACTTGGCTGATAGAGGATCTTCAGGAAGAACCGGTAAGCTATATCGTTTTATATTGGATTTTTTGCATGAAGGCTTTTTAAGAAGGTTTCCTCAAAAGTGGGAGTGATCAGTAAAAACCTGCAAGTATATGTGTGTCTTTACTTATGCTACTCTCATGTTTGTTGAGTTCCCTGTGCATACGTTTTTTGAGCTCAACATATTCCCCTCTCCTAGCTGACAAATTACCGAATTTTTTGGAATTCAGCTGGAGACCTTTGCTTCATGTAGCGCTCAAGAATATTGGACCAAATTGTTGATCATCCGGGCAAATTCATAGGCACCAGTAATCTTTTTTCGAAGCTGATATTTATATGGTTGATTCTACCTCTTCGCAGCATACTTTTACTTTTTAGTTGCTCTATAACTTGGTGTAATATTGTGTTCATACAAGGCCATGGGAGACTCAGAGTGATGAAGATTTTATCCATTTTCGGCTTTTACACAGCATATGATGTTTTGGGGCCTCGACTACAAATTGCCCTTAAGTAGACCCATACGTCATGGGTGTGTTTTAAATATTATTCACAAGGCTCATGAGTTGCAATTTTTTATTCGCGTGATTTCTTTTATTTCGAGGATACTTCTGTGGAATTTGTTCCACTGATGCAGGCTTAATCACTTTGTCTACGAGATGAACATTAAGCCCCATCACAATGCATTGAAGAGTGTGTATTGCTGAAAAAGTGAAGGCTTGATGTAAAAGTTTGACCCATGAAAAGGCATCAGTTCCGCACCGGAAAAGTGTAGTGATAACTAACGAAATTTGATCATGACGCAAGGCCGTCTGAGTATGTCCGATCTTAGGAAAAGCATTATAACTTATGGAGTTCAATGGTCGTGGGCCTGACCACCATATGGGTTGATGGTCATGTAAAGTTCATTTTAGTATGTGTGTTGGAGGGATGTTGTCTTACAACCTATTGTGTGAAATCTACTGTCTGAGAGCCACTACTCAGGTATGCTTCAGCAGTAAAGACCATTGCAGGCTGGTTCTGAGCATCAACTTCCAATTCCGTGGTCAAGGTTGTCTTTGTTTTTTTTTTTTTTTAATGAAGGATCAAACGATACTTTTTTGGGGTCGCATTTTGAAGTATTTCATTTTCTATTCCAAGAATACCTCTTAAAATGCTAATCTTGCTGAGCTAATCAATTCTAAACTCCTGAAAGTACGATGGTCCTTGGATTTGGGGGATTGCCTATTGCAGCAGTTCCAAAGAAGGAAAAGGCTTGTCGAGATCTTCTTCTGAATGGTTCCTGTAAGGTTAGGCCGATGAATTTCCTCAGTGCGACTAACAATTTCATGTATTCTTAAATTTGTCAAGCTGGGTTTTTGAAGATGTTCTTTCTTGGTTTCTTGGATAAATGAGGGCCAAAATGATGAAAGACTGGTGAAGTAGAGATTTTGCATGGATATCCATGTGAGCATTTTGGATAATCGGAAGATATGTCTTTGGCAAATATTCTCCTTCCTTTTGACATCCGTGCCTAAATGCAGCCCCTTTTGTTTTGAAGTTGGAGTGTTTGCAGGGAAGGTTTGCAGGGAAGGTTTGCAGGGATAACCCCTTTATGGCCTGTTTTAATGGCGGGGGGGCAGAGGCCTCCCTAGTCAGTATATGATGGGTTTGAAGGCTTATTCGTGTGCCTTGGGAACAAGAAAAGTCATGTCTGGTTTGTTCATCAAAGATCGCCTCAAGAATAGGGGGAGTGAAAGCAAATTGCATAGAATCTGTGTTTTTTTAGTTGGTCACATGCAAATAATATTTATACAGCCGGCTGCCTGCTCTCGCACTTTGACCCTATGCTTGGGTTTTTCTTGCCTGGATGAACACAGAACGAAAAGAGCGGATGTGAATACAACCACGACATTCTTGGAGTGTCTAAGAACATGTAAAAATTTTGTAACCTTGCAAATTTCCATAGGCAATTGCAAATTATATTCAGACAGCAGTGTTCGGGTTCTCATTCCCTTTCTCTTTCCTTCAAGCACACATTTTTTGAGCAAACTGAAATAGAAATTTATTTTAACTCCTGTTACAATTTTCTGGTTGTTCATTGACCTTTATCTATTATTATCAGCTTTTCTGTCCAAGATTCCTAAAAGGCTTAAGTTTTCAAATTTTGATGATGCAGTGGAAGCATTACTTGGGACAATTATATCCAATCAACTGTTGATTAAACTTTGTCTTTTTGCAAAAATAGGCGTTGTATTAACAAATAGAATATTTTCTTATCTCCTATTCTCAAGCAAATTGCCTTTAAATGGGCAAAAAATATCCTTTAGACCTTACCCTGCATGTTCATACTAATCGAGGTAATTTAAACAATTAGAATTTTTGGATCATCTCTACCCATGGCAGTCTTTTTGTTTAACCATCCATACTAATAGGTATCTTCATTTTTTCCAGATCAAACGATGCGACTTTAGTGAACTCTCTCCTTCAAACGACTACCACATCATCATCTCCATGGAGTTCAGGCGGTCCTTCATTGGTTTCTTCCCCTTCTCCCTCTCTTCCTTCTTTACCATCAGCCTCTATTCTTATTCCAACTGTCCCTGTCGGAAGCGATCCATCATTGGCAGCCGGAATGGACTCAACTGTAATAGGAACAATTTCGACTCGTGCTCCTACAGCAGCTGCTCTGGTTTCTGGAATTCCAGAAGGAGAGAATTCTGATGATATTAATGGAGGGGATGGTTCGTCTGTAAGTGAGCTTAACGTGAGCTTACAAACTGGTATGGAAGGGGAAGATGGATTGCGTCAAACTGTTTCAGGTTCAGTTGAGCCGAGGAATGACTCGCCCAACCACATTTCAGACGAGGGCACGTCTTTTAAGTTGTCGAGTTCTGCATTAGGGTTAATTTCTCCTTTGTCCTCTGTGATTTCTGGTGGGGAAGAACCACGTGGCCAAGATAATAGTGTGAAAGAGGAAGGAGAGGGAGGAGAGGAAGGAGAGGGAGGAGAGGAAGGAGAGGGAGGAGAGGAAGGAGAGGGAAGAGAGGGAGGAGAGGGAGGAGAGGGAGGAGAGGGAAAAGAGGGAGAAGAGGGATATTCTGTGAAGAGAGGAGTCAAGGAAGATCACGGAGTTCTACAGGAAGATCCAAAAGGGGATTTGACTGTAAACATTGCAAGTAGCCAAGCTCCAACTCCCGAAGGTTAGTATGGTTCCTTTCTTCACTTGCGTGTAATTTCTTCCACGGTGTACTTGAATTGGTCATCCTTTACTGTCCCCAGTTATACTTTGATAACATATCCAACTGGTCGACAGAAGCTATAGGCATATACTCAGCTGATGTTTCCTCTTCCGTAGTACAAGTATTTATTTTTTTTGCAGCTGGTTTGACGGTCTTTCGCACTGATTTTATTCCTATGTTCACATTCATCTTAGTTTATCAGGATTGGGCGTGTCAAAGGAAGCAGTTTTATTTGTGTCGACAACCACAGCCTCAGCTCAGCTCCAACCCTCTCCAAGTAAATCCAAATCTCTTCCCATTTCTGCCCCGGCTTTTGTTCCGGCTGCACAACGATTGGCGCTGGGAGCTTCAGGGGGAGTGAGTTCAATAGTATCAGGTATGCAATACATTGATGACTGGGAGTATCCCCTCTCTGTCACCCCGTCTCTCTCCTCTCCCCACTTCTCCCTACAAGCAGCAGTTGGAAAATAGCTACTGCAGGGGGGGGAAATCAACCAACATCAGTCAACACATTAATAACTGTGTTGCTTATAGTCTTTTGACCTCTCCTCTCACGCCTTCTCCCCCTCTCTCCCTGTAGCAGCAGTAGGAGATCAGCTGATGACAGCAAGAGATTCTGGGGGAGTGGATTCAACAGCATCAATTATGTTACACATTACTTGTCATGTGTATTTCTTTCCTCTCCCTCTCTCTCCCTCCTCTCTCTGCCTCTGTAGCAGCAGCAAGAAATTGGTTGTTACAGCAAGCAGAGAGCAGGAACTTGAGGGTGATGATCTCCATAACATCAAATAAGCCCTAAATGGGCCGGAAAATTCCAGTTACCAACATACATCTCCATCTCTCTCTCCCTCTCTCTCTTTCTCTCTCTCTCTGTTCTTTCTTTCTCTTCTCGGTAGTAGCAGTAGGAATCGGCCATTGTAACAAAAGTAACTCTACTTAAGACTTCATGTAGAAGGTTCTGTAACTTCGTAACTTTTCCTCTAAATGTACAAGACGTTTCTTGTTTTTTTCTATCGCTTAATCAGCTAGCCGCTTATGCTAAAATAAACAAAACATTTCAACTGAAAGTGAAAAGGCGTTTTCTTCCATCATTTGTTTTTTTTCCCTGTGGCCTCTCTCCTTGCACATCTCAACCTTATGTTTAAAAAAAAAATAACAGGAACCCCGAAATTTCACCAAACTCAAAGTGTTCCAGCTTTTCTCATGTTCATTGCAGACTTTTTTGTTTAGACGAGCTAATTGTTTGCAAGCTGGTTAATCCCCTTTGTGACGCAAAAATTTCATCGTTGCTATATATGTTTTGGCTGCATATTATAGTCATGAAGGGGCTTTTTTAAGTACATTGTGGGAGCCAGCTTCCTGAGAAAGGAAAGAAACTCAGCTTTGATAGGATCTCATACCATGGTATATTCTTGTTCTTAGAGTAATTTTGTCATTCTCCACATGCAGGACTAACTCTTCCAGGAGTCTCGGCCAATGTAGTAGCTGCTGCAAATGCTCCGCCTTTTGTACCTAAATCAAAACAAATTTCAACAGTAAATTCTTCTATTTCGACCACAACTCGCACTACTATTACATATGGTTCATTCAGTAACCGCCAGTCAGTTAACATACAGCAGACGCAGACACAGAATTCTTTGGGAAAGACCAGTTTAGGGTTTGGGATATCTCCTGGATCTCGAGCTAGCGGCTCCTTATTGGGTTCTTCTGTATCTGGTTCTAAAGGGGCAAACCTGGGAACGGCTGTTGGATCAAGGACACAAACTGGTCCAGTACAAACTCGTAGTGCTGGTACCGCTTTTTCAAGCCCGGGGAAAAATTTGGAAGTGGGAACATCAACACAGGCCATCTCATTGCCAGATGGTGAAGACCTGTCATTAGGGATGACATCCATGTCCCCCCCTCTGTCAGGAGATAACCAGAGCCCACTGTTCTCGCAAGGGGGCAGTGCTGTAGGAACAACGCCCATTCTACGCCCCCCGGATAGTATTTCTGTATTGAACAGTGTCGGAGAGCGAGGTGGTAGAGGTGGGTTAGTGCTTGGAACATCGGGTTCGGGATTCGGACGGGGACGATTTGGACCTAATGTACGTGTAGGAAACGGGTTTTTAGGTGCAGGAGGAGGAATTAGCAGTCCTAGGTCTGGTCCAAATTCTTCTACAGTTTCTGGGACTCAAACTCTTGGAGTTAACCAATCACAGAGAGCAGGATTGCAGAAAAATCAGTTTGGCACAGAGCTCAGTCAAGGGACAAATGTAGGGGCTTTCATTGGAAAGGATGCGCTGTCTATGCAAGAGTTGAAGGGATCGAATACGGGAAATAATGATGTTGCATATGATGCCTCTAGTAAAGATTTGGGAGACAAATCGCCTAGGCAAAAACAGGTGCAAGCAAGGCATGCTCACACAATGCAGTCCTCTTTAGCCCAGACGCAGTTGACACATCAAAAGCACATTCAAGCTCAATCTTTTTATCAACTCCCACATCATTCGGGGACTTCAGGACAAGTTCAGGGTCAACAGAGTTCATATCAAAGACTGCAAATGCCTCAGAGGCAGGGGACACCTCCTTTACAACAAAGTAGCACGCAACTGCAGCAACCTCATGCTCCGAGGTCGTCTTCAGGAAATATGCTTAACATGTATAGACCTGCTTCTCCCGGACCTTCTTTGGCCACAACTCCTGTTGTTGCTGCAACGACGCATGGAGGGGCGACTTACTTCTTTGGGCCTAGGCAAGGGATAGGGACAGGAAATATGCAGCAACTTCTGGGTCCCTCTGGAGGTTTTGGTACTGGAGGAGGAAGGAGAGATGCCACCGGGAGAGGTGGGAAGTTTACAGCAACACCAGGGAGGATGCCTTTGACATCGAAATTTATGGCAGAAGAGTTACGGAAAGAACTTTTGCAAAGGAACGCACTGATTCAATCGCAGGTGGGTCGTACTGGAAAGCATTAAAATTTTGACACAGAAAATGAAAATGAAGTAGGCTTTTATGGAGCCATGATTGTTGACAAAAATTCTATGCCGTCTCCTGGGTAGTGGGATGACTGACTTGATGTGAAGAATATATTAACTCTTTTAATACCAGTCAAATAAGTTCACGAGCATGGCTGATGTTTTTGTAATTTATCTGAAATGTGGACGGGCGATGAAAAGGGATAGATTGCATTTTCTTTTTTTTTATCGTTGACTGAAAGATAGAGCTTGAAGACCTCTGAGAGAGCATAGAGATAGTTTATAAATATTTTTTTAACTCATTCTCAACTAAGTTCATTTATACACTGCCCATAGTTATTAGTGGAAAAGAATTGTTAGTAAAGAGTCACTAACACTAATTAAGTGTAAGGGAAGTCGGCCAATTGTAATCCACTCATCTATTTGATTTTCTGACAGATAAGGCGAGACCAAACCAGTGTTATTAATGGCACCAATAGTGACGGGCCGTGTCGCGATGCGTGTTAGGGGTTTGTCATGGTTGATTAATTGCCACGTCGATGTACCAGATTAACCATCAGTAATATCTTATGAGTATTGGGTTTGCCGATTGTTATTACCATTTTTTGGGCTGATGAATCATTGTTTTTCGCCTTTGTAATACTGTACGTACATATTCAAAAGGTGCAAAACCATTGCTGATTACCATCAATCTTTCCAGCCAGCTTGCAATATGTAACATACATAAGCATCAAACAACACATGTTGTCGATACCTTATGTTCTGCTGCGAATATCTTTCAAACTTCGGATTTATACACTTCCATGAAAAAATTGACTACTCCCATAGACTCAATTACTGGATTGCTGTTGCAATGCTACCATAGACTACTTGTGGGTGTGAGCATCCCTATTTTCCATGACAGAAGTCACATCTCTATCTCTCCCCCTCTCCCTCCTTTTCTCCATCCCTCTCTCTCTTCCTGCCGCCGCCGTCATTTTCCCGATCAACTCTTCTGACAGGTAGACGGGCTGCTTTTGTGTGGGAGAGGTTGCAGCTAGATCCTGATCAGGATATGGCAGATCTGCCTGAAACAGTGCATCAGTACCACACATTGTACCCCTTGGAAGATTTTGGAGCACAAGATGAAATGGCAAGGAGTGCATTTGGAGTGCGTTCAATTGTTTTCAAAGGCATCAGTTTGGCAGATGGAAGAGCTTATGCCATTCGCAGAATTGATCATCGACAGGTGGGACATACCTTAAGATTTATAAAATATGCTGAACTCCATGTATGGTCATCTAAGGCTAAAGCAGTGGTGCACCAATTGCCAGATTCATGTTTCTGCTTTTAGTCTCTGAGTTGGTGAGCTTCTTTGTGTGATAATATTTCCCCCAAGATGTGGAGTGTGATAGTCTAGCAGAAGAACAGGATTTCAGATCATAAACTCGGGGGGGGGTTCGCACTAGTGTAATTTGATAGTGATTTTTTCAAAATCAGAAAGACTCACTGTGTGGGGAGAGTAAATTCGTAGTGTTGTGTATCGGTAAAAAATTTATTGCGATAACACCGATACCGATAGTTATCGGTTATCGAATGGTCAGAGGCTCCGATATATCGGTCCGAGACCAACAAATTCCATATCGGCGATAACTTAGAAAAATATAGTATGCATAAAATAGTACTTTATAATATACTGTATTATATTATCAACTTTATATAGTGTGGTATGCCACGTGTAGGAATTTGTTCCGTAAGCTGTTTAACTGAAATTTATTACGGATAGCGCTGCACATAAACGTTGACAAATTTTAAATAATAGTTCATAGTTCTAAAATTATAGTACCGAAACAAAAAAAATATATTACATTGTAAATTCGTAAAATCAAACTTTTTCGAAAACCAGACGAACATACGAACAAAGCAGACGAACAAATCTGTCAGACTGCCGCCATTAACTGCCATTTATAAAAAATAACAGTCAAAAGGACATTTTGGAAGGGGTACCCAAGTAAAACCCCTTTAATGAAGGAAATATCGCGATTTTTTACCGAAATCGGGGGGAAGGGGGTCCGCGGCGCGTCCGGGGAATAACACGTACAGTTGAGTGTACTGGCCGTACATTTATCTGTACGGTCCGTACAGATATCGCCAATAGTTATCGATATCGGTGTTATCGCCGATAATAACCGATAAATATCGGCTATTTATCGGCGATAACACCGATAGCGATATATTGTACCAATATATCGATTATCGGCTACCCGAAAAAAGACCCATATCGGTTATCGGCAAATCCTTACCGATACACAACACTATAAATTCGGTACATGAAAAGGGAGGAACCATATTCTGCAGTGAAGAACTGAATGAGGCAGTTTGAGGTCGAACGATGTAGCTTTTCTTACACAAGCCTGTCCTCATGTTAACTGAGCAAAGGTTTATCCCTGCCGACTCCGTTCATTACTAGTATGTGGTTCTCATTGTTCACACCTTGAATTTAGGGGTTCAAGGGGGGGTAGTACTGTTAGTGTTTGTGTGGATTCAGCGTGTATACCCAATTGTGAAGTTGTGAGAAATTTAACAAAATAATCATGGCCAATATAGTGGTGATGGGGCTTTGCCTTGTCATCGACTACAGTGCTTGTATAATTAGACTTTTGGGAGTGGGCCTGCATTTTATACCCTATTGTGCTCTTTTTAAAGGGACTTCGCGGAACTTCTTCTTCTTTTTACTTTTGCTGAAAACTGTGGTAGGTGGACTTCTAGGAGTCGTGGCTGGAGTATGACTCCCCTTGTCTTAGGAGGGAAGGGGGGCAAAATAGATATGGTTGGTTCTGCGGTGTTTCATTTTTCGTCCCTGCGTTTCTCGTTTCTTCCATTTTGGAAATGTTGCAGTACCCTTGCCTATTTTGCATTGTCAGATGGTCTATATACATATCCTGATTCAGATTTCAACCTCTGGTTCTTAATACTTTTTTTAAAGGAACTGAAAGCCTTTAAGAGCAGACTGTCTAAGGAAGAAGTTTTATGTTGTGTCAGGTTATCCCTACAGCTGAGTTAGCAGCAGCAGCATCGGAGGCTGTGGAGAGGTGGGCTCCCTTAACAGGGCATCCCCATGTTATAACTTTGCGAGAATCTTTTTTAAGTCGAGAAATTGAGGATTCTTCGGCCCTTTTTTTTGTACATGATTATTACCCGGGGGCAGTCACATTGGAGGTTGCTCATTTGAGCCAAAACACAACAGCAGGAGTTGTTCACCTTACGGTATTTTTCTGTACCCTTTTGTCTTCTTGGATTGTATTGTTATTATTTGTCATTGTTTATAAATGAATCCTTGGACTTGTGCACCTCAACAGTTTTTTTCTGGTTTCTTTTGTCATCATGCATCCTGCCTAATTATTCTTAACATCCTTAATGTATTTAATGGCTTCATAAATACCAATAGAAAGATATTGGAAAATACATTTTTGGATTTACATGCTGAAGCTGAAGTTTTCAGTCAGGTGTTGCCGGTATGTCCTTTCATGAAGTGGAAATAAGCATCAGGCAGATCCAGGACAATGACAATTCCCAGTTCTCATGGGATTAGTTTTTCTTGGTGAATGCTATAACCAGTAGTGTTGGTAAAATTTGAAGATAGCTTCAGGGCGACTACCAACTATCTTGGCTTTCTTTTTAGCTCCTCCAACGACTTTCCTTGGCGTAAGTTGATTTTTTCCGTAATTCACTCTATTGCAGGTGAATGAGGAGCAGCTATGGAGCTATTTGGTTCAGTTGGCAGCAGCTCTTCGCGCTATTCATGGGGCAGGGCTTTATTGCCGAGCAGGAGGATTAGACCTTTCTAAAGTTCTGTTAACCAGTAGAGGACGTTTGAGAATAGGGGGCTTAGGAGTGTTGGATGTACTTAATGGGGATGATTCTGACGATCCACGCGTACTTCAGGTGAGATGGTGAGGGTCACTGATGCACTCAGCTAATGACTTGAAGCAGAATACTGATTTAGATGTACTTCTTTGGTAATTTTTATTTCTTTTTCGGGGGAAGTAGTGAGGTGGAGGGGTATGGGGAAAGGACTGATCTTGTGACGAAAGCTACTTGCAAACTAGTCAGACTTTCACCTTCTCTGCTGTATCCAGTCTTGTTTTGTTTGCCATTTTCCCCTGTCAGCTTTTGTTTGGACTGCACGTTTTTTAAGGTGTAGGCAATGTAGAATTCGTCTCACAACAGCTGGTGTGGCAGCTTGTGGATGTAGTTAGGTATATATTCTTGTCAGGGTAATAGTTTGAACTTAAGGACTTCTGGAGGATTTTAAAATCAATTCAGAAATTTTGATGAATGCTGTGATTTTTTAGGGATCAACATTTAATGGTGGATAGTGCTTTGTACTAAAATCAACTTAGAAAGCAAGTGAGTGCATTAAGTTGATTTAACTATTTCTTTCTTTTCCATTTACCGTTAACATTGTTTTTTTCACTGGGGCCACCTGTCCCTGCTACGTATCACGTCTTCTCGCTAACCTCTTTCTTAACCTTCTCCAATACATGATAGCACAATCCTCAATAAACCATAGGCAAGCCGCCTATACAGGGTTTTTTTATTGCAGTTTAATTTTCCCTTCTTATCTAAACCTTTACTTCAACCTGATTGAGGGTTGGCCAGAGAGAGGATCTTGGAGGTTGTGGTCGCCTTCTCCTTAGCCTCGCTTGTGGTTCGGTTTTGAACGCTTCTCTGGATTTCATGGCCGCTCATTTTTCTCCCGACCTTGTCCGTATTACTCAAGCTTTATTGGCGTCATCTCCCGCCAATGTTGAGGGAGGAGGACTTAGCAGTATTCGACAGCTGTATGCTGTCCTGGCAGACAGGATGTTTGGTGAAGTGAGATATTTTTTGGCATTTTTTTTTGCCCATTTTGTGTGTCAGTTTTTGTTAGAGGGCAATTTTTGATTTTAATGTCGAGGGGACTTGGTCTGAGACGTTATAAAAGCGTTAGGCAAGGCTGCTGTAGAATGTGGTTTGTCGTGTTTTTTTTGTTTTTTTTTTCCTAAGGCAGTTTCTGCTCTTTTTTCGGGCAAGTATGCAACGGAAATAAAAAGTGGAAGGTGTATGCCATAGCTGTTTATGTTTCAGTGTCCTGTCTGAGGGGGGCTGGTTTTTCATTTTAAAGAGCAGCTTTGGTATGTAAGGCATATAACAGAGTGAGGACGATTGCAATGAGGACACGTTCAGTCTGATGGGTGTTTTCTGGCGGTCCATTTCTGTTTGTTTAGAGTAACCTGTTCTTGTTGCTGACTAAAAGCTAGTTCTTTATATTTTTTGCTGTTACAAACAATCTGGGAGTAAAGTTGTAGCCCATGTTAGTGGGACTAAAATTGAGATTGTTTCGAAAATATTTGGTTTCTTAATCTTGGAAGATTTTCTTCTCAACTTTTTTGAGGCATTCATGGAACTCGCAGATAGAGCAAGTTCATATGCGGAATGATGGTCTTCTGGAAGAGTTATCAAAGGAGTGTGACAATGGCCGCCTCCTCCGACTGATGGTGAAATTGGCGGCCATTAACGAGCGACCCGACGATGACTTAGAACCTGGATGGTCAGAAACTGGGGACCGATATCTTTTGAAACTTTTCCGAGATTTTGTCTTCCATCAGGTAAAGGCGGAATAGAGCCTAGCACCATTGTTGAGAATGCTATGAGATTGCTGAAGTTTTGAAGGTAATGCTGACTGACTGATACTTTTTGGTCAACATTATTGTGAAGCAATTAAATGTGTAATTAATTTCGCCACTTAAATCAGCTGTTTTCCATGCACACTTGTCCGATTTTCATTCATAGACAGCCAATCGGAAAGGTAAGAGTACCAATCTCAACAAGTGTGCACAGAGAAAAATGAGCTCAAAGGCCAGACAAACATTCACTTTAGTAGCGACACGGTTCATCGCAGTTACACTTAGAAATGGCTTTAGTCTGACCCAGCATATTATGATTTATATCTCATAAGTTTTGCAACATGTCATATGATGCCTTTAAGTATTTTTCCATATGAAGGGGAAAGGCTGTGGGCCTTCCCGAGAGTGCACTGTAAATCACTACTAGCTAACACTAATTCCGTGCCGTTTATTCTGAGCCCCGTAACATAGAATACTAATTAATACTAATTTGGTAAGTAGTCAAATTCCTCCTAATTGCTCTGACCTAAAATAGGATTAATAGCACTAACACAAACCACGAGTTTTGGATTTGTAAATCCTAATAACCACTCACAGTGTAGTTTGAATGTGTAAACTTCACACCAATTTAAGAGCTATTCCATGAAAACCAATAACTTATCTCATGTTTCCTGCTTTTTGTGACTTTTTATTTTTTTATTTTTGCCATGCAGTCATCAGAGGATGGAAGACCAACAGTAGATTGGGGACATATTGTAGAATCATTGAACAAGGTAAGATCTTTGTCTCAATTTCTATACATATGTTGTGTATTCTGGCTTATGTGTGTTAACAGTTTATACAGATTGCAAACAAGGATGAAGAAATTGTGAGTACGAATCCAAGACTAGTGAAAGAATGTAAAATCTGAGAAGGCAAAACTATAGACCCGGGCAAATTGTGCAAACTAAGTTGAAACTGTTTGCCAAACCAGTTAAAATACTTCAACCGAGTGTAGGAGAGTGTAGATGCTTTTCCTATTTTGTAGTGCACTCAAATTTGCACGCTTCAAGTACTAGCTATCAACTCTAAAACCATCTCTCTCATAACTTTCTCATTTTGTTAACTTCTTATGATAACCTGAAGCCTTTGTGCCGTTTCTGCTCCATTTCGAAAATTCCCTTTCGAACTGATTTTTTTTGGGTTGGCCGTTGTTTTTTGTTGTTACAGTTGGATGCCGGTGTACCTGAGAAGGTTGTCCTTCTGAGTCGGGATCAGCGTTCCATGCTTATTGTTTCATATCGAGATCTGCTCCGTTGCCTTCAAACTTCTTATGCTCAACTGACTGCCAGGGTAAATTTCTCCGTTCCCATGAACCCATAACTGAACATGAGTTGTAGTGGGATTTTCTTATTGAAGGGCAGCTAGGTACAGTTGCAGTGTAACTAACTAGCTTAACCTAGTCTAAAAGGTAACTAGGTCCTTTTTAAACCAAAGCGACGGGTAAGTAGATCCGTTTAACTAAAATTTATGGGTGACTAGATCCTAGTCAAAAATGAAGGGGAAATCCAGCAGTGCAGATGTGTAAAGTTTTGAATTCTGTGCGATAGAATGCAGCTCGCTGGAAGCTTATCTTTGTAGTGACCTTTTATGTTTGTCCTTGGTTGCGTGATTTCATTGGTCCGCAACGGCAAATTTGGTAAAAGATTAAAGTTTGCCTTTCGTGGAACTGTTTCTTTGATTTTCTGGTATTTGTTAACTCCTCTGTCTACCCTTTAGCCTGAGAGTCTAAACTTGGGCCATCATGATTGTGACATTACTACCGTTTTGTTTTTACAGAGCTCTCTGAACATGATTCTGTGTGTTCAAACTAGGGATGATAATGAAATTTTTAAGGCAGTCGACTTCCTCCAGTAGTTGATAACTCTAAATGGTTAAATCACTCAAAGGAATATTAAGAGTTCGTGAATCTGTTTCCGACAAGGTTTTTGCAAAAAATGCAGTGAAGCAAAAATGTCTTTGTCCCAATCAGCTGGGTTTCAATCATGGTCTTTGATCCTGTTTGCTCATAACCCAAGACAAATGTCACAAAGCCGTCCCTTGAACTGATGCCTTTTTTCATTCCTTTACTTTTTTTGACAGGGGTCGGGAGAAGGTTCTCGAGCCCAAATACCAGGAGCCATGGCTGGGGGAGGATTGAGAATCAGTCAGCGATCTATTTTGTGACCAAAACAGACAATTGCCTCCTTCAGTACTATTTTAGCCAATACTGATTCGACACATGGTTACATGTAACATCCTCAAGTTTATATTTGAACGGATAGGATCCTGGTCCTGATCTCTTCATCTCTTTTCTTGGATCCAATAAGAAGAGTGACAGGGGTAGGAAAATGTTGCGAAGCTTTTGTTAACAATTGATGTTAAAGTATGTGAAATAAGAAGCCAATAAAATAAAGGTCATTCATTGCCAGCAAAAAGATCACTTTGAGTCTGAAAAAATTATGTATCACAGTCCTGGTATGGCTCTCTCCTCCTGTCCACTTCTTTCCTCGTGTTTTTTTTCTCTTTGAAAGGTTCGTGGCCTTTTTTGCAACGGCTCGACTTGCTCTTCTTATGGTGTTTTTTCAACAACTGGGACGTGTACAGGTTCAACATTATGTGACATATGACATGTGACAAGTGAGGGCATTAATATATGTGACAAGTGATCATTATCTGTCACATGGGAATAAAATGTTAATAGTATTATTCTCAAATAGGTGGCCCAGGATACCAGTTTTGGGGATGTATATAGAGGTAAAAGTTTGACCTAGATCACGTGATCTAGCGCATTCTCTCAAATCATATACTTCATTTTTTTCCGTAATTTGATTCGATGCACGAATATCATTCATATTTTTGTGTTTGCTGCTCAAATGCTATAGTACGGAGATTGTACAGCTTCGTACCACTTTTCTGTCTATGTTCTCCATTGGTATCTTTTCATGCTGTTCCTCGTTGTTAGCTCGACAAATGCTCATCGGCAAAACTTACTTTTTTTAACTGGTTATCCATATCTCAGCTTTGAGTTTGTGGATGATAATGATGTATCATCCACAGTATATTTGGCCTATTCGGTTTCACTTGGCAGCTCAGGTTTTCTCGTGGCTTAAAAATACTTCTATTCTTTTGGACTGTAGGGCTTTTCCATATTTTTTTGACACCGTCGTGGAGAGAACTGATTTCATTTGCCAGGAGGTGTTTCGGCTAGGGCAGCTTATACAGTTTCCTCTTTCCCCGTAAAGATTTCTTTTTCTTTTTCACCTTTGTGTGGTGTTCATCTTAAATTTGTGTACTGTTCAGGACTGAAGTTTTACAAATGAAATCTTATACATGTAGCGACGAAGAAATTTACACAGAAACTAAGTGTGACACCACAAATACAACCTCAATTTTATGATGAAAAGGACATGTTACATTTCACTAACCAGCATACACCTTCAAAGGTTAAATGGTGAGAAAGCCATTCAATTCCAGCAATCGAAAAAACCATAACTCTCGTCCGTGGACAGCATCGTCGTCAGTGTGAACATTAACTGACATTCAGCGCGACAAATAGTTTTAACGACATAATGACGTCAAAACTATACGGACTCACAGATTTTGTACATCCACGTAATTTAGTGTTCATAATTTCAGCGCAGATAATTATTGCCGACATATCCCAATATAGAGTACTTAAATAAGTTAGAGTAAACGTCCTATGTGAAAAGGTTTTATCACATAAATTAGAGTTAATTACTCTAATTATTATTTTCTGGTTTTTTTACTCTATTTTTTTCACTACTCTAATTACGATTCGCGGTGTAGCTATTAGAGTAAAGAAATAAATAGCGTAAAAAAAAAAATTATTTTTAATAACAGTAATCGGGATTTTTTTTTTTTAAATATATATATATATATATATATATATATATATACTAATTAATCCCTAACTGTAATATGCATTGTCCTGAATAAAAAATACCCGCCCTTTCGATGTCTACAGTAATATGTGTACCCGTACAAAATTTGACAATTCGTACGTCGTCGCGCTATTCACACGGTCGACGGACGAACATAATGAGAGCGTGATTTTTGTCGACGAGTTTGCGTCTCTTTCTTCAAGTGCACATTCACATGTGTGCGCAATAATGTTAATTGTCTTTTTATGCCTTTGTAATTCAAAAAGTACAATTTCATACGGAGATATCCAGTCCGTACGCCACACTATTTCCATCGCGATGTACTTCCATTATTAACGCTAATTGAAAAAAAACCCTAATTAGAATAATGGAAAAAATATAATTATGGATTGTATTTTAGGTTTATTTTTTTGAAAAAAGGGCACCGAATTAGCGTTATTTACTCTAATAGCGATTGGCAGTGTACTACACCTTGAATCGTTATTAGCGTACAGAAATTATTAGTTTAAAGAAAAAATTAGCGTCATTCATTATAATTTAGTGCTAGGAGACGTGGCATACTATGGTCCACGTATTTTAATAGTGTAATTTATTCTATTTAAGGTATCAATGTCAAAATTTTGGGGTGCCGATATGGAGTACATAAGGCTAATAACCATAGTTCAAAAGTAGGTGAAAGTACACCCATACAATATGCCTAATGTACGCAAAAAATACAATATACCTTTAAGACCCATATTGTATTGGCCGCAAAATGAAAAAAAATAGTAACAGGGTTGAGTTGCACATGGATCGATAGAGAATTAAACGTCATGTCTAAATTTGAAAAAAAAAACGGACTAAAAAATCATTTTCTGTGAGTTTTGAGCGAGTTTTTATTTAAACCGTCAGATTCGGACAATCGAACGGTCGTTGATCGAATTAGCGATCTAAGAAGATCACATGAAAAGCCTATAACACAACTTTCGATGAAGGTGCCGACAAAAGGCCTACAATAGGAACGTCTACTTTCGAACTATGGTGAAATCCGTGTATTTCATCTGCACCGTGCATCGCCATTAGGGTTTAACGATTGTTTTTCTCCTCTAAGGGTGTGGCTCCATGTGCCAACGTAAGGCTTCATTTTTGTCGTTTTCTTGTAAAACTTAAAGCCGTACCACGTAAGTTTCTACCGTACAAAAAAATATAAAAATGAAGAAGTACATTTCACGTCATCGTCAATTTTGGGATGTCCTACATGTTGTTGTTTTGTGTTCTTCGACCCTCGGCCACGCCAAAGACGTCATCTTCAAACTTTTCTTTAAAACACAAGGAAGATGTGTTTTAAAACAAAGAATTTTCAGAAAACAAATAGAAACACGTAGTCGCACGTGAAAAAAAAAATCAAACAAATTCAAGAAAATACAAGCGACGACGAAAAGTGCACTATCAACTATGTTTTGTCCGTTTGCGTTCAGGTACGACAAAGTAAAGTACACAATTTGTTTGGATTTGTCAGTTTGCGCCTGGTACGTATTTTATTTCGCAGGGGGTCTCAAGTTCCGATGCCATTTCACGTCGAGCGGACAGGCGACGCAAAGGCAAAGTGCATCTTCTTCAACCGTGAAACGGCACAGGGTGGAAGGCGGTACGTCTACAATGTCATTAAAATTCATGCGACGTCATAAGCAATTACAAAAAATAACGTGCGTCATCACATATTGTACATTGTCGCCAGCCGTCACGAGCATTGTCGACGTATAGAATCGTCACGCCCTTAAGTGACAACTTCGTTTGGTACACATTGGGAACACCCGAAATCCGAGTCGGCCGGATCTGCGCTAAAAAACAAAGTAAATTCTCTAAGTTTCAAGTACATGGAGACGCTCCCTAATTTTGTGTTATGGGAGACGTTCATGGTTTTGTGACATTCTGACGCCATGCTCATTTGTGACAACGTCGACGTCACAAAATTCAAGAACTTTCTGCCATGGCTATCCAATATCGTTTTTCTGACTTTTCTCATTCGACTTGCTATGAAAATATACATAAAGGTAGTCAAAATAATTATTTTTTAAATATCTTTCATTTAATACCAATAATGTTGTGCCTCATCCTAAAAAGTGTGCGATAAAAGCGATAGTGTGAGTGGAACAGGAGAGAGGCGAAGACGGTGCAAAATTCTTCAAAGAACCCATGAATGAAAGTGGAGGTCCGAAGACCCCTACAGATTCTTTTTCGTACATGCTCCTCTTTTCGGTACATGCACGTGACAGGCAGGGAGAAAATAGCGAGTGCTCTCCCTCGTCCTAATATTTTACCACTCGTGTGGCGCGTGCGTGGACCGTTTTTCATTTGTTGTTTGGGTGGTACTTTCCCTGAAATCAGGTCGCGAGGTGATTTTTGATGAAGTTTTTGACGGGCTGTATTCTCTTGCTCGGGGGTCAAAAAAAGGAAAACGCCAAAATTCGTTAACTTAGCAACAAACATGAAGTACATTCAAAGTATCGACTTGAAGTTTGTTGTACTTTCAAAGAATTGATTTTCTTATACGGCCAAAGTTTTTCTCGTACGGAACTGCGTTTTGGGTGAAAACGAAAGAATAAAGTCGATACTTTAATATGTAGGGACGTACCCTAAAACACATGGGCGATGTGTTTTAAAACAATGTATTTTTAATAAAGAAATACGACTACTTATTCGCACGTGTAAATATTAATCAAAAAAATCAGGAGAATTCAAGCAATGACGAAAAGCACACTATTTATTCTGTTTTGTCTGTTTACGTTCAATACGACGATGAAAAGTACATTATTTGTTTTATTTTGCTCGTTACAATTTTTTTTTTGCAAGGGTCTCAAGAATTTGATGCCATTTCTCGCCTACTGGATAAGAGACGCCAAGGCAAAGCACATCTCCTTCAACCATAAAACCGCACGGCCTCGAAGGCGATACATCTACAATGTCACAAATAGTCATACAACGTCACAAGCTGTTACGAAAAATAACGTGCAACATCATTGATTTTAGACGTTGACTGTCGTCACGTGCATTGCTAGCGTAAAATTTCGTCACACGCTTTAGTAACAATTTCGTTGTTAAACATAGGGACTCATGAATCCAGGTCCGCTGAATATGCGCTAAAAAACAAAGTGAGTTCGTTAAGTTTAAAGTACATAGAGACGCACCCTAAGCGTTACGTAGGGTGCGTCTCAATGTACTTGAAACTTAGCAAAATAACTTTGTTTTCTATCGCAAGTCCGGCGGACCCGAATTTCAAGTGTCCATTTGTGTAACAAAAAAAGATGTTACTTAACGCTGTGACGATAGTATACGTCGATGATGCCTGTGACAGCTGTCAACGTCTACAATCTGTCTTGTCGCACCAAATTGTTCACAAGTTCTAGTGACGTCGCATTATTTTATTTGACATTACCTTTTTCAACCCTTTGTCCATGGCCGCTGACCATGATTGAAAAAGTGTCGTTTCCGCTGCCTTTCTTGTATGGTTGCCTTTTTGGCAATTTCCACGCGCTTCGTTTCCGCTGCCTTCCATGTACGGTTGCCTTTTCGGCAATTTCCACATGCTTTAAATCTTTATTCTACCTCCTTTGTCCAAACAATATAAACTAAAGTATAATATCTAGATTAAAACAAAAAATACAAATTGCATAATCTTGTTGACTTTCTACTGCATATGGTTGGCTTTCTATTGCACATGGTTGACTTGTTGGGCAAGTCAAGGCTCACTTTTGACTGTTGACTAAGGAATATTGACCCTTTGCTGTTTCATTTTTTATTTTTATTTTTTATCAATTTACGAAAGGCATTAATACAATAATAGTTAAGCAATCCGTAAATAATAATGTACATTGTCAGTATTGGAGAACTGTCCACTTTGGACTCTACACGTGTGTATCGCGCTCTAAGCTGGTTCGCCAGTGCGTCGCTAATCGCCGTATAAATTCAGTATTAGGCGCTTGCGTACACATCGGTCAGGTAGCTCAATTGGTAGAGCTAGTGTACAGTTTGCACAGGTTGTGGGTTCGATCCCCGCTTGGCCATTTTCCAAAGTTAACACTTTGGCGCCCATGCGATAAGTTGAATATCGTCGATTTCCAATATGGTATCGCAACTAGGGGGCAATGGCAAGCCACACGAGATGGAGTACATCGTGAGGGGGCGAGTTGGAGAACTGTCCACTTTGGACTCCACACGTGTGTGTCGCGCTCTAACCTAGTTCGCCAATGCGCCGCTAATCGCCGTATATATTCGTTATTAGGCGCTTGCGTACACATCGGCATAGTAGCTCAGTAGGTAGAGTTAGTGTAATGTTTGAACTGGTCCCGAGTTCCATCCTCGGCTTGGCCATTTTCCAAAGTTAACACTTTGGCGCCCATGCGATAAGTTGAATATCGTCGATTTCCAATTGTTAGGACCTTAAAGTCTTTTTTTTAAATAGTCATATTCGAAAGTTAGTCTTTAACCATTGATATTAAAATAATACTATAAAAAAATTGTCGTTGAATGTGATGATGTTCTCTTTAAAACTTATTAAACTTAATAAAATTTAATAACCTAATAAAACGTAATAAGCTAATAAAACTTAATAGCCTAATAAAAATTAAAACCGTTAATATAATTAATTGTTACTCAAATTACGAACACTCATTTTTACCGTATTGGATTGTAATTTGGCCAAACATTTGGTCAAAATTTGCTCTCCTTTTATAGATATAAAAGTTTAATAATAGGTTTTAACCAGTTACGGGAATAAATAGGGATAAAAAATAGATAGCGAAAATAATACCATAAACACAAAAAAAAAAAAGATAAAAGAATAGGAAAAATGTTAAACATCAAAATATTAAATTATTTTTCTAATAACCATAACATGCAAACTAATATAAAAAAAAGAAACACGCGACTGTGTAAAAACAATCAATAGTGAATTTTGAAGGAGTGACGAAGTTTGGAGGCGAGAATGTTGTTACATTCCGAGAATATTTTTTGAATATAATAATATTCCCCCTAAAATAAATATATTATATTATTATCAGCAATGGGTGCGCTTGAGAGAGCCGGCGTGTGCGAGTTGTTGGGGCGCCCTCAGAGATTTCTCACGATTTTGTGAAATGGCATCGTAATTTTCAGACCCTTGGAATGGAAAAATCCGTACTGAACGAAACGCGACAAAACAAAACGATTTGTGTACTTTGATGGGCACAAACGGACAAAATATAACGAATAGTGTACCTGTCGCCGTCACTTGAATTTGATTTAAATATTTGTAAAAGTTTGTACATCTGCGAATACGTGTTCCTATTTGTTTTTTCAAAATATTTTGTTTTAAAACACATCGTTTTTGTGTTTTAAATAAAGGTTTTGAAGATGAAGTTTTTGGCGTGGCCGTGGGTCGAAGAACATAAGACGACAACATGTTGTACATTATAAATTCGATAATGACGCAAAATGTACGTCTCTCTTTTTTGTTTTTTTTTTTTACGGTTGAAACCTACGCGGTACGGCTCTGGGTTTTACAGGAAAACGACAAAAACAAATCCTTACTTTGGCACATGGAGGCGCACCCTTAGGGTATGTCCCCATGTAATCGGTACTTTGATAAAGTATTTTGGAATGTAGTTAAAATTCTCTGTACCATGTTGAAGAGCGTCCCTATGTGCGAAAATGAAATCGGAACTTTGAAATGTGACGGTTGTAGATGTAGGTACAATTTGTGACGATTCAAGCCGACTACGAAACTTTTGACGATTAGTGACGCTAACAAAGACAACGACGGTTGTAGACATCTAGATTTTTGTGAAATTGTAGATGTTTAGGGTTTGGTAACATTGTGACGTCGTGCTCACTTGTGACAATGTCGACGTCACTGATTCAATAATTTTCCCCCATGGTTTCCCGATTTCGTTTTTTCTACTTTTCTCACTCGACTTGCCATTAAAAAAAAACCTATAAATTGTAAAAAATAATATTTTTAAAATATCTTTCATTTTACACCAATATTGTCGTGTTTCATTAAAAAAAGTGTGAGATAAAAGCGATGGTGTGAGAGGCGACGACGACGCAAAATTTTGCGAAGGACTTTATTGAATGAAAGTGAAGGTCTGAGATCCCTGCAATTTTTTTTTCGTACATGCGCGTGACGGGTACGGAGAAAAATGGCGAGGACTCTCCCTCGTTCTAATTTTTTCCCACTCTTGTGGCGCGTGCCTGGGTCGTTTTTCATTCGTTGTTTGGGCGATACTTAAACTAAAATCACCCCCTCGAGGTGATTTTGGATGAAGTATTTTTGGTTGGATTCTCTTGCCCGGGGGTCGATAAGGGGAAAACGCCAAAATGCGTTCACATGACGACAAACACGCCGTACATCCAAAGTATGAATTGACGTTCACTCTACTTTGGTAAAAATGATTTTGTCGTACGGCTAAAGTTTTTGTCAAAGTTCCCTGAATTTTAGGGCAAAAAGACAGAGAAAAGTAGATACTTTAATACATGGGGACGTACCCTTAGGAACATTTATTTCTCCTTGCGTACTTTGCTTATTACTAATCCGACGGTTGATATTGAAAGGCTAGGGTTTCAAGGTTTCACATTCCAAATGGCGATATCCGATTGAAAATTGCGTAAAAGTACGGCGGGAGAAGATATATATTATAGTTCAAAAGTAGGTGAAAGTAGGCCCATACAATATGCCTATTGTATGCAAAACATACAATATGACCTTAAGACCCATATTGTATTCGGACCTATTCGGACCAATTAAAACATTCGAACCAAAAATTGGACGAATTAAAACATTCGGACAAAAAATTTTTATTTGCACCGTCAGATTTGGACGATCGGACGGTCGCTGATCAAAGTAGCGATGTAAGAAGATCACATGGAAAGCCCATAACACAACTTACGATAAAGGCGCCGACCAAAGGCCTACCATGAAAACGCCTACTTTTGAACTATGATTTAAATAACCTTTACACCAATAGCGATACGCGGTTGTTCTTTTTTTGTCTTTTTGAGGACGAAAGTACGAAACGTTTGATAATTTCTCATTTGACGTCATAGGGTTTGGTCAATCCGTGACGAATGTCGACTTTGTTTTCGGGTGTGTTTTTTAGCGACAGCGTGGATCGTTTTTTCTTGTTAAGTTGTTATTCACTCCGAATATATTTTCTCTCCGTGCACACTTGTTTGATTTTATCTTGGAGATCTTTAATTGGAAGGTGCTAGTTTTAATCGTCTATCGGAGACCGTCGGATTGAATTTCCTGTACTTTTCCACGAAAATTGTTGTTTTAAGTGGCGAAACAACATGAACCATAGAGAGATACAGTGCGTACCTTATTATATGCGAATAGGATACGTACAATATGCGTTTTTTATTGTGCGAACAAAAATCCCCCAATACCACCCAAGCTCCAAGGAGATGATTTCTGATCCTCGTCGCTTGGGCGTTATATTCGAAGTTGCAATAAATACAGATGCATAATCGGTTGGCCAGGAGAATCCCACCGTCTGCAGCCTTCACGTGCTCCCACTCCTCTCCTCGATTTTTGGGCATGATTGCTTTTGTCGAAGTCCGGAGGCGAGGATAGTCAAAAGCTTGGGAGGGAGGAGGGTAGGATATGGGGAAGTGGCTTCCTCGCGGTTTCGTTTTCAATGTTCCATGGCGTCTTCTTTCAAAAAAAATTGAAGAAGACGCCTGTACAAATTTCAAAGTGAACGCGCGAAATTATTGTGACGTTCAACGTCTCTTTTCGAAAATGTCCGTACATTTTCGATTCTAAAACGTACAACTTACGTGGTATTTCTGTTCAGTTCACTGAACAGAAAGTACCAATAAGTACGACGCATATTTCCCGTTTTATTCCGTACATATCCGTAAAAAAAATGTTCAGTTACAGTAATTTGTTTACAGGTTACCGTAAATATTTCAGTTTTAGTTTACAGTAGACGTTTTTTAACGATTTTTTCAAAAGTCACGAATTATACGTTTCAATCGCAAAAAAGGAAAAAATTGCGCGATTTGAACAACTATGATAATTTCTCATTTGACGTCATAGGGTTTGGTCAATCCGTGACGAATGTCGACTTTGTTTTCGGGTGTGTTTTTTAGCGACAGCGTGGATCGTTTTTTCTTTTGTTATTCACTCCGAATATATTTTCTCTCCGTGCACACTTGTTTGATTTTATCTTGGAGATCTTTAATTGGAAGGTGCTACACCGCGCATCGTTATTAGTGTCAAGGTTTAAATAGTGTAGAAGTAAATTTACCGTAATTGATGCTAATTAAGAATTTGAAACTTAAAAAAAAAAAAGGTGTATTCTAATTTCGGCGTTAATGCTAATTTGGAACAGCAAAAACGGAAAAAATTATGTACGATTATACACACTATTATATGTATTTGTACAAAATATTAGAAATCGTACTCCGTCGTGAAATTTAAATGTCCGTACATGTAAGACTAATTTACGTGTCAGACCAAATTGTTGTTTTCAGTGGCGAAACAATAGTGTTGGGTATCGGGTAGCTTAATATCGCGATAATTTCGATATTCAATATATCGAATATAAAGTCTTCGATATATCGTACCGCGACCAACATAAATTATCGCGATATAAATCGCAAAAAAGGTGTTCGTACAGGTACCGTACAAGTAAGTACAGTATTCCGTACGAAAAATAGTATGGACCCCGACCCCCCCCCACACTGAGCGCCCGCCACGGGGGGGGGCTTTTTGAAAAAAAAATCCGAAAAAAAAAAAATCCGGATATTTAGCTTCTCCGTACATGGTCTCGATATATCGATTATCGGGTACCTAAAATTCGATATATGTCGAATATCGGCAATAGGTCCTCGATACCCAACACTACGAAAACAACATGAACCATAGAGAGATACAGTGCGTACCTTATTATATGCGAATAGGATACGTACAATATGCGTTTTTTATTGTGCGAACAAAAATCCCCCAATACCACCCAAGCTGCACCGCGCAAGATTCAGACGTGCAGCCGTTGGGAGTAACATGCCACCGACTATCCGTCAGAAAGACCGTTGCCGCATAAACGGATGGTGGTGCGTCGACAGCTCATAAAGGAGAATCTTTATCATCGTATTAGATACTGCCACGATTGTGTGTCCACGTGCAGTCAATTTTAACAACGGCGGGCATCGCTCGGACAGGTCGACCGGTAGAAGCGCAGCTTCGTGGGATGCGATTGGAAGATCTTTCTTCGGACAACCAAAAAAATTGCCAGCAAAGCGCATGTCTTTTGTCATAACCTGCCTCTTGGCGTGATCGAATAAGATTCACACACGTACGACAAAGAAATTTTGTATAGCACCGTCAATTCGATATCTTTCCTGCCGGCCGATCGCTTTGAATCTGTACGGAGATCTTTTCTGACCGCAAATGTGTGCTTTTCTCTTTTTTAGAATTTGGCTGGTCCTTTTTTTTGTTTTCTTTCCGCTGAAAAGTCGGACCGTGCAAAATGTAGAATTGAACTCTTGTAAGAATGACATCGCAGCCGTCTAATAGCGATACTCCACGGTCAGGATAGGCAGGATATAACTTTCGTTTCATTGCATGTTTTAGAATCTGGAAAAAGCACTTCCAGGAAACCGGAGCGTGGAAAGTTTAGAATGAAAGACCAATGATATCACTTTTGCTCCTGACTTGTACTTTCATGTACGGATCCGACTCTGACGTAGACGTAATGACGCATTGACGGCGGCCGCGTTCCTCGCATACCTTTTTTTTCGCAATTGGTGCTACATTTCTGTAATAAGTACACCGCCAATCGCTATTAGCGTGTAGGTTTGATTAGCGTATACTATTATTTAGCGTGGTGTACGCTAATTGGGAATTTGGAAATTTTGGAAGAAATCGATTACTCTAATTAGGAATTAGGGCTTTTTTTAAATAGTGTGGATAATTATATTTGAGAATAAAAACAAAAAAAAGCGGGACGGGATTAGCGTACACAACGCTAATAGCGATTGGCGGTGTACTTACCGAACTTCTTTTCGATACACGTGTTTTTCGCTAATAACCGTTCATACATAGAAAAATCAAAAGTGTCATGGGGCGTTTTGCTTGGATTCTGAGTCAAACTCGTTCAGACAAATTTCCTGGAATCTGGGAAGTTCCTTGAGACGCCTGGTCACCAACAATTCACTTCGAGGGTTTTGAGGTGTTCACACGCGGATTCCTGAGCCCGGACTAGATATTTGTCTAAGGAACATTGAAGTTGGTCTCCACCAGAGCTAGCAATGTCTTTGGAATCGTTTGATGATTTTAGGGTTTCGGTTGCAGAAACAGCGTGAAATTCCTCGTCTCCTGTTTATTTCCAGTAATTTATGCGACGTACAATTTTGTGAACACTTTGTGTTGGCGCTCTCTGATTTCCTTTTGCAGTTTTGTTTAGTTATTTTTTTGTTTTTTTGGATTGAAAATCTCTGGAACAACGTAAGGAAATATTGATGATATAAGATAAATCTTTAACCAAAGCAGAACTGGTTTCTCCTTCAATATCATTCATAAGATGCTTACCAAGAGTGCATCTATGTCGGCCCTGTCTTCATTAGTTTCGCAATCTTCGGATTGGAGAGCGTTTGATGTCTGTGCAGATGGGCGACACGTGGCACAAAACAAGAGTTTGTCAATATCTCCTTTTTCTGCACAACCTTGTTCGAAAGTTCCAGCCATTGAAACTTCACCGCCTCCAAACACTTCGCGGACATCTTCCAGGATTCATGTGGAGATGGAATATGATGTAATTTCCTCTCCGTTCATTCGTCGTGCTCAGTCTGAAACTGATCTTCAAAGCCTTTCCAGAGGAGGTCTTAACGCGAGAACAGCTGCTGATGGTTTGAGTTCCGTGGCTGAAGGAAGTCATATAAATAATGGATTAGGAGGAATGTTAGACAAAGGCTGTAGAAGTAAGAGCTTATCGTCACCTCCCAACAGTACTTTTATCAATTTTGAGGTTGACGTATTATTCACTCAACATCGATTTGTTCGATCTTCAAGAAGGAACTCATTTTCATCCCTTTCCCGGCGCCGTCCTGATGTTGAAGTTTTAGAAGGAAGTGGTTTCTCAAATTTAAGTTTAAAAAAACGATTGGCACTTTTTTCTGCAAACAGTCCATTCAACATGTCACTGCCATGTCATGGAAGCTTGATGACATCACCCACAGCAGCTGCATCTGTAGATTCTTCATCCAAGACTTCACTGGTTAAAGTGGATTATGTTCACTCTTCTTCTGCATCTCCTCTTGTAGATTCAGTTCCTTCAGAAGGTCAGGGCGAGTTAAGCAGTGAATTTAAACCTATTAAAAATTATTCCTCTCCTTCTTCCGTTAGCTTTCCTGCTAGAAGAACATCAAGTGTTCCTACAAAAATAAGTCATCCTGACGCTAGTGATGAATCTTCTTCTTCCGCGTCTTCTTCCTTTTCTAATTCTGATTCTTCTTCTCCTTTGTCTCCTTCTCATGGCCAAAATGCTGGCGAGTTTCCTAGTTGTTCTTGCAGCACTGTTGATTGCTTTGTAGGTAGCAGCGAAAGTTACTCAGCTTCTTGTTCATCCGTACAGAACTGGCCTTTGGCGTACAGTTCCCGTAGGCGAGAAGCAGTCAGTCACGGTGGGGAGGATTGGTATGGATCTGTGCAGCCGTTAGATGGTGGTGTAGGGGGAGGTATCATAGGAGGTAAGGGAGGGAAGGGGACCGGAGGTTCTCATGATTGGGAAGAAAACAGTTACGGAAATACAGATTCAAGTGGAGCAGATGCATACTATAGACGGGCGTTGGATAAGGATCCTGGTCATCCGTTGTTATTACGCAATTATGCCCGATTTCTCTTTGAGGTTAGTGTGCGCGGGTCTCTTTGTATCAATCTGTCCTGCCTTCTTTTCCCTTCTACTCGTTCATGTCTTTTTGCTGCCTTGAATAACCTGTTTGGTCTACGTGTTCATTATCTTGTGTAGCCAAGCATGTCTTGAATTTCGGTGCTCGGTTGACTTTTATATTTGTGGATACTGTGTCTGCATTTCTTAGTGAGAAAGTATACGCTGAGGTAAGTGTTTCAGTTTTCGAAGACGCCTTTTTTCGTTCTTCCATTTTCCAGGATCTCCTGGCAGATCTATACTTTCCTTGTATTGCTTGTTAAAGACACATGGTGAGTCGTTGGAGAGACAATTCCATCGTTCTTCGAGTTTTTATTTGCTTTTAACTTGTTCTTGCTGCCAGAGTATGCTGGTGTAATTGCTCAAATGTTGTGCTGATCTGTCATCTTTCCAAATGCAATGTGTTAGTGCATGGAATCTGTTGGAGTCAGGAAAAGCATGTCTTTTGCCCTTCCGTCTACAGGATTGTCCACCGCTTGAAGAATACTACCTACTGCATGTTAGAATGATGTGGGTCCATGTGTCTAATGCTTTGGCTGTCTTTGCAGGTTCAGCGAGATCTTTTAAAAGCAGAAGAGTTCTATGAGCGAGCGATTTTGGCCAATCCTGGGGATGGCGAGGTTCTAGCGCAATATGCAAAACTCATATGGGAGGCTCATAAAGACAACGAGAGAGCTGGTAGCTATTTTGAACAGGCCATCCAAGCAGCACCTGGTGATTGGTGAGTTCCGCCTGTCCTCGCTTTCTGCTATTCTCTTCTTATGTTTGTATTGTTCAATGGCAAAGTGATTGCCGGAAATACTTTTGATTCTAGTTTTTTGGGTTTTTTTTGGAGACAGCTATGTACTGGCTGCATATGCGTCATTTCTGTGGAGTGCAGACAGCGCCAATGAGGAACTGCCACCTGACAACTCACAAGAAGAGCAGCATTGTCCGTTTTGATTTAAGTGGACATTGGCGATCAGTATTTCTTGCCAGTTTCTCACACACTCGTTTTTCCTTTGGAAAAACTGATGTTCTTGTGTTGAAACTGATTATAAGCACCAGTTCTTGCTTACGTAATGTGTCAGACATGGCTGATGCTGCTTCTGCTGCAAATTTGAACTGAGCCTGTCAATACAAGTGCACATTCAAAATGTGATGAACTTTATGTCTTAACCTAATGGGAGACAACAATTTCTCAGCAAGACCTTCCTGGACAAAGGAATGTATTTCAGTAGTATTAAGTACATGTGTAGCAAGTGTTGAGAATTGAACGTTAGAATACATGTATTGTGAGTGGGGGCCGACAATTTCTTGAAAGAGTACAAAGTGTTCAGAGAATGTTCGTTTCTCGGCAACTTTGTGAGAGCGATGTATGCTCTTTGTAAGACGTTTGGCAACGAATGAGATCTGATATGGAATGAAATGTGGTGAGTTGTGGTGAGACCAGTAGCACAAATTGGTCGTTTGTACACTTTTTGCTAGAAAAGCGTATCTGGGTCTGAATCACCTTGGAGCCCCTCTGTGTGGAGAGGAGGGCCCTCTTCTATGTAAATCTTTGTTTCAAGTTAATGTCACCTGTAGGACATTGTATGTGTTCATTATATAGTGAACTTGGGTTATAATCAGGAAGTAGTTGTTATAGATTGATGCAGCCTGCCTGTGATAACTAGAGCTTTTGTAGTGAGCTGGTAGGCAGAACCTTTGAGATCTCCTTGTGCAAAGATTTTCCTTCAAAAAAGATATATATGATGGGACAAAAGCAAAAGCAAGGCGATCACTGTGTAGGAAAGAGCTGAGAGTTGAATGGCCTAGAAGTTGTTAGCCTGTACTTCTACACAACTGGAAGGCAGATATTTTCAGCCTAGGGATAGTCGAAAGGATTAGGGCATTTTGTTTTTGCAAAGGTGGATCTGAAAGATTCAGAGATGGTTGGAAAGAAGAAAAAGATATTGTGCGGAGGCTTGAGCGGATGACCGCCAGCCAATTGTTTAAGTTCTTATGACACCTCATAATGTTACTCTTTTTGGGTAGCAATGTACTATTCTTGTGGAGACGGGTGTTATTGGTCTTTTTGTGTATTATTTATTGCTCGATTATGTCCTTTTTTTTGTTTGTCTAAGACATGGAAAAATGACCGCTGTTGTTATTTACGAAAGCAATTTATGTGTTGAATGTTAGCCATGTTTTATGATTCTCACTTCAATTTTTTTGGTGTAGCTACTTGTTGTACTTGATGTATATTGTAGTGGTGTGATATTTCATGTCACCTACTACCAGGAATGCTTGCATTTGGTGTCTGTGATGTCCTGGTTAGGAAAAGCATCGTTGTCTCCTTTGTACTGATGATGTTTATGAAGATGAAAATCTTGTAGGTGTGGAGATTTTTACTATGACACATAAACTCTGGTTTATTGTTATGCAGTGTGTACGAGATCAGTATTAGTCGGTTTTTCTATATCCACTCATTATTACGGGAGCACTTCAGGGGCTAGTTGGGTCAGGGCGTGGGGATTCTACTGAATTTGTCTTGTTCAAATATTTCAATTTTCGGTTTTTGCTAGTTTAAATTTTACAACGTGGTGGGTTCAGATGTTTTTTCGCTGCCATTCGTCACTTTCTTGGGTTTTTGTAAGGCTGATCTCCTAGTATTTCCTTTCATTCTCAGGTTTTGTACTCCACATGGTTGCCTTCTCCTGTCCTTAGCTGCATATTATGGCATCTTGCGGTTGCTGAAATACAAACATTTAATGGTAATAAACTGGAGGTAGTTACAGTAACTTCACATTTAGAATGACAATATATTACTATGATCTAATTTTATAACAATCTAAACTGTGGATAATCAAAAACTTTTGATAATCTGAAATTTTTGCGATGGACTATGCGCTGATTAATTTTGAAACCTCTACTTGTAGAAAGAGGAGAGGGGAGGGGAAGGTGGATCTCCACTCCCTAGTCCTAGATCTATTGATTGCCAATTCTCACCTCTTCTCTAAATGCGGTGTGGTAGAGATGCTCATTCTCACCTCCTCTCTAAATGCAGTGTGATAGAGATGGCCATTCTCACCACTTTCTATCAGCTTTCTATCGTCAAGCATATCAATGGTGGAAAGATGTTCACAATACATCCTTGGGAGGACGGAAGTCCATCTACTCCTCAAATAGGGAGGGCAATAGTGTTCGAACGTTGTGATCGCAATATCAACTAGTATGAAGGAGATTTATCCTCTATTTGAGGCTTGTACTTAATTTGAAGAATCAAATTTGCAGAATTAAAAATCCTACAATACCTCTAAGAGGGGATTCCAAGGAATGCTCGTGGACAAAAAAGGAGCAAAATTATTGGAAAAATCATGAGGTGAAACTCGTTCACAAAGATTTCGTTTCTCAATAAAGAAATTTGATTCTGAAAGTAACAATGACTCTAAAGATTTTGGTTATCGAATAATTTTTCTGTTATTTTGGTTTTTTTGAATGTATGTTTGTGATAATGAAGACCGGTAAGGTAAACTTTAAAAAAGAAAAAGAAAAGGATCAGGAGATAACTCTGACGGAAGTGAAATGTTGTGTCTATATAATGTACTTGTATTTTATTGCATTGCTTTTGCTTGTATTTTGTAAATAAATTTGTATACTTCATTTTCGGCTTTATTGCTGTTTGCGTGTTTAGAATACATCCACAAACGTCTATGAAATGTAATTATATCTTGTTTCATTGTGTTTGTGGTTATATCTTGTAAATACATTTATTATTATTGTTCGTATGCTTAGATGCATAAAAACATACCTATAACAATGTTTAAATCCAATGTACATAAAGACTTATGATATTGGTATGAATTTGCTTCCATTTATATAGATTAACTACAGTAAAGCATGTAAGTTGAGAAATTCTTGACAAACGTACACTTCTTCGAGGTGGGCGTCCCCCCACCGCCTCTTCTCCAGAGACAAAGAATAGCATCATGGAAATTCCGGAAACAATCTGAGACAGTGCCCATAAACCTTCAGCAGCTTCATATCACATGATCATTTTCGATCACCGAAATTTTCCACACTCATAAGAACTTCTAAAACAGTTTGAAATTGTTTCGGACCTTGTTTTGTCTATAATGGCAAAGGCTTCTTTGTAATATTGCCGAAATCTTAGAATGATCTGTGCCATTTAGTTTGATAAACGTAGGATTTTGAGAGATTTGAAGTTAGAAGGATCAAAGTAGCAGAAATATACTTAGAATAAGCAATAAAAGCATGAATCTACTGAAACAAAGTTTGCAGTAAGCCAGTTTTCCAAAGTAGAAAGTAAGGGCAGACATCAACAACAGACACCAACAAAACACAAAAAAGAAGGCGTATTTGAAAGTCAAAGAAAGTCCATGGGGCCAATACCTTTCCAACCGTTATAGGTTGCTGAAAAAACATACATGCAAACAAGCACTCTTCAAACACTAATAGAAAAATGCTACAAAAGTGAAAGAGTCCTATAAAAAACACTTGAATACACTAAAACTGGAGATTTCAGCGTACCTTTTAGTTCCAAACTTGCACGTGAGGAGATAAGCTCCTGCAAGCTTCATTCAACGGTGTAGTTTATAAGTTGTGTAAAGTCCTAACACGGAAAGAACGGGTAGTAAGAAGAATATTCTTACAGTAATTGTCTTACAGTAATTCTCTTTAATAATTCTTGGCTTCACAGTTTCGTATTTTCACAACACGAAGTCACGAAGTACAAAGAATTAACAATCGCATTCCTATTCAATATTACAGCTTCTCCTTTCATTATATATTTTCTCAACATAGAGAGTTGCGAGTTCTTTCTTATTCGCTGTTGCATTTCCTCCTTGCTTCTCCGGCCATCTCCGCTCATCCATGTGCTTAGTGGTCGTGCCTCGATCTCCACATGAGGAATTTTATATCCGTGGGCAGAGGACAAAAGTTTGCTCGTCTTAGGACTGTCTTTGTGGCTTCGTTGCTCACAGCTTTCAACAGCTCTCAGGCACATTTCCTCCCCCTATCGCCCTCTCTCTCCCTCTCCCTCTTTTAACTCTTCCTCTCTCTTCCTCTCTCTTCCTCCTTTCAACGCTTACTGGAAAGACAGTAAGGCATTGCAGGAATATCATTGACGATGGTCTGTCTGTATGGTCAGTACTAGAACTTCCTGCTGATTTTGTTGCTATGGCACTATTTTTCCGCCGTTTCTTATTTCAACATTTATACCTCTTATGAAAACATTAGGACACCTTGAAAGTATCAAAAGCTGTCTCGTTTACTTCCTTCTTCTTCTTTTTAACCTACAAAAGGTCTGCTCAAAAAAACTTTAAATCATAGTTCTGAAGTGCAAAAGTTGAAGCCATATTCATTTTTTGTCTTTTTTTATTTTGCTGTCAAGAAAGTTGCACAAAATGGTTAAATGCACTTATAACACGCTTAGACCAGACCAATTACTGTATGAAACAGTTTTCCGTAATTGAAACTATGCTTCAAGACTTAGGTTGTAGATATTGTGAACCACACTCTTGTCAAAGAACAATGTTCCGTGGATCGTTTGTCTCCGGCAATATAACAGTCTTGCTTGCATATACTGTGTCAATTATAGTAATACATTCTTTTGAAAATAACAACTTTGGTTACACATTTATAGTTGTAGTATTTTCCTGTTGTCTTCTTGAAATTCGACTGTGAGAGAAGTCGCCACTGTGGTAGGATCTTTTCAACATTTTGTGGATTAGCACACCCATTTGTGAAGTATGCATTTTGTCGCGATGAGTATCAGTGACTTATTAGTGTAAGTTCAGATTTATTGTCTAAATACTAATTTGGTGGGGTGCGACCACACCTTTAAAATGTGTTGTTTACAATATTTTATGATTTCAGATAAAAAAAACCCACGACCAAATTTGTGTCATTAACTCTTTCATAGCAATGAAAGGTGTGCCAAGATTGTTTATTTTTAGTGAGTCCCGGAATAAAGCATTGTTGAATGAATGATGATGATGAACGTTGAAATTGGTATATGATCGACATCACTTTTGGGACCTAATGATTGTTTGTAAGCACACCAAGTGATTTTCTTTTTTGTTATGTTTTAATTTGAGTAGTACAATTTAAGAGGAATCGAAACCGGTTTCTTGCGCTGGATGGCAATATGTGCAATGTAGAAAGCATACTTATAGAGAAGGGTGTTGTACAGTATCGAAACACTTAAATTAAAATGAAAAAACCAAGCCTGTTTTTGCTTCCTTGTTGGACTTCAAAATCTTTTAGAGATAATAATGATGTTTTCTTTTTCTGTCTGTAAATATGTGGTTGTTTGCAGATTTTACTGACTACAATTTCAAAGGTGGGAGGAAAATATGAGTATGACTATGCAACAGTTCCATTTCTTGCCGAATTAATAAAGGTAAATGAAGGAAATTGTTCTGGTTGTTGCAATACATAACCATCCCAGTGAAAGATTTTGTGGCCATCTATTTTCAAACTTGTTGATACCACGTTCGCATGTCAGTTAACTTATCCCAAGTTCGGCCTTCTCTCTCCCTCTCTCTCTCTCTTTCTCTCTCTCTCTCTCCCTCTCCCTCTCCCTCTCCCTCCCTCTCCGCTCTTTAGTTTCTGGTGAACGAAACTCTGTCAAAGCAATTACTCGATACTGTGTTTTTGGATCCAGCAGGTTTGGGTTGGGTTTTGGTTGGGTTTGGGTTTGCGGTTGGGTTTTGGTTGGGTTTGGGTTTGCGGTTTGGTTTGGTTTGGTTTGGTTTGGTTTCAATGGAACTTTGGCAAGTTGATCTGTTTTGTTTTATTGAAGGTTCATTTGTCAGGATCTTCGTCTCTCTTTCGTTGATCTCCAGATGCTCGTTTGCAGTTTTCTTCTCTGGCGAGAATCGCTTTCGGATAAACCGCCCAAAATTACATTGGCTTGGAGAAGCCTAAGACTATACCCGATTCCCTCGGCTATTTATCTTCTCCTTAATAATGTCCATTTCGCGGCACTTGCTTTGCTGGACCCGTCCACTTTTCAGATTTTGAGCAATCTAAAGATTGTGACCACTGGTATTCTTTTCAGGTAAGAATCTTATTTTATTGGCAAGTCTCTCCAGCTCAGAGGCTTTATGTTAACCAACTTAGAAGAACTTTAAATAAGTTGTTTTAGCTATATGACACACCTCCTTTGTGAGAAGGATTTGGATGTGTAACTACGTTTTCCTCAAAATCGTTTTTGTTTTTCTATTCCAGGGTATTCTTGTAGGATAGCTTTTTGATTTTCATAAGAAGGTAGGCGTGGATAAAGTTTTGAAATTGTAATACATATATTGCTTACCATAGACATTTAGAATGAATGATGTATCCAAAATTTTATGTTTATTGAGACATTCAATTTGACTAAAGGTGTTTAGAACACAGAATTTTGAATGTAGTTACTTTGTCCCTCTGGAGAATGTATGGAGTCGTAAGCAACGATGGGTCAGTTCATGATTTATGATGTCATTTGTTGAATTTGCTTCCCAGATTGATGTTAAATTGGTGTTTTTATATTCTATGTTATGTAATTTTGTAAGACTGAGAAATTCAGTTTTCTGTTTCAACAATTGGTTATCATGACAGTATCACGCCTTCTCTACAGGTGTCATGTCATGTCTAAGATTTTCATTCTTGACCAAGGAAACTTGTAAAATGCTGAATGAGAACTCAAGCCCCACAATTGTTGACTTTAAAGAAGATAGAAAAATTGTTTTTTTCTTTCTTTATTCTCCGAGCACATGTGCACGACTCTCTACGCAATCACAAACTCAATTTGGGTTAACATTTTTTCTTATACCTTTGTGTACGATTGTTGCCAGTCGTAAGTCATTTTTGATCAATTAACTGTCCTTGAGACCGTTTCTGAGTGTAGTTTTGGGATTTCCTTTTTTTGAACCTTGAAATAGTGCTGGTGTTACAATGGAGAAATGTTCAGGCTTAAATTTCAGGTGTAAATTTCAGGTGTAAGGTGTCGAACTAAAGCTCAATCCTGCGTCTATTTCTGTAGGCTTTTTTTGCAACGTGAGTTGACTCCACGAAAATGGTTTGCATTATTTCTCCTGACGGCTGGCACAACATTAACTCAGGTACAGTCACCTTATTTTTGTTGACTAAGGCTTGAATTTTTTGGTTTTGTTGTTCGTCAATAAGTCAAATGGTCGACGAGTTCAAAACAGAGAACTCTTTTCCTCCCGCCCCCCTCGCTTCCCTCCTCTCCCCCAATTAGAAATTGAAACTTTCGTGGTTTTCAAAGTCATGTACTCCAGGGAGATTTAGCATAGTTCCTATGACTTGATTGATGTCTAAGTCAATTTGGAACACGGAAAGCGTTTCGTGTGTTTCTTTCAAGTTTTGAATTCATGTCTCACATTCTAGTCCTTTTCATTCAACTCAAATGTTTCAAATGCTAAATACATTTGGCTCAAGGACCTTCCATTTTGATCTTTGCTTGGAAATGAAAATCGTTATCCAATTGCGCTCAACGTTTTAATACGAATGTTAATGTTACTGTCTTTAAATCTCTTTTGGTCGACATTTTCTTTACAAAATTAAGACCTTTTTGGCGTTGGATGATGACGAAACCTCAGTATGCCTCATTTGCCTCCGTCTCGACTTAAATGCATTTTTTCTAAACAATAATATGCCTAATATCAGTGTTTAGGCATCGGTGGTCAGTCAAAACCAATTTGTCCAATCACTGGTCATTGATCATTCTTTGATCCGAGAAATTTCTCAAATGCAAAAATGTGAGATTTGCCATGTATCATGAGAAAACTATCCATAGCAATGCCTCGATTTTTACTTTCAACTATTAACCAGGACAGTGATAAACCAAAAGCACTATAGGTTGCAATCGTTATTTGTTGGTGTTTCTGTATCTTTGTGAATCACAGAAGTAAAAATTGTTTTGTACTAATCGGATGTATAAGTTTTTTAGCATGTAACATGCATGGAATTAAGAGGACTGTCACAAAGTTTTATAGCCAACAATTTGGTACTTGTGATTTGGTTGTAGTACAAATATTATAAAGGTTGAGCTTCGTTACTATTTGACTTTTGCAGGAAAAAGTGTATTGTTGCGATGTCCGACACATCAGTTATTTGGAGTCTACGCGTCTTCTACTAGAGAACAGCATTGAAAGCGTGTTTTGGTTGTAAACTATATCGCTTTTAGAGTAAAGAAATTATTAGTGCAGGGAATATTTTAGTGTTATCGATTTAAACTGGTCAAGAATGTAGCTGTTTAAATATTTAATGATATAAGAATGAAATGTGATGCGATTTTAAGGTCAAAGGCCAGGGAATAAGGCTCCTATTAGTGTTATTAACCCTAACAGCGTTATACTGTGTACGCTTTTTGTGTTTTTTCCACAATTCCTTGAATGTTCCAATTTTAATTCACGCAGCTTCGTGTGTGACACTTGCATACCACTGGAAATATTGTCGGGAATGATGTTGTAATTACATTTTGAATGGGAGTCCTACTAAGTATAGCGTGGTATAGTAAAGCTTTTCACTCCTTAGAGCGGCTATTTCAAGGAACACAAATTTTTTTACTTCCCTCAAAAACCATCAAATGAACTCTGTTTGAAATGAGTGTGGTTCATACTACCTAAGGTTCAGTGCGCAGTGAGTGTAAATCTACCCTAATTCTTCTTTGGCGTTTTTATCCTCACTATTTTGCAGATAAGGAGGCCCTTTTCAGGAACACTTTCTGGAACTCCCGGAGTTTTGGTTGGCCCATTAGATGGATATGCACTTGCTCTTTTAGGAACCCTATTATCAGCTCTGGCAGGTGTATATACAGAATATTTGATGAAAAAAGACGACGATTCTATATACTGGCAAAACCTTCAACTTTATGTGTGCGTATGAAACTATGTGAGCACCCAAAAAAAAATAAAATCTTAACTAAGTTTTTAATGTTGTTTTGGTCTAGGAGTTGACCTCCATTTCGGTTGAGCGAGTTGTTGGTCCCACCAAATGGATCAGTGAGACCACCGTTTGGTTTATATTGGCTTCTCCTTTTATCTCAATATGACCCTTTTTGATAAATATCCATCAGTGAAAACACTAACCAGGGGATTTAAAACTTTTCCTTAATTCATCAAGGTTTTTGTTTGTTTCTCCACATGCTTGCTTTTTCTTTTTTATTCTTTTCTGCATAAACAATATTGATCAATTGGAAATCTGCACTTAACATATTTGTCGATTTTTTTTGCAGATTTGGAGTGCTTTTTAATGCTCTTACATTAACTCTAAGTGATGCCCAAAACAATTGGAAGAAAAGATTTTGGTTGTTTGGCCTCGGTAAAGGATTCAATATTGCGACATGGTTGGTGGTAGCCAATATGGCATTCACAGGTCTTCTGGTGTCGTGGATTATGAAATACGCCGATATTTTAGTAAAGGTATACAATACCATTTGATGGCATATTGAGTGAGGTTTAGCAAAAAATAGTTTAAGATGGAGGGGAAAAGTTCTGTAATTTAGCTGCTCCATTGAGCCATTGAAAGTAATTAGTTTGCAGTGGAAAATTGTGTGGTTAATGCTATATACGATGTACTGTGTACCACAGCGAATGGACGGAAGACCTTCTTTTCTGTTTTTGGGAATCGCTGTAATTTCTAATTAGCTTAATTGTCGGATATCAGAGACATTTTCATGTTTGCTTTCAAATCTGTTTTATGGATTTTTTCTGTTGTATCTATTGTATTTGAAACATGATTTGTTAATCCAATTGTTTTCCATGCAGGTTTATGCAACATCTATGGCAATGTTGCTTACAACTGTGTTATCAATCTTCCTTTTCGACTTTCAACCAACTATTCAGGTATAAATTTGTTTTCCCTTTGGATAAACTGATGAATGACGTTGCATTTCAATTCTCAACCTTCTCAAGAAGTACCAAAATTTTAGGAACTATTCAATTTTCTTTTGCGTCCACCATTTCTTTTTAATAGTCAACTTTGTTGAACTATGGGTTGTTGAAACCTTAGTTTAGTTTTTTTGTCTAAACAATCTTCCGGTAAACTTAAGGGAAGGAACTTCTCTCGCTTTGAATTTATGACGGGATTTTGCGGGTCTTATATTGGGATGGATGACAGTTATTTTTTGGAATTCTTGTTTGCTCGTTGTCTCTGCAACTCTATTTTGCTCCTTCATTTGAACTTTTTCAGCGACTTCGAAAGACTTCTGTTCCTTCTTTCACGTCCCTGTATTTGTCGAAGAAACAACTTAAGGAAATAGACTAGGGTGAAAGTGTTGTAGGTTAAAGGACCTGATTACAATCAAATAGTACGTAAGGATGACTTCCACTCCTTTAACAGAAGGAAAACACAAGATTTACCGAATAGTGGAATCTTTACAAGTTGAGCCATTTGAAAGTGGTTTAAACCACTAAAAGTATGGATGAGGTCAGATTTTTTAGGCAGTAACGTTTTATGATGGTGGGTTTATGACCGATGTTAATCTCTGTGTCGGTTCTCCTCCCTCTCCCTCCCTCTACCCTCCTAACCCTAATCCTCTTACCCCAAGCTCTACCTAGCCGAGCTTCTCTCTACCTTTCTTGGTGGACGTGGCACCGCTAGGAGGGCAGGAAAAGCATAGCTGGTACGTCTCCCTCTCTTGAATACTAATAATTTATGTTAATACTAATATATATAAAAATAATAATAGTTTATATAATAAGAATAATAATAATATATGTTAATACTAATAAAAATATATTATTAATAATAATATATATTAATATTAAATATATATTAATACTAATAATATACGTTTGGTTTACAAGAATATAAAGACTTTAAGGAATTGCAAAGAATTTGAAGAAATTAGTAAAATAAAAAACAGAAAATTGAAAATGGAAAAGGAAGAAAAACGTGTTGCTTTATTGGGAGAGGGAGAATAAGAGGTGAGGGGGGTGAGGGAGGTGAAGATAGGGAGGAAGGAGTGGTTGGAGAGGGAGGAGAGGGGGGATCCAAAACCATTGACCTGAAAAGAAAACCGGAAAGGGAAAGAGAGGAGTCAAGACGGGTGCGTGGGAGGATAAGAGGAGGAGGGAGAAGAGGGACGAGAGGGAGGAGAGGGACGAGAGGGAGGAGAGGGAGAAGAGGGAGAAGAGGGAGAGGGGGGGAGAGGAGAGGGAGGAGAGAGTGAGGGAGAGGAAGGGGAAGAACAAGAGAGAGTATATCATCGTACTTTTAGAAAGTAATAAAATATAGTTTATAATATATTTAGTGTAATTACTTAACTCATAATGTCATATAATTGTATGATTTGAAACATTTTTGTTTGCAATTTAACTACTTTGCGTTCATCTTAGACTTGTAACTCTTGATTATTGATTAAGCCAACATTTCCTCATTTCCGGTTTTGGAGTTGGTTTTAACCTTCCGGTAAAATAATGGAGTTGTGCCTCTTAGGTGAAATAATCACAGAAACTGAGTTTTTTTCCAAATGCATGCAATTTGTCAACTTCTTTCACATCAGAAGAGTGTACAGATTACTTAGTACGAATTTACTCAAATTTCTTAGATTTATTAGTCTAGTATATATATTTTTTTATCTGTCGCTATTCTTGTCAATTGATATATATGATATATACATAACCGTGAAAGAAGAAAATGGTTATACAGATTTTGATCTGGATAAATGCTGTACTTACAGGGTAATTAAACTGTTTATATGGACACTTGGTAATTTCGGCAAAGTACTGAGTTCAAGTCGGTTTGCAGTCAAATCCCTGTTAACGGCAAAGTCAAACAGGATCTTTTATCAGTAATTGAGTTTTAGATCGGAATGACATAAATCAGCAGGTTCTAATCAAAAGAACGGAAAACCTAAAAATGCAAATTTAAAAAATGGCCAGAAGAGGCAACTCTTGTGTTTATGAGTTGTAAGTTTCATCTTTGACAAAAAACAAACTGAATGCGCGGAACGCACGGAGCCAATAATAATGTGGAAAACCTAATGGATCAATGGCCAGTTTTGTCAATCAGAATTACTGTTTATATGACAGACAAGGATTGTTCTTCTTCTCATTTTTTTTATCAACATCGTGCCTTGATGGGGTTAATTTCAATGTTTGATCCAGTTCTTTGATTCTCATCATCTCCCTGCAATGGTTTGGTCGGGTTTGTCGTGTGTGTTTTTTCCGTCATTATTGCTGACGGAATCAATTTTCCTTTCGTTGAATTATCCACATTTATGTTTCCGTCATTACCACTCTTGCGTTCAGGTCAATCTCAAATTTCAACCAAGATTTCCATTGCTAACATTTCAAATAAAGAAAAAAATGTTGCACTGAATCCTGTTGGCGACCATCTTTCATCGGTGAATTTCTCTCTTTAGACAACCTCCGTTTCAAAAAAGTACGTGTATCGCTAAAGCGATTCACGGTGTAGTAAATAACTATCCACAACTTGCAACTTGCACTGATCCTATGTAGACGATACATTCTCTAACATTCTATGGCGACGTGGCGATGTGAGATAAACTTAGTAGTAGTTCATCGTCGCACGTGTCTATAGTCCAGGTGTAGCGATTTTACAGGTTCAGTGATGTTCCACCATTACAACAGATTGCTTCGCAGATGACGACCAAAGTGTAATCGGACGGTCAGTGTTTTCTCCCGGACCCTTGGAGAATCTTTATTGTATCTTTCTGTAACGTTGTTTTCAAGTAAACTCATGAAAAAAAAGTACGTCACAGTACGGTCAGGTACAAAAATCTGTAATATACCTCACTTTTCGTCTGATGATGTAACATTTGCGTGGTTCACACTTGAAAAATGGGAAAACGGATGTCATAAATTTTGGGATCCGTACGCCAAATTTCAAAAAATGACAAAAAACGAGGCTGTGACGGTTGGGGCGGTTGGTTTGACCTTTGTGGAGCGTAGCGGCGGACAAAAAACGCAGTTCTATGCGTCAAAACTAGACAGCTGCATATAGCAAACGGTAACTGCCGTCCGCCATCGGACATCATGTTTGGAATGCACTTTTTCGTTTTTGAAGAATTTTGAAAACGAAGCGCACGGACGTGAACCGTACAAGAATTCATTCCGTCGCAAACTTATGAACAAACTAGATGACCAATCAGATAAGAGAACACGTAATGTTAAAAAAAAAAAAAACCACCGATGGAAAAAAAGGAAAAATGGCATGTTCTAAGTTCCTTCGCGGTTGTTTTCGGTCTGTAAAAGCGCTTGCGTGGCAGTACATTTTGGTTTCGTACATATCATGTCCGCAAAGCGTTTACTTTTCGTACCGGACAAGTGGCTCGTATCACGACACGCTAGTTGACGTAGGCTAGCGTCACGTGCCAGTTCACGGCGGACAAAAGAAAGTACCGTTTTCATACCATACCGTTTTCCCATTTTTCAAGTGTGAACCACGCAATAGTGTTGAAAGTCCACACGTACGGTAGATCGATTGGTGTTTCCGAACGCACACCATGACGTCACTGCAACACGTAGCAAAGACCTAGGAAAGGAAAAGATGACGTTGTGCTGTTCGTCAGTGCTTTCATTCTCCATTTTGCAGGATCAGTTACCAAAGCAGAGGATAGCTATGAAAAAAGAAAGCCCGCAAAATGATAACTAATGAAAAGAGTCTTGGTTGAGTTTGGTTTTTCTAACTTTTTCTAACCAGGCCCGTTTCACTGAATCCTGTTCCGTATCAATTCTGTTTTTGCTCTTTGTTTCTCAAAATTCTCTGACCTTCGTTTCTAACTCATTTTTTCTTCCAATAATCACGGCAAGCTACAGTACCTGAGCGTCCGCCATGGATTCAACCTCTCACCTCTGTCGGAGTCCATTTTTCAACCTTGACTCCACGTCAGCCCTTCACGTGTTCTCTTTTCTCGGTCCCATGGATCTCTGTTCGGCAGCCATGGTTTGCAGGTAGTACTACCTAAATTATACCATTTATAATTTTATACTAATTATACCATTTAAGTATATCGTTTATTACCATTTATAGTAGTATTATTACCATTTACACCGAAAACACCATTTATACTAAAATTACCAATTATATCGATTACATCAGTTATGCTAATTATACTAGTGATTTCTTGATCGCTTAGATCCTTCCACGCAGTTTTCAAAATGATTCCTTCAAAGAGTCGTCCTGGCATCTCACCTTCATTTCGATTAAGTTTTTGAAGAATGTTTCTGGTTCTGTTTCTGTCTGTTCTTTTCTTTTTCCAGTTATATACCAAATTTAAGTCTAAGTTTATTTTCCTCATTCTCTTTATTTTTTTTCAGTTATGCACCAATTTTAGATCCTAAGCTTTTTTCTCTTATTCTCGTTTTTTATTTGTTATGCATCAATTATAGATTTTAATATTTTTCTCATTTATTTTTCTCTTTTTTGTTTTTAGTTATGCACCAATTTTTAGATTTTGTGTATTTTTCTCTCTTTATTTTTTTTATTCACCAATTTTAGACTCTTATGTTTTTTTTTTTTTTTTGTTTTTAGTTATACACCGATTTTACAGTCTATGTATCTTTCTATGTATTGCAGGGAATGGAAATCAACTGCGAACGATTCCTCTCTATGGCGATACCTCTCTGAAATCAATCCTCAGCCAATGCTGGAACCATATGTACCTCCCTTGCTTCCCATGCCTCCACACCAAAAAATTGGACACTTAACCGAAAGTCATGGGTTTTCCCTCACACCTTTACCCGTATCTCACAACCTGTCTAATTTTTCTTTATCGGGCATATCACAGGGAACTGCTGATCATTGTTTTTCATTGACAGACTCAGAAGACACCTCAGATTTCCAAACACCATCAGATTTCAACACGCCAGTATTACCTTCTTTTGAACAGAAACCGATCACTGGAGGTGGTTATTTGGCAAAATGTAAAGAAGCTTATGAAGTGAGTGAGGCGTGGAGGAAGGGACATGCGAAAGTTATTCGTCTTCAAGTGAAGGGAAGCGATAAGGCTTCATCCGTTCGAATTGCACCAGATGGACGAACTCTTGTTTTCGCATCAGGCGGTCGAGGAGCTTGTCACCTTTTTGATTCTTGTAGGGGGAAGAGATATTTGGAGCTCGGTTTGCATGGAGTTCAGGTTGGTGTTCTGTCATCCTCTTTCCTCTGGCAAGTGCCCTTTTTACGGGAAATCATCAGGATTTCTCGTCATTGCATGTTTTTAGTCGCGAACACCTTGCAAAATCCAGGAAATAAATTGTGTTTATCCTGGGGTGGTGAGGGAATAAACTGCCCTGCTATGCAGAATATTAGCTATTTGGGTTGGCCCCTTTTTGACACCTTTGTAAAAAACCATTGGATAATTGGCCATAATTTTGGTATGAATTGCACTCTTTTTCTTCAGAAAGGTACGGTGGGCAAGAGTTATGCATAGGCTTGTTTGTTTACTTAGGCTGGTTTTTTTAGGGAGGAAGTGTTTTTGGACGGTTCGGTTGGGTTCTTAAATGAATTCTTACGAACTCCAAGATGATCAATATATGGGATCATCATATGTAAAATAAATTGAAATGTAATGTGGAATATGGGAGTGGAAGCTCTATTGACTTACAGGAAAAGGGATTTGCTTTTTGTTCCTTGGTGACATCTGCTACAACGACCCTGACAAAAAACCTACACCGCGATCGTTATTAGAGTTAGTGAATGGTCTAACGCTTAATTAGATTTTTACACTGAATTACGTTTTGCCCCGTAGCTCATTGAACTGAATAGTGTCAAAAGCACTAGTTATGATTTTGGGTCAGAAAGGCATTCGCTTGGATCATAGTGATTAAATTTAATAGCTACAGACATCTTAGTGATTATTGACTGTGCCCCGATTTAGGTTCTATGTCTATGGTAAGTTTTTTTGTGTGAACATCCGACATGGTTCGCTTCTCTGGTTTACGATCTCCTCTCCTCTCTCTCCTCTCCCCCCCCTCCCCTCCTTTTGTCCCTTTTGATGGTTGCAGGATCGAGGGGAAGCTGCCTACGATGATCTTCTTGGTCTCTATGCTTGCAGCGCCATCTCTGGTGATGGTAAGAGTGTCGGTTTTGGTGGATTCGATGGTGTTGTTCGTATCTATGATGTCACGTCTGGAAGACCAACTATTACAATGGGAGGCCTCCAACATCGAGCTGCCGCCCAGTCCTTAGCCCTCTCCTGGGACGGCTCTATCATTGCGGCTGGTCTCAGTGACGGCCACTTGGCACTCGGGAGGCGTGTGATGTCACCTGTGATGTCACAAATGGCATCACAGGAGGTTTTTATAGGAGACCAACAACGAAGAGAATCATCGTATAGCAGCAACTCTGGTACAGCAGTAGGGAGTAGCACCTTTGGAGTCCGACAGAAAATGGAGGTTATTCTTCATCAACCTTCCTCGAAGATTGTTGAATCAGTCGATGGTGATTGGTGGATGGTTAGGCATCTGGGTCCCGGGTTAGCCGTGACCTGCGTCGAGGCGAACCTTGGTGGAGAGGGAAAGGGTCCAGATAAGAACATGTTTGTGGTGGGAACGTCAGGAGGCCATGTGAGTGTCGTGGATGGGGAGACAGGGGACAAGAAGGCTTCTCTGGTAGGCAGTTGTAGCTGTCCAGTAGCATGCCTTTGTATCCATTCTGATCGTAAAAAAGGTGACATTTTATCGAGTGAATGTGATCGACTTGTTTATGGTGGGTTCTTGCATCACAATACCGGTAACGGCCATAGTAACGCTGTCTATGTTTGGGACTTAGTTTCCTCGGAGCGAGTCGCTCTATTGTATCCCGGCGGTGGTGGTGGGGCTCGACAAACTCGTGATCGAGGAGTAAGAGGAGTCGGTTACTTGGGGACAGGGGGAGGGGGTAGTGCGGCAAGTGGACCTATTAAGTCAGTTTTTGCTGATGGTTACAAGGTCGCGACGACGTCAGGGAAAGCGGTTACAATTTTTGAGTCTCGTACGTGGAAAGTTTTGTATGAGTTTACACTTTCTCACCAGCCCCTTCAACAAGAGCATGTCGAGTTCGATGATGTAGAGGGAAAAGACGAACAGGAGAGGGATACAGACTGGTTTTGGAACCTGGCAGAGGGGGAGGGAGGAGGAGGCGGTAGTCATGTGACTGCAAGCGGTGTGGAAAGCTGTATCAGTCCTAGTGTGGCACCAAACTGGATAGACTTTCCCGGTTTTGATTTGCCCCATGAAGTTCCTCATGAAGTTGAACGTAATTATGAAGACAGAAATGAAACCGGTGAATCCAGCGCCGGTATTATTTTTCATAACTGTGGGATTTTGTTAGACGGTTTTGAAAATGCCGGTGCATGTGGTAGTGTCAGTGGGAGTTCTCAACCGGAGGTTAACAATGTCTATGGAGAATTTCTCGCCTCCGAAGAAGGTTCTGAAGGCAGGATTCATGTCAGGAGTGACGTCACTGCTTTTTTGTCTGGATCTGAATCGGCTCTGGCGTCAGGTTCAAGGGAAGCGGGAAATTCTCTTTTCCTTCTTGGCCCGGGACCAAGTAGGGTGCAGGAAGACCCTGAACCCAAAGTCGGGCGAGTAGGAAGCTTGGGAAGAGAGCGAGACGGGTTGTTTCTTACGAGTAGAAGTAGAAGATCCTCAGAACATTCAAGAGTGGAGGCAATCAAAGGGAAAGCTCTTACTCGGAGCAGTAGTGATGGAGCTCTACAAGGAGGAGGAAGTGGTCTCAAGAAGCCCCCTTCGAGGATGATGACTTTTGACTATCATACTAATGAACCCGCCCACCAGAGGGTACATTTTATGGGAAGTCAAATGGTGATACCGTTGCGAGGAGGTGCAATTGGAGTTCTTGCGTTTGGTAGTCCGAGGATAGGGCAAGAAACTGCAAAAATTGATGTTGTCCCTCATGTGACAGAGAAAAGGTTTGAATAGTGTTTTTTTTTGTCTTTTACTGTCATATACACTGTATCATTATTGATTTGCTTCTCCTAGCAAACCATCCTCGATGATCGAGTGAGAAAGTAATTAGCCAAGAAACTGCGGTTGGTCTGTTTTTGCCTCTTTTTCTTGTAAATGTTACTGCAGGGAAAAAAAGAAAAAAACAAACAAACATTAATTCAGTTTGCACCTGTTCCTTGAAGAAGCTGAACCACAGCTGAGTCAAAAAGAAGCAATTGGTAGGAAACTATTCTTTAGTGTATCATAATAAATACATTTCCGCAGCGGCAGAAGTGATAGGTTGAATGGACATTGTAGACCAGGCAATATCTAAAATGTAGAAGAGTAGCTGGTTGTGGTCAATACATGAAAGGATGGACATAGGTTATGTGGCCAGATAATCCAACACTCCTGAATCTATTGGCCCTTTTTGAATTATTAAAAGAACTAGTTTTTTAAGAAAGCGTGATGGTGAACTACCTTGAGTACATGGGGAATTAAAGAAACAAACACTTGGGAATTAAAGAAACAAACATTTGGAAGTGGTGAAGTTGCTAATGGTGTGAAGTGGTGGTGGTGGTGGTGTTTTTTTGCTAATTGCTTGTATTTATTGCTTCTTGCAATAATTTTGCAATTAAGCGTTTGATGATTTACTTTTTATGTTTTGGAATTGTTGCAACTGTTTGGTACTTGCTACACCGTAAAGGTATGGTGAGACATTAGACACACCAATTTCTGACGCAAACAACCATAAACTCCGGCGATGACCAGTAAGAATATTTGCAGAGTAAGTCCTGAAGAAATTGTTAGCTTAGGGTTCGAGTTGGCAGTAATAAAACTAATTCAGTTTCGCATGTTAACCGTTTCAAGAGTTGTAGTGTTAAGAAATTGACAAGTAGTAATATCAACGCTATTTTGAGGGTCAGGGGGCAAAAATAACAGGCAACACCTCTACACCGCCCATCTGTATTAGTGTTAAAGAAAAATTAGTGTCAATGCGAAATTAGAATTAATATTACTAATTTAGTGCAAGGTGACGTGGCTTTTTTTGGTCCACTTCCTTAAATAATGTTGTTAACACTATTTTGTGATTTTTGACCCAAGAAAGTCGCGACAGAATTAGTGTTATTAACACTGATAACGATGGGCGGTGTAGTGACACACCGGTGTAGTGTCCTGAGAGTGTGAAGAAACTGTATCATCTCACTCACAAACCAAAAGTACTTGGTCGGAAGAATTATTGCTTATTTGTTAAACTTCACAATTCCCCTGCTTGAAAATAGAATTGGTAAACTATTGGCACTTACAGTTGTTGTTTAGAACTGTTAAAATCAACTACGCCAAATTGTGAATTGCTAACTTATCAGCATGAACAGTGGTAAAAATACATTTTGTCACGCGGATATTAATGAGCAGATGATTTATATAATGTCATAAGTAATAATTTTTTACTTTGGATTAGAATAGCACTTGCTTGGAAATAGAGTGACTAACTCCGAAAGTGGTGGCAATGTACTTGTGATGATGAATATGTCTTGCCATGAGTAAGTTGGAAATACGCCAATATGGTAACAAACAGATACTCCATCACTGTTGGCCATAAGAAGGTGCAAGTCATACATATCTTTATAAAAACGAGGTACATGAGTAAGCATATTCACCTCTGCGCTTGCTTGCTGCCGTAATAACAATATGCAGCCAACTAAGTCTCACGAAAAAAAACCCAAAACTTCCACCTTCCACATCCACAATTTTGAAAACGTAGGTGGATGAATCATAGTCCAGACGAGGCAAAAATCGAGACTAAAAATCCGGACGTTTTGTCGTTATGTGATGATTTTGACCTTCTATTGATGGCTGGACTTCAAAAACCATGACCGCATCACAAAGACATGATTTTGGCATGGAAGACTTCAATCACCATGGCAATTTCACATACCAGTGATTACATCAGAGGTATCTGTTTGAAGAGTAATTGAATAGAATTAGAACAGTATTTAACAGAATATTTGATACCACAATATACACTTCATTGTCACACAAAGTAAGTCAAGCGAGAAGTGTAAACAAAAGCGATAATCTATGTTCGATAGAATCATCACATCATAATTTCCATGATTTAGTACCACTAGTACGGAATGACGAAGATAGATACGATAATCGAACCCGCTACATTAAGTATATCGTTGTCATATCGTACAAATGATGTCCTTGAAAAACTGTGTAAATTGACGGACGGTTATCAAACCGGGCATAATCATTTTGCATTCTCTTCTGCCATTCAAACCAGACTAGTGAATAACAGGGCATAATCATTTTGCATTCTCTTCTGCCGTTCAAACCACACTGTAGTGAATAACATATTACATATAGATTTCATGAAGGTGAAAAGCCAACCGAAGAAATTAAACGGAAATATATATTTTAACAGCCAGAAATGGCCTTCTAAATTTAAAATTTCGAAACATTCTTTATGGTACTGCCGTGTAGCTAACCAATTGCAGGTTCCTTCCTAATCATCATACACAGAATTAGCTCCAATACTTAATCTACCTGAGTACCACCACGGTACAGTAATTTTCATTTATTATCCTAAGCCTCCCCACCTAATAAATGGTCCACAAACAACTATGCTCAAATGTAAATGTTTTACACTTCTGCAGGCTTGCTCTGAGGCTCAGGAGCAAACAATTTGACCCCAGCATTGTCACCATGGTCCATGTTGTAGGCAGATCCACCATGGCGAGTGGCATCCATTCCTGCTATCTCATCATCGGGAGGAATTCGCAGAAGGTTGAGCTTATGTAGAAGGAAGAACAGTGGTCCCATTGTCACAGACACCCATCCAAAAATTGTAACAATTTCCACAAGCTGAGCGGCAAGAAGCTTTCCTCCACCTCCGTAAAAGACCCCGTACTCAGTGGACGAATCTCGAGCATATGTTTGCATAACATACTCCTGCTTTGCAAGAAGACCTGCGTTTGAAGAGTGACGTAAATCAACATAAGACGCCATATTAACTACATGGAGAAAATAAAAAAACATGGTTTTTGAAACCTCCAGTGTTTGTCAGAGTTTCAGGATAAGGTTTAATGAGAGTTTTTAAGTTTTTACACAACAACGACTTACCAACAAAGAGAAGTCCGAAAGAGCCACAGCCAAAATGAAGCTGTGTTGCTTCAAGTGGGTCATCAAATTTGAATACAGCAGAGATCATATTTCCACCAATCAAAACCCATGCTGCACAGAATCCGCACAGAATTGCCGCCCATGGCTCAATGACAGCACAACCAGCTGTCACACAGGCAAGTCCTCCGAGGAGTCCATTGCAGACGTCAGGTACATGCCACACTCCCTGCAAGGCAAAAGATCATGTAAAATAAAATAAGTGAAACAGAAAGACAACACAAAGGAATCAAGTTACCATGTAAACAAAAAGAATCAGAAGAGAACACGAATAAACAAGACAGGAAAAAAGTATAGGAATCAGGTTACAAACGTAAGAAAGGAAAGAATGAAGAGGATTGCTTACAGTGAGCATTCTTTTGGCTGCAAGGGTGGTAAGTCCAGCCATACAAGCGGACAAAGTAGTGCAGACAGCCGCTCGGCCCACAAACGTCCAGTTACCCTGCATTGAATCAGATACAAACACGACGTCACACCACCACCAATCACATAAAATCAAAGACGCCACATAATTGCATCAGATCAAGACAAAAGAGAGTCTTAGATGCAAAGATTAATAAAAGAGGTGAAACGCTTACCTGAACATCAGAGTAGGGAAGAGTAATTCTCAAGTAGGATCCAGGGTTGAATCCGTACCATCCGAACCTGCACAACAGGACCATGGAAACATAAGCCCAAATAGATAGAAAAACTAACAAACAACTTAAAGAACGCATGGAAAGATGCAAAAGCGGAATTCAGCAGGAAGTAACGCAGAACAACACATACCAAAGAAGGAAAGTTCCGAGGACAACAAGAGTGGCACTGTGTCCCTTCATGTCCATAACTTTTCCAGACTTGTCAAAACGTCCGAGGCGGGGACCTTCAATGAGAGCTCCCCACATACCTGAAAAGTGATAAAACAGATGACGAATATTCAGCAACAGTTTGGGAAAAAACACACTTAAACACTAACAAAACTGCACAAAAGAGGGTATATACAAACACCGGCACGTGAATAAAAAGGAACAACAAAAAAAAACAATCTAACAAAGAGAAGAAAAAAAACGTACCAGCTACCCCTCCCACCATATGTACCACTCCACTTCCTGCGAAGTCAATGGCTCCGGTATCAAAAAGAGGGTCTGTCAGGTTAAAAGCACTGAGCCATCCCTTAGGGGCCCACACCCAGTGGACCACAATAGGGTACACAAATCCGGTCAAGACGGAGGAGTAGACGAGATAGGCGGTGAACTGAGTCCGCTCAGCAATAGAGCCAGAGGTGATACCGGCCGTTGCAATGGCGAAAGCCCACTGAAAAATAAGAAAAAAAACAGAACGTACCACTCCATCTTTCAGATAGACTCATTAAACATAAAACATACATATACACTGATTTTAAGTTTGGACATAGAGGGAGTGCATTTCAGTAGTAGTAACCCAAAAAATAGTAGAAAATAAGGAGACCAAGAACGAAAGATGAAACTTCTCAACAGGTTAAAAATCATTGATAGCAAGTAGGCAAGATTAAGAGACTTCACCTGGTACATCCAGAAACTCCAGTCGTAGCCAGAGACATAATCTGGAATTTGTGAAGATCCGAAGTAGTTTGACCCAATGAAGCCGTTACTGTGACAATCAGAGAAAAACTTCAGAATGTCGGCACTTCTACAGTCAGAAATACCTAATTGCAATAATTCGTCAACCGAGAAAATAGATACAGAAAAATAAAACCAGAGTTACAGACCGTAGCTTCTACAACTTCCATAAAACATATTCAGGCTTCTAAAAGCTCAAAAAAACCACGGCAGGAGACCAATAAAATCTGTTGACGGCACACCTACAAAAGATATTCTGAACCTTTGGAAAAAGGATCACAAAAACAAAGCGACTCAGTACACGAGGGAGCGCAAAACACAAAAACGACAACAGAAGATATTGAAAATGATTAAAATATATTTTGGGGACGTACTTGTCGCCATCTGACTGAATTCCGTACGCAAAACCGAATCCGAAGAGGTAAAAGGACAGTCCTCCACAGCAGGCGTCGAGCACATTGGTGAGCATGATGTTCATCGTATTCTTTGCTCGCACCGTTCCCGCACAGAGCATGGCGAATCCGAGCTGCAGGGACAGTTCACAGGTTGCAAAATGGAGAACGAGGACAGGGACGGCAATTGCAGATTGACAGAGTGAGCGAAACGGCAGATATACGATATTGCAAGCGGAGTGGGATGCAGTAAATAAGAAGGTAGAGAGCAAAGACAGGAGGAGGATATTGCAGATTGAGAAAAGAAAAGGGTAGGGGTAGGACATGGCAAATTTATATGGCGAGACATAAGGCAAGTTTAAAGTTTGACGACTGCAAGCATAGAACCATAACACGAACCATCAAGAAAAACCGCAAGAAAAAAGGAGCTAAATTATACAACCACTACCTAATCATCTCAAACTGGAAGGGGGCCTCTGGCGGGGCAAAGAAACACAAATTTCAAAACATTCACAAAATGAGTTTCAGCGAAGGTCGGAAAGGTAGAGAAACCAAAAAAATGAGAACCACACTAAATGGGAAGAGATCGAGGGCTTTCAAGATGAAGGAAGCACACAAACCTGCATGGCGAAAACAAGGTAGGTGGAAAACAGAAGAAATGTGTTGTCAATGGCCAGTGTAGTCCACTGCATTTGAATTCCCATATAATTGAGTTTCCCGCAGATAAAATTAGCCAAGTATTCTGCTGCAACAGTTGATACTGCGCCAGTAGTGAGGTTGCCTTGAAGGAACGACATCTCATCGGAGCTGCATGTGAATGAAGCCAAAGAAGACGAATAAAACGTGGGGGCCGGGAAGTCGGCGGCAGTATTTCCCGTCACCATGGCTGCGGCACACAGGGAACCCCTCCCTTGCAGGGACTTAGACGCGGAGAAAACTAGAATGGAACTCCTCGAGGAGATGCAGAATCTTGCCACACCAGGCTGGCTAGAAACCACTGTGATGCCAACGAATTACTCGAAGGAACAAATATGAAGACTCGGAGAGTTACAAGCTGCCCGAAAAGAAAAACATTTTGTGGTAGGATGGACGGACACTGTGCTAAATACATGAAAATCGACGGTTGGGTATGGGTGACAGAAAAATGTTTTTGTCAGAACGTTTTTGGACATGAATGACGGCTAAGATCGGCATTGGATTGAATCGGACGGATAAACGAAAAGGGATGCTGTCACACAAAATCTTCTGTCTGACGGATTGCCACGTTTGTGAATCGGCAGGGGAGTGACGACTAGGGATGGTTACAATTTTGTATATCACGTCATGAGCCGTACAAATCTAGCCCCGTCAAAGGATTCAACCAATGATAACTCCGGTGGTAGAGTACGGAGGCAATTCGTTACTCGGCTACTCCGCGTCTGATCGCCGCATACACCGTACAAAGTTCTGTAGCATGAAAAGTTACGGGTAGCGACTACAGTAGTCCTGTATTGTAGTGTCTCACTGTCGACCAGCTTTTGTTCAAAATGTAGTACGATACAAGTACTTTTTTGTCTCGCTCATCCAAAAACGACAAAGAGAAATAAAACTACTGGTCAGCGTGGAAAGCAAAAACCCACGTGACTCACTTCCTGGACAGTTCTAACAAATGGTGATGCAGAGCCAGTCTTCCCTGGCAAGAATCCACAATATCGTCACAGATAGTGATGCAATCCGAGATATCACGTGAAGGTTTTTGGAGATCGCCATTCGTTGATAGTTTTTGACGACTGTGCAACTAGAATCATCCGTACAGAGATCTTCTAGACCGTATCGGAAAGCCCTGCTTGTCATCAGCGGAGTGACAGGTGAAATTTTGTCTTTTACGCGCCAGCACCTTACCAGTTAAAAGACCTGGACGCTGAGACCCGTTGAAGACTGGCAGCTTCTGTGTACTGTTGTAAAAAGAAAGAATTCAAATGCGAGATGACATTGGTGGCGTACGTTACATTAGGTTCAATTTAAGAATTAGAAGTTTAGAACCCGAGTATAGTACGAGTATCGTACGCTATTTTTCTTATTCGCACAGACAAGTACCCGCAGTTCGGGTTTTCAAGAAGGTAAGCCATAATTTAGGGCTTAAATGTACACCAATGGGGAACAGACGCCCCAATTAACCGTGTGATTTTCTGCAGGAATCACCTTAATTTTCGGGGGTAAAGTGGGGGATAACAAATTAACAATATATTATTGGTGTACAGTGATTCTGCCAGTTCTACCGGAAGTGAAACTTGAGCGCAGAAAAGTATGCTGACAGAGTGACAGGTGACGATAGAAATATATATTTTCATATTTTCCCTGAAAGATGTCTCGGATTCCGTACACAAACAGTCTACAAACAGATCGAAGCGGGTGATGGGGAGACTGACGTACTCTGGCCGTCATCCACGCTACAGCCAAAAATCTCGTGATAAAGTACGAGCGTAGTGTACGCGTACTCACAGTTTTGATTTGTACGCACGAAAGCGGTTCGTACAATGTACGCTGTCCTTTCCACTGTCGTGAGCGCAGAAGTCCGACGAATCGTCGCCGCTGCAGGAAGCGTGCGTTGACAGGGCAGGAATCTGACCGGTTCGGTGACTGTCCACACGCAGGGATATTTTCCGTCGTAACGTAAAACTCCCTAGCAGTCGTGCATTCGTCGTCCAAAGCCTGTTATGTCTGTCGTCTGTCCTATGTCGTAACTTTTACTTCCCGACAAGCGTAACATAAGAGGCTGTGTGTACGATGGGAAATCAGCCCCGGTTTCTTAGCATAGTTCAAAAGTAGGTGAAAGTAGGCCCATACAATATGCCTATTGTATGCAAAAGATACAATATGACCTTAAGACCCATATTGTATTCGGACATATTCGGACCAATTAAAACATTCGGACCAAAAAAAAATGTTTACAACGTCAGATTCGGACGATCGGACGGTCGCTGATCAAAGTAGCGATCTAAGAAGATCACATGAAAAGCTCATAACACAACTTACGATAAAGGTGCCGACCAAAGGCCCACCATAAAAACGCCTACTTTTGAACTATGTTTCTTAGGTGATTGATAGCCTATTCCCACCGGAGCATTTGTAACTTTTTGCCCATTCCGATGATTTTCCCATAACTCATCGGAAAACGGGAGTTGTTCACACCAAAATTTTGGCACTTAACTCCAATTGAAGGTGTTCTATGACACGTCACACGCTTTGACGTCATCAAACAAAGGAGCGAAAAAAAACCTGCAGATTTTCAAATTTACTATGTTCGAAGGACGACGACTGTGGTTCAAAGTCCTGCAGCTTTTTCGCGGGATTACAATGAAATAGCCATTCGGATGTTGTTTTTGCTACGTCAGCTTTTCGGGTTACCGTTGGTCTGTTTCATAGAAATACGCTACTTTAACTCGACTTCAATATCCCCCAATATGTTGAGGTAGTTTGTACGATTTTCCGAAAAATTCCGAAAACAAAAAAGTCGGTGCTCGGAAATCAGTACATTATTCGAACGCCCGTCTAATGCGGAAGTGATTTTTTTTCCGGTGGGAACAGGCTATGAGCCGCAAACCATAGATGTCCTATTCGTATGGATTTGAACTTTTTTCCGAGAACTACGTAGTATCCGCTTGTTTCGTAAACTTCGTACGGTTCACACTGTATGGTATATTGTACGGACATAAAAACAAAAAATGTTGCTTCATTTGTGCAAGCGTATTTTCATGTCTCCCACTCCGTCTTCATATAGCCACCGTTGGAGACGCCGTAAATTCCGCCGCTCGCCCCTAGTTCGTTGTACTTTTCAGTTTTTCAGGGTATTGAATACTTTTAATTTTTGAAATTTGAGAGTCAATAAAAAGTACGAATTTTACGACGAATTTTATAAAATTTGAAATTGTTTTATGCGCACTCTACGTAGTATTCGTTAGTTTATTCCATGCGTTTTATGTACATAGGACATCTATGCCGCAAACCCTAAGAATCACGGTGATTCTTAGGGTTTTCGGCTCACTGATTGGCAATTGCGTTCAGTTCAGTTACGTCCTGTCACAATCACGGTTAAGAACCCTTTCTGTGCGCGAATGGTACAGTAGAGATGCGTGCCGCGTTGCACTGAAACGGGTTGCCAATCAAGCCAGCCGCTATGTACTGGTTGGTACTTGGTGAGCGACAGCGATGCTTTGTCGATTTTCTTGCTGGGATTCGATAATTGAATATCGATACGATATGAGTTACAATTTCAATCACCCGATACGTAGCCGATGTAAATCGAGAAATGATTATACGAACGGACGACGATAAAACTTTAAAACCCTCAATCACAAAGCCTAAATTTGAAGCGTTCGAGGCTCTTCTTGGGGACGAGGAGGAGAAAGAAGGGAGGAGGGATGGTTAAAGGGGGAGAGGGAGAGGGAGAGGGAGGGGGGGGGGAAGGGGGAGGAAATTTCAACTGTTGATCGGTACGAACTGCACAATGCATCCAATAAAACCAAAAAATAACAAAGAGTCAAAGTGAGTTTTGGCAATACTTTTGAACTTATCTAACCAGAAATCTGATAAGAACAAATACAACAGTACGAACATATTTTCCTTGAGCTTTCAAATTTTCTGTAAAGTGAAGGTGCACGCCACGTGGCGGCGCAGAAGCTTTTTGGATCTTCATATGTAAAAAATGTACTATCGATTCATTGAGGTTAAATTTGCTGCTCAGTCGAACTTCCACAGAGCTGCAGAAGGAATTAGACAAAAAAAAATGAAATATAGTGTGGCGATAGTGAGCATCTCCATAGGCCCAGCATTTTGTAGAAGGCCAAAAGGATTTGCACAATTATCATTACTGAAACTGTCCTCCTCTCCGTTTCACTATAGTCCAGACTCACTATGCCTTTTCTTCTGTTGCGTGCACACCATAGGTTTAATGTGCGAAATGCTATGGAAACACTGTATGTGGTTAACTTATTCTATATGGATATTATTCACAAAAAACTTGTACAATACACGCAAAATAAAGGTTGACTAGGTGTAGAGTTTCCAGGCGTTTTCACACTTTCGACTTATGAAAGAAACATATTTGAATTCTTCAGCAACTGAACGATTTGTTTCACTTGATTTAAAAAAAATAAAATCCAGACAATACAAGTCATGCTGAATTCGACAGGCAAGAAAGAAAAATTCCTGGAGACCTGTAAAATGTTAAATTTTTCCAAAATTTCAATTGATAAACAATCTTCTCACTGAAGTATTAATGATGACACTGTCATATGCAGTTTGAAGATATATCAAAAGTGTTTATATGTGTTCCAAAAATATACCAAAAAATATCACCGAACAACAAAAACAAAACAAACAAAAAGGAAATGAATTGTGTTTTGCTTTCCATGTAAAGCATGCAGATTAAAAAATTATAATTCTCAAAAATTATTCAGCTCAGCATGTATAATTTGCAGCTTTATTTTCGAACAAATTGACATTAACTTAAATACGAACAGATCGAGTGTAAGCTGGTCTTTTGTAACACAAACTTATTCAGCAACTGCAAATATTCTTCCTCCATATTTCTCATTTTTCAAAAAACAAGACATTCCTAAATAGGAATCACCACCAATTTCCTAAACCCACATACTTTAAATTCTTTGAAAAAAGCTCACACCAAATTTCCAATCTAAGCTTCAAAGCCAACTCTCCTCGCATTTACTTTTCTTAGTATTGAATGTACGGACTGTGAAGTAATGCAATTCGCACACACAATTACCTTCTGAAACCACGATTCAAAAATGTGAAAACAATTGGAAAACACTACATGAGATTACTCAATACTCCACAAGCTTAATACAGTAAAATGCGCATGTAGTTTAAGAAAACATTTACAATGTTTCATATTTTTGTTGTACATTTGGAGTATGTATTAAGACCTAAACTTGGTCCAAAACTTTACGCAGTGATGAAGAAAATAAAGGAAAAGGACAAAAAATATGTCCATAAATAATACAGCTTTTTTTGTACTTGACGCATACCATGAATGGGACAAAATAGTGATTAAACATCAAGAAAATGCTGAAATATTGTGCTTTCAGCTGCAGTGTTGAAAAGAATTGTCATATCAATAGCTTAGAATAAAGGAGAGATGCAAAACGTCACCTTCTTAATCTTTCCTTTACTTTACCACATTAATTTTCACCATAATATGCCAAACGAATCAAAATTCAAAATCTCACAACTGCAGAGAGTGAGACAAGATTAGACATAATGACAGAAAAAGAAGATTGAATTATATTCTTTCAGTGCATCCCCTTGCGAGCAGATGAAAACAGAGCCTTTACATGCAGCCATGGCAGAAATTTAACGGAAAACAGAGGCAAGAAACGAGTATTTTTTGCTTTTTCTCTTATTGCCCTAGAAAGTGCGCATGCTGACTTGGCCAACGGATGTTTCGTAAGAGATTTTCCTCAATTTCTTTTCATTTTGTTTGTAAATTCTGACCTGTTTCAAATTTTACATTGTAGCATTTTCCCATGGTTTTTATAATTGTTTCTACTCTCATCTGTGCCCATGTCCGTAGTATGATGTCGCACTTGCTCTAATTGCTTCTAATCTCTGAAGTCATTCCTAAAATATTGACATTCGGCCTTTCTGACTGGCAGAGTTGGTGAAACTGCAAGGTAATCCAAGGCATTGAAAAAGTTTTGCAATTTTCATTCCTTTAGGTCAAAACACGAAAACAGACGAAGTTGAGGCCATTGCATTGTAGACTAGTGTCCCAGGTAAAGGAGTGAACTGTCCCGTTATTAACTGCAAAAAGAAACAAAAAAACAAGAACAAAAACAGGAAAAGATTAAAACAAGTTAAGAACAAGCAAACCGTACGTGTTGAATAATAAAATAATATATGCAGAGACTGGGGGATGCTCAGAAACGGCAAATCTAAAACGAAAACAGAAGAACACTACCAATATTGCTGTGCTAATTGTTCTGCTTGGGTCTAAGGTGTGGGGGCGAAGAGCACCAGAACCAGCAGTAAAAGCCGGCAATAGTTAAATTACAACTGAACTGAATCCTAAAGAGCATTGATACTTAATCTTTCACACAGGTATATGTCCGGTTCAATGTGACATCATTGCTAAGTTACCCATAACGCAAAAATGACCGTGGGCTAGGTGAAACCTTTGTCAAAACAATAAAGCAAAAAGCTACACAATGTCTCGTGCCTTACCATGTGCAATGAATAGAGTAACATAACCTCACCTTGCTTGCTTCCTGGGCTTCAAAGCCTCCCACTACTAAACAGCTTCTCTTGTCACGACCATACGCAATGGTAAAAGAAACATAAAAAAATATGAAAAGATATCAAAAATATAAACATTACAAACGTCTGCAATGAATAGCGTCACCTAAACTCACCTTTATAGCTTCCTGGGCTGCAATTCCTCCGACCACTGCGGCAGTACAATGAATTTCACCTGCCCCGAACCTGCAAAGCTCACTAATAAGATCTTCTGGCAATGCCACTCCCCCGGCTCCGACCTCATTCAGCAAACCCAAAGCTACTGCTTTCAGTCGCGTCACATCCTCTTCTTCTGACTCTCTGCAAAACACTCCAAACAAAACCATAAGCATAACCATAAAATGCTCTAATGCATGTACCCGTATTATGCATATCTATGCATATAAATAACATCGTTAGCTCTTCTCAAAACTAGAAAAAATGCCAAGTACCAAAAGACTTTTCCAAAATCCTTTTGTTTTTGTCTATTTTGTTGTCTACTTAAACAAATGTGACAATCATAATGTCCATAAAACTCTAAAACGGTCCTAATACACGTACAATCATGCTCGTTATTACTTCTATTCACAGTGTACTGTACCTGATGTTAGCTATTTTTCATTATACATTTCTTTTTGCTTTAATACAGGAGTGGGCATACGAGATAAAAGCCACATAAACAAATGTGTTTCTCTTAGAGATATTGAAACAGCAAAAAGACCATAGCCAAACATTATAGAATATGGGCCACCAGAAAACTGGAACCTGATGGACGAAGAAGAGTGAAAATGGATTGCTTTCGATGGATAAACTGTGAGCGAAATGACTCACCCGTCAAAAACTCCTGGATATCGATTATAAGTTGCAGCAAAGTGATCACATGCTCGAAGAAGGATGTAGAGCGCAGCATTGCTGTCAAATTCACCAATTGCACACAGTGATCAACACGATGCTACACCGTAAATCACTAATAGCATTAATACTAATTCAATGTCAATTTTTCTGGCCCCTGAACACAAAATAACGTTAATCACACTAACTGGTTTTACTTAACGCTAACTTGATAAGTGGTTGGGATCGCCCATGTCCCACAGACCTAAATTATGATTAATGACACTAAAGTAACGCCCCCAACATATATTTGTTAATGCTAATAGCGATTCACAGTGTACTTTCAAAACGGCATGAAAGTCAAAACAACAATCTTGCCCTGAGATAAGGTAAAAATTTCCACAACACCTGCTATCTTCAGCTGTCAAATGGCGGAGAAGTTCAGGTCCACTGCGAGAACTATATTCTTCTTGGAGAGTGGGGAAGCGCAAAACCTGTTCAGTAAACAAATCACTAGGTATCACTAGAACACAGGAGTTCAATAAGCGTTCAATAAAAAAAGGACAAACCCAATCTAAAGACCAGGTTCCCTACTTTTCACTTACCCTTAGATTCCGAGAATTCTTGCAATAATTCTTAATGGTGCTCCGAGATATACCAAGAGGATCTCGACCAATTCGCTTAAGAATTGTTCGAATATGTTTCTCCACAGCATCCACATCCGCTTCTGCGTGAGCCTGATATATCCTTTGTAAGCCAATGTAGAAACTGCAAGAAAGTTTCACTAGAAAATCATTAGTAACCAAAATGGTGCAAGAAAATTTCACTAGAAGATCATCAGTAACCAAAATGGTGTCAGAAGATTCCCAGCATGCCGTTCAATCACAGTGCAGAAAAACTGTACCTTACAAGCCATCAAACAGCAACATAAGCCCTCAAAAAGCACATGAAGAACAGTAACAGGCTGAAACCTCTAAGAGCCTGACTCCAGAACAGATGCCAAATTTCATTGCTAACAAGCAAGTTAATACAACCCAGAAATGCTGTCATATTTGATACTCATTCGTTAAAAACGTTAATGTTTTTTCCATCTAACTATCAGCTTTTCCAAGTACACACTTGTTGGATTATTCATCTGACGGCTGTGATTGAAAGGTAAAGTTCTTATCTTTCGATTCGCGGCCCTCCAAATGAAAACACGTGAGCACAAATAAAAGTAGGTTTAAATGGCGAAAAAAAATATTTACACTAATGAAGGTAGACGGTGTAGCTTTCATCAAACACTGAAACAGACGTATATCGACAGTAAAGCAGGAAGAGTAGCATGCGGTAAATCAAGCAGTTAACAGAAAAATGTTCTCATCTATATCATCACTATCGCAAAACATAGCGACAGCTTTTGTACAGCGGAGATATTATATTGCACAGTTATGCTAGAATACCTCCCATGGCCAAACAGGCACCAGAGGTCTTCTCAAAGACTGTGCAAAACAAACACAAAACAGAATATAAGGACCCATTAATAGCCGCCACCTCCAGACATGCACAATGTGACTTCACAAAAATAACAAAATACAGATAGAAGCGAACATGCGGTATATGAACCGTCAACAGGAGGGTTGGGGAAACTCACTCTGTGAAAGAATGCATATCCGGAATGGACCCATCCAAAGGAAGCTCTCCAGCTCCCTCATTCTCAAAAAATTCCTGGAAAGTATGGAGTACACTGCAATTTAGTTGCCATATAAAACATAAATATAGCAACTAAACTAAAACATAGATCTAGTTGAGTACATTTGTCACAGAAAACAAACCACTACCCTGAGTTAATGACTACCACAAAGTTAGAAATTACGTAATTGCTAACCCCATTTTCCGCATGCTCTTACCCAGGATTGCCCATGATACTGACAGTGGCATGGGCCAATCACATCCGACTACTTCAGGAACCTTCTACAGAATAAGAGGGGCCGAGCCCATGACAAGAAAACTATCTATGCTCCGCAGAATATTCACCTTCAGAGCTGAAACTATGACCCAAACATCACATTCGACTAGTACAGGACTCTTTTTGTTGAATACGAGGGGCTGAGCCCATAACAAGAAAACTATCTATTATCCGCGGAAATCTGTCGGGCTGAAACTACCACCCACAAAACACATTCTTCAGGACTAGTTTGAGGAATAGTAGGGGCTGAGCGCATGACAAGAAAAGTACACCGTGAATAGATAATAGTGTTATTGTATTTTTAGCGAATTAAAACATCTTTTCTCTTTGCACACGGGTCCGGTTTATGATTGGAGACCACCAACCGGAAGGTGAGAAACTTGCCTTCCAATCAGAATCGTCAGATTGAAAATCCGACAAGTCTGCACAGAGAAAAGATTAAGTAGCCAAAAAAACATTATCACTATAAGCAATTCACGGTGTATCTTCCAAATTCCAAAGAAAGCTCACCTTTAGAGCTGAGACAATCACCCAAAAATCAGGCGACGAAGCATTCACGTCGGTGGCCTTGTCTTGAAGCAAAATCTGAACCTCCGAGCCTGCGGCATGTCGGCCACCATCCGAAAAAAGGCATTATTATTGCCACCCTAAATATCCTGCGAGAAGGTCACAGATTGGCAAACGGCTTGCAACCAAGTATTAAGCTTAGTTCATCCATAACGGCTGAACAGATAGCCTGAACCATAGATTAAATCTATGTTGAAAAAAACCATATAATACGAGTATTTTACGGGAAAACCACATGTCGCGGTTCCAATTGTTTTCACACATTTGAACTACAGAGTGAATAGGAGAAACAATGTTGTCTGTGGTCAACTGGAAAACAAAATTGTCAGCAAACAAACCTACCTGCTTATTACGCAACTTGGTTGATTGCAATTGATTTTTACCATTAACTAAAAAGCTACCAAGTTCCTCAACTAACATCACCCATACACATGACTGATCACAGAACCAGCCATACAGCGAGGATACAAGGTTATTTTAAGAGACAAAAACAAGCGTTTGTGTATGAGTCCTAACTGATGGCAGGATATGCCCAAACTTTAAATGCCGCTGCCAGCGCCTCTTTGTAGTTGTCTTCATCCTCTTCCTTTTTCCTGCCAGAAACTGTACCCTGGAATAAAAATCGCGAAGCGAGCATTTTCATCAGTTTAAAGTCCAGAAAGCCATGATGATGATGATGATGATGAAGGGTTTTTTAGTGTTTTCTTGTAGTTCCAAAATGCCCTAGTATGTTTCGAATACAGCTTACTAAACGATGAGCAAATAATGCTATTTCAAAAGAGCCAGCCACGTTTTCCAGCTAAAATGTTTTCGAAAAGATTGAGAAGCTATCCTCCTAGGATGTGGTGGACGAAAAAACAGAGCCGTGAGTAGGGCAAAAAAACCGTAAACAGGGATGGAAGAGAGGTGCACAACATTCCAACGATAAAAGCCAACGCCTCCAACATGTTTTCACAGAGGGTGAAAACATATCTGTGAAGAAGACAAGGTATCAGGAAAAAGTAACTGCAAGATGGACATAGACGAAGAAATGCATAACAAATGCTGATAATAGTCACAACAGATCTGATCTCAAGTTTTCTTAAAAAAGCTTGTTATCTTTTTTCTTTTTGAGCTTGACATACCTTGAAAGCTGACCTATCTGATGTTGTCCGGGGTAAACTCCCATCATGCAAAGCTTTCCACTCTTCTGCAAGCTTAATCAAAATAACACCCCAAGGAATGTGTTTGTGAATAATGGGATCGTCCGTGTCAAGGTCAAATTGAAAGACATACCTGCAAAACATGAGAGAAGTTATGTCAAATACTGATTCCATGCGCTTTAGACGACTTCAAGGACTAAAACTTAAGCCAACTCAGCATTTGGTTCCATCAATGCAACTAGGCCATCCAGTCCACAAACATCACAAAATGCGTTTGACAGAAAATGCTGGGTAAACAAATCGCAATTCGAGTAACAAATCACTTCCCACATACTTAGGTGAAATACATGTAGTCTACGACAATCTCAAACACAAAAGGCACAAGCAAATTTCCAAATGGAACCTTTGTTGCACAAAATCGTTGCTGGCCAGACCAGTGCACTAACAAACATTGTTCCATTACAGCCACCTCTAATAAAACTGTGATAGGTGACGAAATAAAAAACTTGAATTTACCAGGCTCGTCAACCGGCTGGTTTGAAGAGGAAAGGACGAGGTGTGTAATCTACTTACTCCAGCAGTTCTGGCCAGGGTTTATGTAGTCGGAGATCATCTATAACATTATCGGGTTTGGATTCCACCACCCTGTGCTCCTGGCAACCAAGCTCCATAAAATGTGCAATTTTTCAAAAGGCATATCACCGTTTAGAAAAAAGGATACAGTAGTTTCAACCCATTAAGACAGCAGGAAACATACGTACGAGATCAAATATAACAATGATGGAAAAAGCAGCACGTTAAAAAGGTTTTGAAGGCATGTGAAACAACAGAGATGATTCCTCACCGAGATACTGATGCGGATAAGCCCAACCAGACCATAGGAACGAGCAATGAGAAGCTGAACACTGTGCTCTTGACAGATATTATCTAATTTCAACAGAAGTCTTTCTGGTATCTGCATTTTCCGTCGCCAAAAAGTGCAAACCTTTACAATGTGAACCAAAAGCTGCAGCGTGCATGAGCAACTTGGGAAATATTGTATCAATGTTAAGGTACATTTTATAGGTTACATTAAGACCAGATTTAGTTAGGACAATTAACATCACTCTGACACCGATGGGCAGCCAACGAAAACAAAAACGTCAATGAAGGAACGACTTGCGAGTTCAACAACCATACAAACGCAACCCACTCCCAAATAAACTAACTAAGAAACGAACAAGAACAAAAACACCCCACCTGTGTTGCGATGACCAATGTGAAATCGCGAAAAAACATCGGATTAGTCTCTATCAATGCCTCAGCGGATTCCTCCACAAATTTGGCGGCCACCCCTTCATTAAGTTCTTGAAGAAGAGCTGAAACACATTTGGCCTTTGCCTGTCCGAGACTTTCAAAGTCAACTGCACTCAAGAACACCCGCAAAAGGGAGATGAAAGGCTAATATTCCAGGATAACAATACAAATTTATGTCTTCACCACAACAATCGTGAAACGACACTGACATTTCAGATGGACAATGACAATGCGTTTAGGAAATGGTCCAAACCGACAACATCAAACAATGGAAGACTCATAGGGAAATTACATGAGAGAAATTTACCATCATATAGAGGGTGAATCGTATTGTGCAAAATCCAATAAGAAATATACAACTCTCAAAAGGAGAGTAAAAACTCCAATAGTGTAAAAAACCTAAAATAACTCTATCAAAATTCAAGAGACATACCAAGGAAGTTGTTCCCAAGATCGGCAGGTTCCACAAGGCTTCCATCCACAACTGTGAATGAACCAATACCGCCAAGAACCAAATTTTTTAACGCTTCAGTTCCAGTTGGTCCGCAATTCAAAACGCACACTTTGGCAGTCTCTAGAGCGGCTTGTCCATGGTCGCCCCAAATTCTGCAGAGAAAGTGAAGTAAATATCAACGTCAAACCCTAAAAATAATATCAGCGTCACTGAAAAACAATGCCGTTCCACTAAGAATAAAGTGTCTTTCCCCAGAATCCACAAGACCGTCAATTCAGGAAAATTAAAAAATTGGACAAAGAAAAAAAGGCGAACTCTAGCCACAACAAGACAGCGGCTGTTCGGGTATTTTAGATGGTATACAAACACAAATAAAATAGGGCATACCTCAACTGGCGATCATATTTCTGCTTATTCTGTGCCATACTTGCAGTCAAAAAGGCATTGGGGGTGAAAGCTCGATAACACCACTAATTGCTACCGATTGACCCGTCTAATCCTTACAGAACATAGGAGGAGCTTTGACATCCCAAATACTAAAACAGCGTGCACCAGAGGTCACAATCGGGTACCCGAATCCATACCCGATCCGTACCTGGCCGGCCGCAACGGATTTGGGTGCCAAAATTTGGGGGCCGGCCGGATTCGGCCGGGGTGATTCCAAAAAAAAAAAAACATATTCGGGTACGGCCGGGTAAGCAAAAAACGAAAAATGAAGGTTTCGTATGTACGTTCCACTACAATACACCATGTATCGCTATTAGTGTTATTATTTTTCAGCCTCTTAAAACATATTTTATCCGTACACATTTGTCCGATTTTCAATTTGAGACCTCCGATCGGAAGTTGTGGATCTTACCTTTCAATCCCAACCGTCAGATCCTTAATCCGAAAAGTATGTACGGAGAAAATATGTTTTAAGTGGTTAAAAAAACATTAACACTAATAGCGATACACGGTGTACTGTACAGTACTGTAGAGTACTGTAGTGTCCATATTATACGACGTTATTCTACTTTGTGCCCTTTTTATTATGGAAGGTATAAGGGAGATGCACCACAAATTTTGTACTTATCCGGGTACGGGCGGATAAGGGCAGTCGCGAGCAATCGAGTTTCGGTTAACTTTTTTTTTCGTAAACCCGTATCGAGTACTAGGTAACAATTTAGGAGCGTGCAATAACCAGGCCGGATTTCAGGTGTTCAGATTCTGAAAAAAAAAATGTCGGCTTCATGTATCTGAAATTTTGACTTTTGCGACCTCTGGTCAGAGGTCGCAAATGGTACCCGAAACCGTACCCGATCTGTACCCGACCGCTCGCGTCGAATCCGGAGCGGATTTGGGTGCCAAATTTTAGGGGTCGGCCGGATTCGGTCGAGTGATACAAAAAAAAAAAAAAAACAGGTACGGTCGAGTAAGCAAATAACGAAAAAAATCGAAGGTTTCGTATGTACACTCCACTACGGTACTGTAAATTACAGTACAGTACTGTAGTGTCCATACTATCCAACATTATTGTACTTTGTACTCTTGGTATCGTGGAAGGTATGAGGGAGATGTACCACTAAGTTGTACTTATTCGGGTACAGGCGGGTACGGGTAGTCGCGAGAAATCGCGTTTCGTTTAACTTTTTTTCCGTAAGCGCGTATCAGGTTACCGGTTAACAATTTAGGAGAATGATATAACCCGGCCAGATTTCGGGTGTTCAGATTTTGAAAAAAAAAAAAATGTCGGATTCGGGTATCTAAAATTTTGACTCTTGCGACCTGTGCCTCTGGTCCGTAGTTTAAGAATTGCCAATGCGACAACAGGATTCGGAAGCGTGACTCCAGTACGTAAAGATATAAATCTAGTGTTGTGTATCGATAAGGTTTTGTCGATAACCGATATGTCCCTTTTTTTGGCTTACCGAAAATTGATATATTGGCACGATATATTGGTATTGGTGTTATAGCGATAAAAAACAAACTCTGGGTCTTCTTATTATAGTAAGGGGAAGGGGAAACGTTAGAGACAATTGCACCCATTTTCCGTTGGAACTTTGACTAAAGCTCATTTGAGTAATTTCAATAGGTGACAAAAATAAACTAGCGGCTAAAAATTGTGGGTTTAGAGGCTCCAACAATTATGACGAATACTTTGATTAAAGAAAAAGTTTATAGGTCTCACTTGTTTCTAGGTTTTTGGGTTTTAGCTTTCGAACAGTTTTCGTTTTGCAGGTTTTTGTTCTCCCTTTTTTCTCTTTTTCATTTTTTAATAATGTCATACCACTATCGCTATGCCTTTCTTTCTAGTTTTCTTTTCTTCTCTCTCGATTTATTCTTCTCTGCTAAAAGGGGCGACAAATTTGAATTTTTAAAAGTGCATAAATTATTTTTATCAACAAATAAAGCAAAATTGCATTTTTTTTTTTTTTTTTGCAAAGCAGTTCACTATTTGTTCAACAAAATAATCAAAGCAGTACGGTTTTCTCCTTTTTAAGCCTTTGTACACTGCATGCAAATATTTTTTATGATCTATTGGTGACAAGAATAAAATCACTTCGTAAATGAGTGATTGGAAATAACGTTTTTGCTCATTTTGGTGCTTGATCATCCACTCGTTCCTCATTCCAAAGAATCCTCTTTTCGCTCCCTTTACTGTAGCAACAAGACTTATAAGATTACATTTGGATTGGATAGGGCTTGGTTCTGAGTTTCCTAGGTTGACAATATATTGTTTTTCATCCTTATTACTTGTCGTTTTAATTGCACTTTTGTTGTCCTGTATTTTTACTTTGTTGCTTTGTTCCACTCTGGAAGTGCCGTTCCTACGAGTCACGGTGTTAGATTTTTGTCGCTTAGTCATGTAAGTTTTTTCACTTCTGCTCTTGTGCTCAGGTAGCTTTCCAGTGTTTTTTAATACAGATTGCACCACTGGAATCATATGAGCTGAAAGCCAAAATTTAAATGGGCATATCAGACTATCACTTAATATCATCTTTTCGTGTTTGTTGACAATCATCATCATATGTTGGTATCATGTCTTATGTTGTCAAGTGTTTGTTAATAGGTTCCATTTTCACATTTCTCAATAGTCCATAAAAGACATGGTCTCAAAATGCTCCACACTATTATTGTAAGGCACATTGCTTTAGTACTTAATTACTGCTACACTGCTATGCTTTCGCAGACCAAAATTCTGAACAACATAAAAATAGACACTGGGAACATAAACATAGAAAAGAACCACCTAAACAAACAAAACCAATAACCTCAGAGAAATCTTATGGAAAAAGTTTTACAATATCTACACAGGTCAACAGGAACAGTACAGTGTGCAAAAGCACCATCAACAAAACAATAATCGACTCCTCTTTCTAGAGACTCATCAAATCGAAGGCAAAAAATTGTGATTTTTATTTTCCAATGCTTCTAGTTATGTCAAACGTTAGTCACATAGCTTGTCTTTGCGGAGGCTTCACAAATACACAGTAAAGCCCTTTGTATGTTAGTAGGTCAGATAAATAGACAGAATTGCATGTTAATAGAGCCACATGCAGCAATACAACACGATAGCTCATTCGGAGCTCGTGATGTACATCCAAACAAGAAATAAAATCTTACTTTGCCAACTTCTCTTGTTTTAACTGGCTGTAAACTCTATCCACCAGCTCATTCACTTGAGCTATACAAAACTCGAGTAAAATTCTTATTGGGCACTAGGTTTTAGGATTCAAAATACAAAGAGCTCAGTGGATAGATTACCGATTGCATGCGTACACTACAGCAGTTTGACGACGTTTATCAACTAAATCCGTACCGTAAAACAAGTCGGTACCAGAAAACAAGTCGGTCCCAGAAAACTACGGGTGGATCTGGTCTCTTGACGAGACCATCTTGTCAAGAGGAGCAGTAGGAAAGAAAAGCAGCGGCGAGAAAGCGTGTGACAGTGACTCCCACACGAAATTTTTCTACTTAAAAAAAGTACTGTCAATCAGTAAAAAAGTACTTCAAAAACGTAGTAGAAATCTTCGGTGTCGTTACATTCTAAAAAAGTGCAGGACTCAGTTCTCAATATCCGAATAAGCAAAAGGGTGGGAGCTCGTTGCAGAGCGTGAATTGTTAGACGTTTTGGGTTTTGGGGTTTCAGGGTTTTGGGGTTTCAGGGTTTTAGGGTTTCCGGGCTGCAGGGTTTCTGAAGACAAGTTTGCACTAACAAAACCCGAGCCAATGCAGTACACATAAATTGGAGGATGATCCCTGGAAAGATCACAATATGGTACATCCACAGGTTGGCTGGGCATCCTTCCTCGACTTTTCGGTGATGCTTGATCCTACTTTTTCACTTATCCTAGCCAGTTTTTGTCCTTCTTGGGCCTTGGTACTTGGTGAAAATGCTGTCGTACTATTTGCAGTCACAGCAGGAGAAACCGGAGAACTTTCACGATCGGCAAGTGGTTGAGAGAGCCAGGATCCCTTATCAGAAGTTTTGTGAGATAACGTCAGTGACCTGTATCTGTCTTCCTCCATCGTTTCTGGAGTCACAAAATCATCCAAATCGAGGACTTCATCTGCAGTCATATTCCGCGATAACATCGTTGATGGAGTACTGATGTCACTGTCAGCTGCACATCAAAAAGAAAAAAGAAAAAAACGTCAACACAGAAGGAAAGTTACATAAAACCAGAATAGCAAAAATGTCAAAACAGAAAAAATAAAATGTCAGAACAAACAATACATCAAACAGAAAAGATAAAACATCAACAAAGAACCAATGTAAACGTCAGAACAGCAAAAAAAAATTGCCAACACAGACCACACAATACATCAAAGCAAAATAAATAAAACAACAAACACAAAACAAATGATACATCAACACAGAAAAAGTGACATGTCAAAACAGAAAACGAGACCCCTAAAATTTAGTGCATATCGATTTCAGCGAATCCCATTCGATGTGCAACACTAACAAAAGCTACCCCACACTGCCCACCATAACAGGCTGAAATCTACCCACACTCCACGATAACAGTGATGGAAGAACCCACACTCTACAGTAATAGTGCTGAACAATGAATACCACAGGAAGAAACCTACCGACAGAGCTCCCACGTTCCCACTCATATGGATCCGAAGAATTTGATTTTGCACTGCTTCCCGGTCGGCTGCTTGAGCCGGTTCCCCCAAAGGCAGAGCCCACCATTGCCATTCTCATTAACTGCTCGGTGCCGCTTGAGAAACCACTACTGGAAAGACGAATTCCCACGGGAACAGGTTTATATGTCCTAATGGAAGGCTTGGCAATAGTTGGTCGACGTTTTGGAATGGACTGTGTAACTCCTGCCTCACTACTGCGGTCTGGTCCTTCTGACGTACTAGTCTCCGTAGTACCAGAAGGACCTTCGACGGCCCCGAAGCCACCTTCAACACTACCTCTACCACCGCCAGACTTCTCTTCTCCGGAGTTTGTCCCCATTCTTCCTTCTTGTATTGAACCTCCTGCTCCTGTTCCTGCCTTTGAATCCTCTCTGGATTCTGTTGCATCCTCTGATAGTGAGACAGACCTTGGGCCAGAAAAACCCTCAACCCTAATTTGCTCGTTTCCTGTTCCAGTTGACTTATCTTCCCTGTCAATCCCTTGGTCCGATATCCGACAATCACCATCACCTCTCGGATCTACCCAGCTATTGGTATGGGGAAGATTCGCAACAGAAGCCCCTCCTACTTCTGAAACATGTTCAGAATCAAGAGAGGAATTTGCATCACTCAACCTCCCAGCAGAATTGGTTCCTTGGTTCAAGTTTCCATCCGGTTGTGAGGTTTCTTCCCTAACCAGCCCCTTCTCGTCACGCCCCCATCCTCTTATCCCTTCTTTCCCAGCCTGTCCACTACTCGATCTTCGTAATTCATGGCTCGCTATCAGATGATCGGCATCGACTTCTGAAGCCGACGATTCTACCAGTTGTCGGTTTGCCAAATCTTCCATCTTCCAGCCTTCAATTTGCGCCTGAATAACCAAAAAATCACAATCACAGACTGTCAAAATGTCACAACCACAGATTGTCAAAATGCATTTTCAAAATGACACAATCGCAGATTATTAAAATATCACGATTAATATCACAATCACAGATTGTCATAAGTAGTGCACAAGCAAAAAGTGGTAAACAAAAATCACTACCCAGCAAGGTAGACACACACACACCCCCTACTGCGTCACTCTCTTGCAAGCCAGTAGAAAAACGCAAGACAAACAATAAAATAGACAAACAATCTAATAGACAAACTCTGAGCGAAAAAAAAAAGTGCAGCTCACCTTCACATCTTCAACCAGCTCACCGAACAGCTTACCTCCCTCCACACTCGGACTGCAAGCACTGCTACTACCATGTTCTTCCCCACTTCCATCACAAGCTAAAAATCCTCTTTCCACATACGGCCTCTTCAGCCGAACCTCTTCCAGACACGAACTATCCGCCTCACGGTCCTGAATATGTAAGCAATGGTCAGCAATCTCTCCTTCCTCCTTTTGCTTTTTCCCCCCTCTAGAAACTCCTTCACTGCTTGATGACTCTGTCCTATCCAGTTCTTCTAACACAGCACCACCCCTTCGGTGAATATCCATTTCAAGAGCTTCTCTGCCTGAAACAGATGGTTGCCCACTGTTATTGCTATCTCGAGAACTCCGAAAATCTAAATCTTCCCTCGATTTATCGATATCAGTTTTCACACGGTCTCCCACCTTTGTTTGTCCTCCCCCTTCTCCTCCTCCTCTTCTCTCACTACCAAGTTCCACCATCACGTCTGTGCCAGATCCCCCTTGCCATTGTCGTACCTGCTCTATAAATCCTCCAGACACACCTGCAAAAACTGTATCGCTTGCCTTCTTTTGAGCTGGAACATTTCCAGAAGCTTCCCTCCCTGCTCCACAGTAACACACTTGTTCCTCGATAACAATCCCTTCCCTTCGACGCGATGATGACCAGCAGTCACTCTCCCTATCAACTTCCACCCATTCAACCTCAACCTCACTCTCATCGTCGCTTTTCCTCTTGGCTTCCTGTACATCTCTAACTGCAGAATGAAAGGAAATCCCCTCATTTGCAACCAATACTGCTTTGTTCTCCGAATTGCCTATAAACGAGCCTTTATCCGAATCTTTCCCTGCTCTCCCTTCCTCTGAAGCTAGTGCCTCGAGTAAGTCTCCCAACCTGGTCTTGCCCAATTCACCGCTTGAGCTACGGCCTTCTCCTACTCCACAGAGACTGTCCAAATCTTCTCCTCTCTCAGCATGTGTGTCAGAGTCAGCCTCCACGTCTGCAAGGGCACCTTCCTCCTCATCCTCCAAAAGGACTCTGTTTTCCAGTCTCTTCCCAATATCCTCCTCACTGACCTCAGGTTCTACCATCAAGCCCTCATCCGAGCTGTCTGATTCTTCCCTTGATTTGCTGTTTAAAGGGAAGCTTCCATAATATTTATTAACTTCCTGTTCATGCCCATGTCCCGATGATGATGATGACAATGCCAGGTGGCGCCTGTTCACACTCCGTCTCTGCAAATTAAATGAATCATAATCAGCAATATTGGATTTTAACTGAAACCTTAAAAACGGTGAAAAGTAATTAGCTCGTACCGGTAGCAAGACAGCCATTGTAGAGGAACCTGGACAACATTATCTCCTCTGGCCTGATGCTTGTGCAAAGATGTTAGACTCTGGTGCAAAACTGACAGGTCCAGTACAGTACGGTGCATAACACCTCCATCCTTTTTTTTGTGAAATAGAGGTGGAATACAGAAACTCCCATACAATACAATACAATACAATACGCATCCGTATTCTCCTCATTACAACACTGTCAAACCGAAGTGATTCGAGTACTTTTTCTAGTTGTCACCCAAGAGAAAATATGCAATTGTCACTATTGTTCTTGTTATTGTTCTTGTTCTTGTTTTGACCCCCGTACGATTTTTGTGTTTCGCCCAAGAAAAGTCATACAGCCATACATTTCTAAATACAACAAAAGTGATATCTGTCCTTTCCGTACGGTGCTAATTACACCGTCGTAGTATATGCCCTGCCAACAATAACCACATATTTTCCAGGCTTCGTATTGGACAACTTCAATTTTTGTAGGTTTTTCAACTATCGCCGACATATTTATAATATATATAATTTCTAAAACTCCAATTGCCGCTAATTATTTTCCGTACAATCGGCATGTTCTTATGGTGGTTCTGAATCACCGTTTATTAAGACATGAAAAAAAATATATATATGGGTAAATTTTGACTTTTAATGTTCTGCATGGTATTGTACTTTATATACTTTTTGGCATGTACAATCATTTAGCTTGATAAACGGTCCTCAACCCATCAATATGTGAGAATTTCACATATATCCTTCACCAATTGAACCTGGAAAAAGGAAATAATCAGCAACCGTCCACACCATGGCGAATCAGTGTTGAAAACACTATCTTACATCTTGACATCCACGCCATGACGAATCAGTGTTCAAAACACTATCTTACATCTTGACGATATGCAAGAGGCAGCCATAACTAGTGTTGGGTATCGAGGACCATTTGCCAATATTCAATATATATCGAATTTCAGGTACCCGATAATCGATATATCGAATTTCAAATTATCGCGATATATCGCCGATATATCGTATCTCCGATATATCGAAGCTTCTTAAAAAAAAAAAAAAATTATCGGAAGAAGAGAAGGACAGCTGTCAAAGTGGTGGAGGATGTTTTTTTTTTTTTCACGGAAACTGCGAATCGGAAACTGTAAATGGATTAATTGAGAACCTAATTAATTGAGAATTGATTAGCTGCAGCTGCTAGAACTACGTGCCGCTGCAGCCAGAACTAGTGCTACTGCAGATGCTAGTACTAGCTATTGTTGCTGCCAGTAGTACTAGCTGCTGGCAGTGCTACTGCAGCAGGTAGTACTAGCTACTGCTACTCCAATTAATAAAAATAAGAATAAGATTTTACAATTTGTACACTTCATAAATTAATAAATAAAAATAATAATAAAAATTCATGCCTGAAACGAACAATCTGCAATTTTTTTTTCACATCATACTTTGACTAAATTAGTGTGGGTTTCAAGTTTTCATATGTGAAGTTCTGTACCATAGTACGCACTAAATAAGTAACTATATAAATTAGTATTACAGTATTAGTACTTTTTCGTCAGTTACATTTTGCGGCGTTACCTTTTAAGTCGCGGAACGAAAATCACGTCGTACGTCGCGTTTCAGAAAAATTATCGTTATCGCTAAACAACATATTAAATAAAAAACTTATTTTATAAAATACAATATATCGCGATATATATCGCTTTGATTTATGTTGGTCGCGGTACGATATATCGAGGAAATTCCTCAATCGATATTCGATATATCGAATATCGAAATTATCGCGATATGAAACTACCCGATACCCAACACTACTCCTGAGTATTTCCCTTGTGAATTTCATCTTGAACTTGAACATTCCCACTAGTAAAATACAAACTGATTCATGTTAGGATCGGAACTCACAAGGATAGAAGAAAGATAGAGTAAGATGCGAAAGCAAGAGATAGTAAGAAGAAGAAACCCCAGCAAAAGACAAATATATTTCACCAGAAGTATTCCCCTTACAAAAGATTGATTTCTCCCAAACGACTAAGTCCTAAATACTCTCTCTCACGAAACAACAAGTACAAGACAATAGCACGTCGTACAAAAGTACGCGCGCGAACCATTCAAAACAAACAACTACCGAAACTACATAAAGTACGCGGAACTGTACGAAACAAACATACCGCCGTACAATACTAGGGTACTAAAGAACTACGCACGCAAAACAAAAACCAAACTATATAAAACTAAACTAATCATGCCACGCTACGCGTAACAATATAAAATTATATTACGACGCTCAACATAACTGAGACGTCGTTTCACAAAGAACCTAACAATTCCAACATGGAGACAAACTCACTTTCGCCAATTCCCATAAACCTGAGTTTCTTTGCAATCCCATCAACGGAATTTGAGAACCAACATTCCACTCGTATACCTCCTCGTGTTAATGCTCTGTGCCAGAAATGGATTTTAAAAACATACTTAAAAACTCAAGGTAATCCCAAAGGCGTATCTTGTATTCTCACGAAATCTAATGTTGCAATCTACACTCAGAAGTCTGATGGTATCCACCTTCCTTAATCCTGATAGTGGAATTATAAGCACGCCAAACTGGCGTTACTGGCACAATAATTATAGTATTGTACAAAAAGCTGTATGATTTTGGATAATAAGTACACTTTCCTTAACAATTACAGAAATTATTGGCCAGTATCGGCTGTAATAGTGTGCATATAATTACGTTATAATTAGTTTTCCATACTAATATACAGGCAATTCCAGTATGTTCCCCTGGGCATTCCCTTGAAAACTCGAAAATTTGCAATCCGCGTCCAAAACGCCCGAGGCGACATAGTCGGTCGGCGAGCCATCGAGGAATCCTCAGCCGCTGTGGCTCTCGGCCGCAATGGGATGCTGGAGGAGGGCCGCCAGACGCGAGAATTCAACGGCGCGATTTTCTCGCCCTTCCCGTTACGTCTGGCCGAGGACTCCGTGGACCGAGGGAGTGGTCTGGAGAGAGGGAGAGAAAAGAGAAACACAGGGGGGAAGAGGGAGAGGGAGCGGGTTAGAAATGAGAGGTAGGAAGGGGAAACAGATGGTAAAAACGGGAGAGTGAGAGGTTAACGATAAGGATAAAAAACAGAATGGCTAGCTATGTGTGGAAATGAAAACTGGGGAAGAGGGGGAGAGAGAGAGAGTGAGAGAGAGAGAGAGAGAAAAAAAAGAGAAAGCGAGAAAGAGAGAGCGAGAGCTTTTCAAGTTGTACCTTGACCCAGTTGATGCCGAGGCTGAAGTGGATCTCAGCGTCCTCCGGCCTCTAGAGGAGTGGATTGGCCACGCGGATTCGAAGATCCATGTCCTAAAGATCTGCGATCTTCACGCTGTAGTAGTCCACATCGTACGGCCCCTTCTTCTCCACATCCTCGAACTTGATGGTCAGACCACCTTCCATTTTCAGTTCATCTCCAACCTGCATATGTGGAAGACCCTCGCCGTCCACCATCGCACGTGCTAGAAATCCCTCTCCACGGGCCGTTTCTTTTCCCGCACGTGAAACCAGTTGTAAACTGTGACCCTCTCCTTTTGCAAACCACAAGAGACCCACTTCCTTGATCCATGTTCTTACAGCCTTTCCATTTTTCAGAACAGTAGCACTTTCCGTACGATTATCCAAATAACCGGTCATCTTCATGTTGATGTGGAGATTGCTGTCGGAAAGCAGACAAAAGCTTTTTTCGGGTTCTCCACTGAAATCGGAGTGAGTGCCGTGTGCACCGACCAAATGTGGATCGTCGTTTACCGTGGCTTTGCATTTTCCACCCACCTTTGTCTTTACCAAAACATTGGTCGTACATTCTGGACCCTTGCCTCCGCGGTACACGAAGCATATTCCTCCGTACGCTCCTCTGTGAAGAAGGATTAGCCAATTAATTAGATAGTGAAGAGTCTCTCTCTCGTTCTCTCTTTCTCTCTCTCATACTCTCTCTCACACTCTCTCTCCCCGCCTCTTTTTGACACTTGCTCATTTTTTCCATTCTCTCCCTCTTACTTCTCGGTACACCTTAACATTGAAATGAGAAAAGCATCAACAGAAAATACTGACATTCTCATATTCATACTCCTTACACTCTAGTTTTACACATGCAAAATCCATAGGCAAAAAGGAAAAAGGAGACAGGTTTGATTTGAAAGGATCGATAATAAACTCTGAGCTCACTTACAAGCACTTATAGCAGCAGAAGCATTCAGATTATAAAACATTAAATCAACATTGAAGAGACATTTCATAAAATTCTCACATTAACAAAAAACTGAAATTACAATTTTTTTCTATCTCTTCTATTACTCCATATAATCCTCCAATTTCTCATTGATTGATTAACACACAGTCATGGTATCCCTTAAATACAATACCAGCCATGGCGTGACACGTGTGAGCGTGCGCCGCCAAGAAGCCTCCAGAAATCTGCCACCTGTCCGCAGATTAAGCTAGAACACTCTAAATTTCACTAAGGACTGAAACATTGCAAAACGACAAACCAAAACGAAAGTACTAGACAAAACTAGAAGTACTGTCGTACTAAACTAGACGTACGAAAATTCTAGACGCGAAACGAAACAACAAATATATTTCGCGAAACATACATAGTACTTTCTCGAAATCGTACGTCAAAGTACTTTCGATTCATTCTAGAAAGTACAGTTTTTCTTTCGCGAAATCGAACTGATTCCGCGTGCGTACGATTCTTTCAATGAATCGTAACATGATTTTTCCGTACAAGTTTAGCCACTGCCAAAAGGTACATTTCGATGATTCCTTACATTTATGACAACATTTTTCCGCTGTCCTCCTTTGGTACGCACGAATATTAGCGTTCACCACACTATCATCCGGAAGTTCGCCAGCTAAATAGAAAGCGAAAGTTCCGTAACCCACAAGCAACGGACAGTTTGACGGAATTTGGAACACAGAAACGCAGAAAAACAGATTCAGTTGAGCTCAGACCAGTCCGATCAAGTCCGACCAAGATAAACCCATATTGCAACCTTTCTAGTTTAGTCAAACTTACCGTAAATTTCCCTTTGAGGCCTCCCTTTTTACAAGATCCTGTGTTGCAACCATCATTAGCGCGGTAATCGGGACATAGATTTGTCGCGACTACGCCTCCGATAAGGAGAACGAAAAAAAATATGAGACTGAAAATTGGACAGCCATGGCGCGAAAGGATTTACCACGGCTGGACGCAGAAAATAAATTTCTTGAAGACGAGAGAGAAGGAAGACAGAAAGAGAGGGAGAGAAGAAGAGAGAAGGGAGGAGGGTCAAGGAAGGAGGGGCAAGAGAGGGACGAGAAGTTCAGAGGCACAGATGGAGAAGGAGAGTTTCTCTAATTTAAAAGTTTTACGGTGTATTTGATATTAAAAGGTGCATGGGAATGCAAGGCGCCAAGAATTTTTGCAGGAGAAAAAAACAGATAGTGTATCTGGAAGCGGCATGAAAAAAGGTGCAAGTGTGAGATCAAGTGGGTTTAAGGGAAAGGTTTAGAAGAAAACGACAAATTTTCTGTAACAGACCCGCTTCCGCTACGAAACAATCCTGAATGGCAATTGGCTTATCTTTTTGTCGCCGTACTATTTATTTCTTCGCCAGTTTCGACGGGTATATTTTGAAATTTTGACAAACTATTTTGGCCCATAGATGGTCCGAATAACAGAATGTACAATTATATATTTAACTTGAATCGTATGATTCTCTGATCATCACTAATACCGTTCGAGCCAATGTTGAATTCTCTTTCAGTGCGCACATATTATGTTTTAGTGCGACGTAGATCAACGGCAAAGGAGTGGACAAATCACCTCTCACGTGCTATTTTATATTTGTTTATTTATTTTAGTCAGTTTTTCCCGGTTCACAGCAACCTTAGGGGAAAAAAAAAATCCATTATCGAAAATTGAGGTTGTTTACTGACGGCCGTACTTTTTTTTACAGTCCCGTACCATATATATATTTTTTGTCAGAAAAATATTTTTACTGGAGGACTGATTTGATTCTCGAGTGGATTTTGGGATTTTTGTTTGCTTCATTTCCGTGTTACGGGGAGAAAATCACTCCATTGTAAGTGAAAATGTGAAAACCCTAAAAAATGCCTACGTGGCAGAAAATTTTAGAATGTCACAACCGTGACACTGCCATGGTAAAAGTCGATAAAATACGCGAAATGACGCAGTACTTTACACGTGGCTGCATCTAATGAATATCTTGGTTCCATGAGTTCATCATAGAACCTAAAAGTGTTTCTTTTCGCTTCTGTAAGAATCACTTATTTTTTTTGGCCTAAAAAAGCATCCACTTGAAAAACTTATTTTTGTTGTTTATATTACAAAATGGGGAACTATATATCGACTGAGGTGCATTTGCTACATCAACAGGAATGTTTTTACATATGACAGAATAATTCGTACCGTACGTCTGTTGTTTCGTTAGATGTACACCTTGAATCGCTATTAGTGTTAATGTTTTTTTTCTCTTTAAACATCTTTTCTCCGTACACGTATGACCGTTTTTTGATCTGACGGTTGCGATTGAAATTTAAAATTCTCAGCCTCCGATTGGCGGTCTCAAATTGAAAATCGGACAAGTGTGTACGGAGAAAAGATGTTTTAAATGGCTAAAAAAATATTAACACTAATAGCGATACACGGTAATACACAATCGTACATGTAATGTACCACGGGAGTACGAGTTTTGGAATTTTTCTTTCCATGTAACTTGGATCCAGGAAATTTCCGTACATAGCAGCGTTACAAAACAAAAGAGTGGATTCGTCAAGTTTTGCGCGAATCTTTTTTGTCGCGCAATGTTTTCGTGCGAGCGTGGCAATGCGCCGCATTTTAACGATAGGGATGAGTTGACACGTGGCAGAATTTACGTCTAGAAGGAGTTTCCTTCGAAATTGATGTGGCCGCTGCACCAAAATCCAAGAAAAAAAATTAGTATACGGGAGCATGTCCCGACAAAACTACAGCATAGGACTATAGGCGCTAAAAACAAGATTTTTTACAATAGGAATGGCATGAAACAGCCTCCGAAAGATAGGCTCGTTTTAAGCACATGACACGTGTCAGAATATGGATGCGCGGGTATATCAGTCCACAAAATTCAAGGTATCGATCAATTTTTTGTCACCTGCGTCGAACCTTACGAAACGGACACAGGATTTAAACTGTCGGTCTGTACGGCACTGTACTCTACCACCTGGTTGCCGCGATTCTTATTTCGTTCTGTTTGAGTTATCTGTACGGTCGATAAATATTGAGACAGTATTTTATCCAATAAACAACTTTTAAGGGCAGGTCTAACAACTGACAATTTATACTTTTTCAAAGTGGTCAAAAAGATATGAACATGTGCAACTGTGTATGTTTGTACGACACGTACAGTCGTACTATACGAAGTCGTCTGTCGTATGCTAAAAATTATGTATTAAAAACATTGCCGTTAAAACAGCAGATTCACATTAGTCGATATAATTTCTCCTACAAAAGAAGGAGAGGTTTTTGTATCGGGATTTATTTGAACTTGTTAGGCTGTCGTATTTAAAAACTTTTCGGGAAGTGTAACAAAAAAACTGTAGCTTTTCCGAAGGGACGTACAGTACACCGTGTATCGCTATTAGTGTTACTTAAATAATATTTTATCCGTACATACTTGTCCGATTCTCACACGGAGACCGCCAATCGGAAGGTGGCAATCTTGGCTTTCAATCGCAACCGTCAGATTCATAATCCGACAAGCGTGTAGGAAGAAAAAATGTTTTAAGTACCAAAAAAAAACACTAATAGCTGTGTAGCGTCTTGATAGAGTAGCCCATTGAAATATGTTCCGGTTGGAAAATTTCTCGTATTGCCCGCCGATTTTCAGTTTTTGGAACCGGCAGGGTTCCCTACATAAATCGTACTGCCAATTCGAGTTATAACCGGAAAATTTTAGATTACATCGGGTTTTTTACTGGTATTTTAGATCAATTAAGGTTCATAGCACAAAGTGTTCCTTGTCTTTCTAGACATATCATCAGGTTGATGCCTCAAAAGTTTTACTTAGTGAGACCATAAAATAGAAATCCCAAAGTCTAGCTTTGAATTTCCCAACTTTTTCTTCCTCTAAGGCTAGACCATTGTATCGTTACTAGCACTGAGATTTTTTCGCCGCCATAATTTGTTTTTCTCTATGCGCACATGTTGGATTATATAACTGACGGTTGCGATGGAGAGCAACATTCTTAAGAATAGCTTGGTATGACATTGGTGCCTTGTTTCCATAAAGCTGAAACTGGCCAGTGAAGAGCAGCGGAGGTGGTGGAAGAAACAAGAGCGTAGGCAAGGGATGCACGGGGAAGAGGAAAAATGAGGCGTTGAGGTTCATTTCAAATAATTGTCCTGTAACAAAAAGGGTCAAAAGTCAATCTATCTCTCCAGACCGGGTATAAAACATTTTTTCCGGTTATTTATCAGAGATGTAAATTAATTGTAATTTGGGACGATCACATTAATGCTGAAAATTTAAGCAACGATGAAATTTATTTTTAGGTCAATTTCCATGTTACATTCAAAGAAAAATATATGACTAAAATGCACCAATCTTTTTTTTTTAAAGTGAATTCCAATAGAATTGAAGGTGAAGTTCCACAGCATTCTGAAAATCACCGCAATAAATAAATAAAACATGATACAGACATTTTTTTCATCAAGTCATATGCACTGAAGTTTATGATATAAGAACAAGAAGGAGATGAAGAAGCAGAGGTCGTTTAAAAGCCACATCAATTTATATTATTGTAGGTTTAAACATTTTAAAAGGTTACAATCGATATTCACTAAAAGTACCAGGAGAAAATACTGTTCACATACAAATAGATTTTCCATCCTGTCTTTGGCATAATCTTCACAGTACGTTACAAAAACAGGTCACTAAATCAAAAACTAAAAGACACAACTAACAATCCCGTCATAAAATTCAGAATGTAGGCACCTGGTTTCATGAACTTGCACCTCCAATTCATGATACAAAAAATATAAAAGAATTTGATTTAAAATACTAACTATAATAGTCAGCAGTAGCACCAATTAGTACATCAACACCCAAATCTAAAAGTACATAACCGTTTGAGCCTTACATTTTTTTGTAGCAATATTCCCTATATTTGAATCCATATCCCAGATTTGGGGATTTTCAGTGAGGCTATGCCCCTTGCACATTCCCTTTGTGCAAATCATGTCACACTTCAACATTCCAGCAAACGGCATACAACCATATCTCAACAGTGAAGACCGGCTCACTTCCGTCAGTCCCCAAAAACCAGAAACTTTCTTCTCAACCCCATAAAACGGAATTTAAAAATCAAACATTCCATTCGCTTTCAACTTCCCGGAAACGGTCTGTGCCAGAAAATTACACAGACACTAAGTTTGGCAAGTGAACTTTAAAGCTCAAGCCGATTCCAAAAGCGTCCAAAATTCCAGTGTCGGTGATCTGCTCTGGAAAGACTTTATCTGAATCCTAATCGATTTTCCAGCCTAATTCACAGGTAACTCAAGTATGTTCCCCTAGGCGTTCCCCTGGAAACTAGAAAATTTGCAATCCGCGTCCAAAACTCCCGAGGAGACATAGTCGGTCGTCGAGCCGTCAAGGAATCCTCGGCCGCTGTCGCTGTCGGCCGCAATGGGATGCTGGAGGAGGGCTGCCAGACGCGAGAATTCAACGGCGCGATCATCCCGCCCTTCCCGGTACGTCTGGCCGAGGACTCCGTGGACCGAGGGAGTAGTCTGGAGAGAGGGAGACAAAAAGGAAACAAAGTGGGAAGAAGGGAGAGAAACATGTTAGGGATAAGTGGGGAAGAAATGGGGAAAACGTTCTCAATGTTGGACTGCAATCGACAATGAATGTCCACGAGGCTGAGGTTGAGAGCAAGACAGGGAAATGGATAAGCTGCAACGCCAATAGGAGAGGGAAAGAGAGATATAGAATGGTACCTTAAACCAGTTGATTCCGAGGCTGAAGTGAACCTCCGCGTCTTCCGGCCTCTGAAGTATTGGGTTTGCTACACGAATACAGACGTCCATGTCCAAAAGATCCGCAATTTTCACACTGTAATAGTCCACATCATAAGGTCCCTTCTTCTCTATATCCTCAAACTTGATGGTCAAACCGCCTTCCGTTTTCAATTCATCTCCAACCTGCATTCTCGGAAGATCCTCACCGTCTACTGCCGCGAGTTCCAAAAATCCCTCCCCACGATTAGTTTCCTTTCCCCCACGTGCTACTAAATGGAGACTATGGCCTTCTCCCTCCGCGAACCACAAAAGACCCACTTCCTTGATCCATGTTTGCGTAGCTTTTCCGTTCTTGATAACCGTGGCACTTTCCGTACGGTTGTCCAAGTATCCGGTCATCTTCATGTTGATGTGGAGGTTGGAGTCGGAAACAAGACAAAAGCTCTTGTCGGATTCTCCGCTGAAATCGTAGTGAGTGCCGTGTTCACCGACCAAATGTGGATCGTCGTTTACCGTGGCTTTGCATTTTCCACCCACCTTTGTCTTTACCAAAACGTTTTATGTGCATTCTGGGCTCTTTCCACCGCGATACACAAAGCACAGACCTCCATAGGCTCCCCTGAAAGACACAAATCGGTACAAAAATACAGTTAATTTTGGATAATTTGGTTAGTTCGAGCCGGCTAGGCTAACTTAAGCTAAAAGCAGGATATGAGTATTATTGATCTAATACACAACTCTTAAACTGATGCAAATTGTACCTTGTAAAACGGAAGGAAATTTGAAGTAGTGGAATATCAATGCAACTTGATATCATTGCATTCATAGCACATCACAATTTTGTTGTTCGCAAGTATATTCTTAAAAACACAAGGTTTAGTGAGAATATGTATCCGTACATGTTAAGCCATTGCCAAAAAGTACACTTCGATGCATCCTTGCATTTAAGGCAACATTTTTCCGCCGAACCCTTTTTGTATGCTCGAATATTGGCGTTGACCACCGTGTCATCCGGAAGGTCGCCCGTCAAATAAAACGCGGCCGTTCCGTATCCTACCAACAACGGACAGTTGGACGGAATCTGTACGGAGAAACAGCCATGGAACAGGTTCAGTGTGGTGAAAATTTAGCGGATTCCCTAAGCTCCAAGTTTGCCCCGCATCGCCTTTTCACTTACCGCGAACTTTCCCTTGAGACCTCCATTTTTACATGGCCCCGTGTTGCAGCCATTGTTGACGCGGTAGTTGGGGCATTGGGCTGTCACGACTACGCCGCCCACGAGAGCGAGAAAGAGGAGAGAGGATACCAAGGGACTGGCAGCCATGGCTGGAAAGACTTGTGGTGAAAATGAGGATGGTAATGAAGGACCTGAAGCAAAAGAGTTTTACAATAAATAATTCATAAAACATAAATCATTACACAGCGGAAGCTCATAAAAGACAAGAGGAATATTCAGCCAAAAAGATTTATAAGTGTTTTTGGCCGAAGCCTCTTTACATCATCTCTCTTCTCTCTTCTCTCTCTTCTCTAAATAATCTCTTCTCCAAGATTAATCATCTAAGATAGATTGATTAATTAATTCAATCGATACTCTGCACATGTACACTGTTGTCTATATATACTCGCTACTCTACACTAAGAGACAACAAGATAAGACAAGCAGAACTTAGCGTAGCGACGAAGTCTGTCCCTAGCTGACTATGCACTCTTCAATGAAAATTCCACGAAGGAAGGCGCACGCGCTTTCTTCCTTCGAAACAACAAACCCCGAACGTTGACTTAACACGTGTCACTTCACAAGTACACCTGCACGCAAAATCAAACATCTGTACATGAAGACAAAAATCACGCGAAACGAAATAGTATGTTTCGTTCGCGGACGCTTCAAAATTAGTACCACCAAACTTACATCGTACGTTTCGTATGATGACGTGGTACTTCACGTCAACAATTAAATGTTGGTATGACGCTTTGCGGAAATACCGCGGAACGACAATAATCCAACAATCCCCCTCTTATTGTCGGAATCGCCAAACTCTTCAAAAAAATCCAAGTTTCGGTCATCCCCTCTCAACATATCATGTGTAGCAGCCTTTGTCAACAAATCAGCCGCCTCCTCTTTAGTTGGTACGTACGAAAATTCAATCTCATTTGCCGTAACCAAATCTCTTACAAAATGCCATTGGATCCTAATGTGTTTCGTCCTCTTGTGAAACACAGGATTTTTCGCCAACGCCATAGAACTCATGTTGTTACAATAAATCGTCATACAACCAATAGAAATGCTTAACTCACGTAACATCTCCTTAATCCAAATCGATGCCTTAGCTGCATGACACGCAGCCATATACTCAGATTCTGTGGAACTCAACACAACCGTAGGTTGTAGCTTTGAACTCCACGAGATCGCAGCTCCTCCAAAAATAAATGCATATCTTGACGTAGACTTACTTGAATCAAAATCGCCGCCCCAATCCGCGTCACAATACCCAACACACTCCAAAATTTTTTTGTCAAAAGTAAACAAAAGTCCAAGATCAATCGTACCAACCAAGTATCGAAAGATACGTCGTACGGCCTCCCAATGCGCCTTCTTTGGCTCGTGACAATAACGGCTAACGATAGAAATCGCGGCCGAAATATCTGGACGAGTACCAACGCTAAGGTACATAAGTGAACCAACCCCCACTCGATATGGTACGTCGATAGAATCCTCATCTTCAAACTTACGAATGTGAAGGTTTGCATCCAACGGGGTAGAAAGCCGTTTCGCGTCAAACATACCAAATCTCTCCAAAATCTCCTTGCAATATTGAGCTTGACCCAATTTAATGTTCCCCTCCTTGTCACGTATCACTTCAATCCCCAAAATATATCGTTCCTCTCCAAGATCCGTTACTTTGAAACGTAACCCAAGATAACGTTTCAACTCATCAATGCGCTCCAACTTGTCGCATGCCATCAAGAAATCATCCACATATACGAAAAGATGATTTGATCAACTCCTTCACCTTTCACGTAAACTCCTGAATTGGACGTAGTCCGTACAAATCCAAACTTCAATAGCACTTGATGAAGTCTCAAATACCAAGTGCGTGGTGCTTGTTTCAAACCATATAATGATTTTCTCAAACGCCATACATTTCCTTCCTTCAAAGGAGAGACACCTTCCGGTACCTTCATATATACCTCTTCCTCCAACTCACCATTTAAAAACGCAGTTTCACGTCCATTTGATGGACGTGCTTCTTCCCCATCGCTGCTATTGCAATAATAATCCGTAGTGAGTCGAACTTCACCACGGGAGCATAAGTCTCCTTAAAATCGATTCCCTCACGTTGTTGGAACCCTTTACACACAAGCCTCGCCTTGTACCTAATAATTTCACCCGACACTCCAGTTTTGGTTTTAAAGACCCACTTTGCATCAATCGCCTTTTTCCCCTCCGGTAATTTCACTTCCTCAAAAGTTCGATTATCAACCACTGACTTAAATTCTTTCTCCCACGCCGGTTTCCACTTACTCTCCCAATCGGTCGACCTCCTCGCCTCGACATAAGATTGAGGGTCGCCGGTCATATTTTCCGTAAGTGATTGCTACAAAAGGAACTCCGTCTCCTTAGCATCGGAAAGAAAATAATGCGAATTTGATGTATTTTCCCCTTTTCGATCATAAGTGAGTTTCTCCGGTTTCTTCCCCTTTGTAATCCGAGAGCTCCTCCTAATAACTTGCTCCTCCTCTTTTTCCTCTTTGTCTTCCTCGGATTCAATTTCAATTTCCTTCTCACTCGATTTAGAACTCAATTTAGAACTTTGAGATTTCCGAATGTTCGAAGGCACTCGGGAATCCAAAGATCCATTACTCTTTCTTTCAAATTCAATTTCAACCGATTTCTTCAAGTTCTTTTTCTTAGTGTTCTCATTTGGTTCTACATCGGATTCCGAATCCCCAATGAACGGAAAGTTCTCAATTTCACTCTCCTCATAGAAATCCAAATTTTCTTTAAATTTCCCAACGGAATTCATGGCGGATTTGAGATCCTCATGAAAATCCACATTCCGAGATTCCTCCACGGTGTGACGAGCCGGATCATACACTCGGTACAAATTTCCCTTTGCACTATAACCAACAAAAATTCCCGGCCAACACCTTGGTGCAAATTTCCCCTTCCTCTTAATTGATTCTACATAAACCGTAGCATGACATCCCCAAATTCTCAAATGATGAACCGTGGGCTTTCTACCACTCCATAACTCCTCCGGTGTTTTACTTCCGGAAACCGAAGTGAGTCTTCGGTTACAAATGTAATTCGCCGTAAGAATCGCATCTCCCCACAAAAACATCTCTCGTCCGGAGCTATGAACCATCGCACGGACCATTTCTTGTAAGGTACGATTCTTTCTCTCGGCCACTCCATTTGATTCCGGAGAATAAGGCGCCGTGAATTGATGCCTTATCCCCCACTCCTTACAATACCCCTCAAAAACAACAAACTCCCCTCCATTATCCGATCGAATAGACTTAAGCTTCTTATCAATTTGCCTTTCGGCCATTACATGCCATTCTTTAAATTTTTCAAATGCATCCGATTTCTTTTTCAATAAGTACACCCATGACTTCCGAGAGAAGTCATCAACAATCACCAAAGTATACTTATTACCTCCAATTGTCTCGGGTTTAATATGTCCACAAAGATCGATGTGAACAACCTCCAAAGGACTTTGAGCACGATGCTTGATGTCTTTATTCGGATGAGATTTCCGAATTTGACGTCCTTTGCTACATCCTCCGCATCCGTTCACCTTCTCACCGGATGCAAGGTCCAAACCCCTCACCGAAGAATGACGATTCATCTTCTTCAAACTTACCTCGGATGTATGACACATTTGATGATGCCATAAGGTAAGATCACCTTTCAATTCCGAAATTTGATGTGAAATTCCCTCGGTGGGAACTTTAGATTTCGGCCTCCTCCATAAGAGCCGACTATGATTCGCATCCGTTACAACTCCTTCTCCAATTACATTCCCCTTCTCATTTCAAATCTCGATAGATTGATCACCTCTCGCAAGTAAGCTTCCACCACTCTTTTGGATTTGTGGAACGCTTAACAAATTGACCGAACCGTCCGGAATGTAAAGAGTATTTTGAAGACGATACTCCGTCGATCTCTCCTTCCCATCATTATCCCATGAAAGAAGATCAAGCCGAACCGTGCCAACCGTACCAACCGAAATGACATGGCCGCTTGCTACCGTAATAAACTTTGGAACCGTAAGTTCCCTCATGTCATCAAACAAGGTAGCATCCGTGCAAACATGGTGAGATGCCCCCGTATCAATGATCCACTCTTTTTCCAAATTTCCTCCACTACTTACCGAATCAAGGGTAAGGTTAAGAACCGGAAAAACATCACCGGTTTCATTACCATAGTCAAAGTAATTTGCATTACCATAACCACTACCACCACCGCGGCGTCCTCCTCGGCCGCCACCTCGGGCGCCTCTATCACCTCCTCTAGCTCCTCTTCCACCTCCGGTATCTCCACTCTTTGCATAACATTGAGGGATCGTATGCCCCCACTTACCGCAAAAATGACATTGCTTATCCTTATCCGGACAAGATGAAGACAAATGTCCAAGCCGGTTACACCGGTAGCATGTCACATTGGAAAGATCCGAAGGGACTTTCGGTGGACGACCTTGCTCCCTCTTGTTGCCTCGGCCGCCACCACCACCTCTCGGGCCACCTCCTCTACCACCTCCTCTACCACCGGCATAGTTAAGATCCGGGGTTTCGGGAGTAGTAGAGTTGAGAACTCCTCCTCCTCCACTTGAAGAAGCCGATGGAGTTCCCTCCGACATTTTGATAAAATTGACGGTGAATCCGAAAGTGTTATCCGCCTTCGCTCGTAAAATAGCTTTAAGATGCGAAAGCTTCTCCGGCAAAGCGTTAAGAAACACGCTTAATTTATCCGCATCCAAAATAACTCGACCATTGTTGAGTAATTGCTCGAGTATAATATTGAAGCGCTTCACGGCATCATCCATCAATTCATTTGACTTGATTTTAAAATTCATAAAATCCGTATAAACATATTGACCTTTGTTCTCAACGCCTTTCTCATATTGCTCCTCAAGTGCTTGCCAACCCTCATGGGCCGTGCCGTGAGCGAGAAAATGATCAAGCACGGAAAAAGTGCAATTTTTCATCAACCCGGTCGTTGCCGCAATATCCTTCAACCTCCATTGAGAACGTGCCTTGCTCTCTGTTGGCATCTTCTCTTCTCCATTGACAATCCTCCAAAGCCTCTTGAGAATAAGTTGATTTGAAATAAATTTCTTCCAAACCGCATAATTCGTGCCATTAAAGGCCACGGATTTCCCCGACATATTATAATCATCTTCATTATCCAACGCCTCTTCAAAATCTGAATCTTCCTCTATCTTTGCTTTACCTTTCCTAATTCTCTATTTTATCTCACTTGCATTAGCTCCTCCACTGAATGGATCGGAAGCCTGAAATGAAGCAAATTCTCTTTTCTCACTAGATTGAGTTTGAAATCGTGAATCTACATATCTCATTAATGTATCAAACATCTCCTCAAATTTTCTCTCCGTATTCCGGGTCTCCTCAAATTGAGAACCCGAAAAACTGAACTCTCTTGCTCTCTCCGAAGTCGACATGGGGGAAGGAGTATTTCTATTCTTCTTCCTCCCCATGCGCTCTCTCTCTAACTCCGAAGAACTTGCTCCGATACCAATTGTAGGATCTTAAGCAAAAGAGTTTCTCTTAAAATAATTCATAAAACATAAATCATTACACAGCGGAAGCTCATAAAAGACAAGAGGAATATTCAGCCAAAAAGATTTATAAGTGTTCTTGGCCGAAGCCTCTTTACATCATGTCTCTTCTCTCTTCTCTCTCTTCACTCTTCTCTTTAAATAATCTCTACTCCAATATAAATCCTCTATGATTAATTGGTTGATTAATTAATACTCTGCACATGTACAGTGCTGCCTATGTATACTCGCTACTCTACACTAAGAGACAACAAGATAAGACAAGCAGAACTTAGCGTAGCGACGAAGTCTCTCCCTAGCTGACTTTGCACTCTTCAATGTAAATTCCACGAAGGAAAGCGCACGCGCTTTATTCCTTCGAAACAACAAACTCCAAACGTTGACTTAACACGTGTCACTTCACAAGTACACCTACACGCAAAATCAAACATCTGTACATGAAGACAAAAGTCACGCGAAACGAAATAGTATGTTTCGTTCGCGGACGCTTCAAAATTAGTACCACGAAACTTACATGGTACGTTTCGTATGATGACGTGGTACTTCACGTCAACAATTAAGTGTTGGTATGACGCTTCGCGGAAATACCGCGAACGACAATAATCCAACAGGTAACAGGGGGAGAACGAAAGAGGGGATTACAAAAAGAGAGAGAGATGCTGACGAGAAGTGGGAGAGAAGTGTGGGAAAGGGGAGTGAGGGAATCGACGAGAAAAGTGAGAGAAGAGGGAAAGAAGATAGAAGGAAGAGAGAGGGCAGGATGTTACAGGACATTTAGCGTAGGATATTTTTTGTCTTGTTCGTACGTTTTCTTACGTCGGTCAAGTCTTGTTGACCGACTTGTCCGCACGTCTCACTTTTTGATCATGTCCGTACTTCCATACGTCGGTCCAGTCAATTGTACTTTTTCGTTACATACGTCGGTCTAGTCCTTTACGTAGAAGTCCTTTGACCGTCAGTCCAGTCTTTTAGCCGACGGTCCAGTCTTTTGTCTTACATACATTTGTTAGAATCTAGACTAAGATTACTTTGTTACAGCGCACCGTAGAGCGCTTAGACTCCATAGTAATTAGCAATTGTATATTTTGTATATAAGTGACTCTTCTCACTTAATAAAATCATCCCAAATACAAATCAATTCCTCTCTCCAATGTATTGATCTTTCTCTTCTGTACAATTTCATGGCTTGCGCCAATCTACCTCCAATAGGTTATGGGCCTAGCCATGCCACTTCTAATAGTATCCAGAAGTTTGATGGCTAAAACTTCTATGATTGGTCATTTTTAGCCATGCATTTTTTCAAATACGAGAAGATTTGGGACCATTTTATAGGAATTTCAAAACCTCCTATCCTTTCCTCTACTGATACACCAGCAGAAAAAGCTACAAAAGAGTTGGCAATAGCTACATGGAAATAAAAAGATGAGGTTGCGCACGCTCGTCTAGTGATGTCACTTACTACCGACCGCACTCATCTTATTCGCGGCGCCTCCTCTTCTGCCGAGGCTTGGAGTCGTCTTCAAGCATCTTACATTCAAACAGGATGGGCCGCTCACCGAATTCCAAAACGAGCGTTTTTTAACTCCATGAAAAAGCCGTCGAAATCTATGCAGGATTGGATTAGCACAGTCGAATTGTCGGCTGGAAAATGCACCATGATAGGCGTGCATCTTTCCGACGAGGACTTCTCTTTGACCCTTTTGGGAGGACTCCCTGAAACCTTTTCTCCTTTCATTTCCTCGTTTGACAATCTAGACCAATCCATTCCCTTTCACTCCATTTATAGCAAACTTTTGCATGAAGAGACAAAACTTCTATCTTTTTCTGCTCCAAATCTCTCTCATGCAAATGCCTTTATTGCTGAAAATCAAAAGACTAACTCTAGGGGGGTGCAGCGTTTGTTTTGCGCTTACTGCAAAACAAAAGGACATTCCGTTGAAGACTGTCGAAAATTGGCGAGGCGGAAAGCAGCCAAGGCTTCCAATCCCCCTAAAACTGGAGGGAATGCCAACGCTGCCTATGCCAGCCCACCAGTTCTTCCCACCCCCCCACTCCCTCCACACCTTTCTTTCCCTCCAAATTTTCCTTATCCTCACCATTATTCCCCTTCTCCATCCCTTCCACAATCTTCTAACGCCGCAGCGCACTATGCCTCTTCAAACCTCATTAACCTCCCTTGGTCGACTGCTTTCTCCCCACATTTTCCCTCTAATTATCCCACTCCAATAGCTTCCCCTTTTGTCCTCCCTCCCTCACCAGAATTTGGATATGGCAATGTTGCCCATCATATCCCAAATTCTGTCACTCCGGATACTAATTTCCACAAGGGTATGCTTTTCTATCTCAAACCTCGTCGATTGGCTAATAGATAGTGGTGCTAGTCACCACCTTTCACCACGATCTGATTGGTTCACTCACCTTTCTCCTCTATCATCTCCTATGCAGATTCGTTTAGGAGACGATCGCATTCTATTGGCTACCCATTCTGGCGACGTCAACGTCCCTAATGTGTCTATTCACATTCGGAACGTACTCTTTGTTCCTAGTCTAGCTAGGAATTTATTTTCTATCAAAGTCGCCACTTTTGATGGCTTAAAGGATGAATTTAATAATGATAGAGTAACGTTTCTTGATAGAAAAGACAATAGTATTGTAGGTTTCGGCGTAGCACGAGATTCTATGTACGTCCTACAATCCTATAGTACGCGAACATTTTTTGCTTTAAGTGTTAGCGTCGAAAGTTTTCCACTTTGGCATTTACGATATGGTCATTTAAATAGCGAAAGTTTGTGTACCTTGCCAAATCTTGTAACTAGACTAAATTCATTCTCTAACAAATCTTTGGATTTTTGTCACGGTTGCATGCAAGGAAAAATGCCACGTCACTCATTTTACAGTAGCACTACCGTAATCACTGAACCACTTGCACTTGTACACACTGACGTGTGTGGTCCCATGCTCACTCGTAGCTACACTAGATCCCTTTATTTTGTCACTTTCATTGACCGCGCCCCTCGCTTTTCACACGTGTATCCAATTTGTCATAAATGTGACGTTTTTGCTCGATTTCAAGAATTTAAGGCGTTGGAAGAAAAATTTCACAACAAACGAATCAAGGTCTTGCGCAGTGACAACGGTGGCGAATTTTTGTCCAATCAGTTTTCTGAATTTCTCATGCAACATGGAATCTCACGTCATTTAACGGCGCCTCGGACGCCACAACAAAACGACATTGCAGAAAGGTACAATCAAACATTACATGACATGTCACGCTCTATGCTGTACTTTGCGAATTTGCCTTATGAATTTTGGGCAGAGGCTGTAGTTTGCGCAAATTACTTACGCAATCTTTGTCCCACTAACGCTTTACCAAAATCTACTCCAATGGAAGCATGGTCCTCTGTCAAACCAGATATACGTCACCTTAAAATCTTTGGTTGTGAAGCATGGTACAAAGACCTCCTCCAATCGGACGGCAAATTGGGCGCTCGCGCATTTCGTGGCATTTTCGTTGGGTACGCTCCAAATTCCAAAGCGTACCGCATCTGGAGTCCTTCTCAGCATCGCGTCATACCACCAGAGAAGTAATTTTCAACGAAACGCCACTTCTCCAAACCTTGTCTCGTATGCCCTTCCCTTCCCCTCTTCCCCCATTATCCGACTTTCCTTCCCTCACCCTCTATGACCCTCTTCCCCCAAACCTTCCCCTTCAATCTCGTCAACCATCTGAATTCACCTACCTTACACCTTCCCACCCCTCTCCTCTTAATCCTCCCATTTTTTCCCCCTCATCATCTTCAAGTCTCCCTCCTCCTCCATCTTCTCCTACCCCCCTTGTTTTCCCGGCTGCTCCCATCACTCCTGCCAGCCACTCAGCTGCCCTTCCTCTTCATCCTGTCACAAATTCTGAAGATAATTCATCCTCTCCCCCTCTTTTCCAAGATGATCCTCTTTTTGACAATCTTTCTCCCACAATTTTTTCCCACTCACCTCTTCTTGGGTCTTTTGCTCCTCTAAAGCCTTCACTTCCCGATCGTGAGCCTTCCCCTCTTCCTTACCCCTCTCCTTTACCTCGCCGAAACCCCGGAGGCTCTAGAGTTCCCCCCTCTCGTCTTATTACTTCCATAGGCCACGCCTCTCTAGCTTACGCTTACTCGGATGGGGCCTCTGCCTCTCTTATTTCAGCCCCCCTCTCTCAAGGCTGCCCTAAAACGACCTGATGCCTCCCTTTGGAAAACTGCCCCTGATGCAGAATTCAATGCCTTACTTTCCAACAAAACATGGAATCTTGTTCCTATTCCCCCTGAAAGAAAGGCAATCGGTTCGAAATGGGTCTTCTGTGTAAAACAAAAAGCGGATGGATCTGTGGACGAATACAAAGCTCGCTTGGTGGCGAAGGGCTTTTCCCAAATCGAAGGTATAGATTTCACTGAAATCTTTGCTTCTGTTGCCCGGTTTACATCTATCCGCACTTTACTTGCTTTAGCTGCTGAACATGATTTCCATGTTCATCAGATAGATGTTAACAATGCCTTATTAAATGGGATCTTGTCCAAGGACATTTATATGCATCAGCCTGAAGGATATATTTCCCCTGGATCTGAACATCTGGTTTGCCATCTCATTAAAACAATCTATGGTTTAAAGCAATCCCCCCGTGTTTGGAACCATACCATAGATTCCATTATGCGGAAAGAGGGATTTACCCGAATTGATGCCGATTTTAGCATTTACTCTCGTGGCTCTGGCACCTCATTGATCATTGTTGCCATCTTTGTTGACGATCCCCTTCTTGTTGGTCCTTCCCTCTCTGAAAAATCCAATGTCAAATCTCTCCTTTAGACCCATTTTGACATGGCCGATCTAGGTGAGCTCACTTATTATTTGGGCATACAAGTTTCTCGTAATCGCTCGACTCGCACCCTCTCTCTCTCTCTCAGGAGACCTTTATCTTTGATCTTTTGGAACGCTTTGGCATGGCAGAGTGCTCCTCCCTTTCCACTCCTTTAGATGCCAATGCCCCTCTCCTCCCTTCCACTGACTCTCTTCTCTCCCCCTCCCTCCATGCCACTTCCGCTCGATGGTAGGGGCCCTTATGTACGCCATGCAGGCCACCCGCCCTGACATTGCCACAGCTGTCACTAAACTCAGTCAATTCCTTCAACGCCCTTCTCCTGATCATCTTGCCGCAGCCAAACGTGTCTTTCGTTATCTACAAGGCACTAAAACTCTTTGTCTCACATATTCTTCCTCTGGCTCCAGTGCTCTTACGGGTTTTGTTGATTCAGATTGGGCACAAGATGAGCTTTCTCGCCGTTCCACCACTGGCTCGTGCTTATTTTTGGGCAATGGTCTTATCTCTTGGTCATGCAGAAAGCAACCTACCACGGCATGCTCCAGCACTGAGGCGGAATATATGGCCGCGTGTCACGCCGCCAAGGAAGCTGTATGGCTTCGGACTCTCCTTTCCAATCTTGGGTTTCCCCCTTCAGCCCCTACTCCTATCTTTTCGGATTCCCAGGGAGCTCTTGCTTTGATCCGCAATCCTGTTCACCACAAGCGGACAAAGCACATCGACATTCAGTATCATTACTCTCGGGAGCGGGTCGAAGATGGCACTCTCCAGTTTCTTTATGTCAAATCCGCCGACCAAGTGGCCGATTATCTCACCAAGGCTCTTCATCGCCCTCACTTTGAGCACCATCGCCTCTCCTCTGGCCTTCGTCTTCCTTCTCCTCCTGGCTAAATTTCCTTTCATTTTCATCTCAATCTACTTCCTAGTTTTCGCTTGAGGGGGGGTGTTACAGGACATTTAGCGTAGGATATTTTTTGTCTTGTTCGTACGTTTTCTTACGTCGGTCAAGTCTTGTTGACCGACTTGTCCGCACGTCTCACTTTTTGATCCTGTCCGTACTTCCATACGTCGGTCCAGTCAATTGTACTTTTTCGTTACATACGTCGGTCTAGTCCTTTACGTAGAAGTCCTTTGACCGTCGGTCCAGTCTTTTAGCCGACGGTCCAGTCTTTTGTCTTACATACATTTGTTAGAATCTAGACTAAGATTACTTTGTTACAGCGCACCGTAGAGCGCTTAGACTCCACAGTAATTAGCATTGTATATTTTGTATATAAGTGACTCTTCTCACTTAATGAAATCATCCCAAATACAAATCAATTCCTCTCTCCAATGCATTGATCTTTCTCTTGTGTACAATTTCATGGCTTCCGCCAATCCACCTCCAATACAGGAGAGGGGAATTGTAAATTTTGAAGTGGTTTTCCTTATTAATAGTTTCATGTATTAGCGTTTTAAATACGGTGTCGTAATGGCAAAGTGTGCCGGTTTTGATGTGACCGTACAGTAGGGTACAGAGTCCTACAGAAAAAAATAATTCTGTACGAATGCTTTAAGTTTGTCTAATCCGTACATCCATGCTAATTGCCGGATTTGTCCTCTACGTGATAGATGGACTGCGGGAAAGGAAATCAGAAGAAAATAACAGCAGATGTTCCTTGTAGCGATGATCGTGAAGCTGTGAACAGCACAGCTGGCATTCCCGACAAGACGACAAAGAGTCGATGTAATGACAAGATTGTTTTGATTTCTCGTGGACATAGACTTGTCCGCATTTATGATTTTAGCAACCGACATTCCCATTCAGACAGGAGGTAAGGACACAGAGAAAGCGTGGATTGGTCTAGATTTATAATATAACGACATTTTTCAGCGACCTGCAAATGAGTACAGTTGACCTAGGACCCGCAGTATTTTTGTCTTTTCCCACAAACAATGACAAACATTTAGGATAAATTCGATACAGAATCGCCCAGCGTGTCAGGATATACAGTCTGGCAGGATATTTGGATGGTGACAGTGGCAACCTATTTTAGATTGTATTCCCCTGTTTTTGACTTTATGAGAAGCGTCCAAAAAAGTGCCGATACTTAATAGGCAAACCCTAAAGCTACACATGTTCCTGTAGGTTAATACTGGTAATGGATAATCGCCCTTACTGTAGAGTTGAAGGGGACGTGTCAGGTGAAAGTGGCAGAGCCTATCAAGTGATGCGAGGTGGTTTAACAAGAGATGTTGCTCAAACGAGAAGCTGACGTGGACAAGGAGCTGTTAACTATGTTACTTCTGAAACCGTGACGAGTTACAAGAATCTGGACAAATCTGCCTTCGGGCCAAAAGAATCTTGAAGTGTTTACCGACCTCATCATCAAAATCTTTTAACCAGACTGTGTTTGACGCGCTAGAGACAGTGCAGTTAAATGAACCTTTGATGTTTGTCAGGAACTTCGTTCACTACACCGCGAATCGTAATCAGAGTAATGAAAAAATTAGAGTACAAAAACAAAAAAAACAATTAGAGTAATGAACGCTAATTTATGTGATAGAGCTTTTTCAACTATGACGTTTACTCTAATTTATTTATGAACTCTAATTTGGCACGCTAATATCCTCTACTGTTAATAAGGTATTTGTACAGAATTTGGCAAAACGTACAGTTTATCGTCACTATGACGTCTGCACTACGCGGTTTGTTATAACGCAGTTACATGATAACGGCCTGTATCAAATCATTATTTGTACTTTTTTACTTAATAAAGTACAATCTTGCACTGTTGGAGGTCGTCCGTACTCCACACTATTTAAAACGAGCCTATATTATAATTAAAAACGCTAATTAAACTTTACCGTAAATAGAAAAATGAAAAAAACAGAATCGTTTACTCTATTTCATGTGATAGAGTCGAAATTTCGAGCGACCGAATTAGAGTAATTTACTCTAATTACGATTCGCGGTGTACAGAGAAACGTTGTAGGTCCGAGGTCAACGCTACAGTACTTTTAATGTGGCGGAAACATGTTCTTTCATGGTGTCATCGTTAATTTTCATGTAAATCGACACCAATCTACACTGTTTCAGAGTCCTTATCTCCTGTCTGAGTAAGGGTATGCTCCCATGTCTGAATAAGTGTTTGCTCCCATTTAACTAAAACTTGTTACTCTGTTTTTTAGTGAAGCTTCTCCATAGTACTTTCCAGAGTGTTCGAAATTGCAATCATTACTTTAAATTGTGACGGTTGTAAACGTGGGTAGAATTTTTGACGGTTGTCGACGACTACAAATTTAGCGACAATTGTTAACATTTACAAAATATCGACGGTTGAAGACGTCTAGTTTTTTCTCACATTATAGATGTTTTGGGTTTTTTGTAGTGTTGGGTATCGAGGACCACTTGCCGATATTCGATATGTACCGAATTTTAGGTACCCGATAATCGATATATCGCTTCGATATATCGATTATCGAAATATCGCGATATATCGCCGATATATCGT